>CM053415.1:7160033-7203499 GCA_028644305.1 Xerus rutilus
ATGAGCTCCCCTGGGGTTAGAGGCTAGCAGGCTCTGGTCTGCCTTCAACTGGGCACCCTGGAATTCCCACTGGAACTCTGGAGCGGAACTGAGGCAGGCTCAGAGCGCAGTAGGGTGGGGGTCTCTTCACGCTGGGGTCTCTGGAGGTCACTCTTTCCCTGGGTGTGCTTTCCTCTGTGGCTGTTAGCAATCAGACTCTGGTCAACCCTTAGTTGGACACCCGTGAAGTTTCCTGAGGGTGGATCTGGGCCCTCTGCAGCTCCTGCCAGATCCCGGGAACTCTGGAGTGGAACTGGGGCAGACCCAGGCTGCCCTTGGATGGGGCTGCCTCGTGCTGGTGTCTCTGGAGTGACTCTTGCCCTGAATTTGGGCTCCCCAGTGGCTAGAGGTAGCTGACCCTGGTATCCTTTTGGCTGGATAACAGTGGAGGTTCCTGAGGGTGGATCAGGGCCCTCTGCAGCTCCTGCCGTTCCCCGGGAACTCTGGAGCAGAACTGGGGCAGGCCCAGGCTGCCCTTGGGCGGGGCTGCCTCATGCTAGGGTGTCTGGGGGGACTCTTACCCTGAGTTTGGGCTCCTCAGTGGTTCGAGGTGGCAGTTCCTGGTCTCCCTCTTGCTGGACACCCGTGGAGGTTCCTGCGGGCGGATCTGGGCCCTCTGCGGCTCCTGCCGGTGCACCGGAGCTCTGGAGCGGAAATGCGGTGGGCTGTCTCCACTGGGGTCTCTGGAGCGACTTTTACCCTGAATTTGGGCTCCCCAGTGGCTAGTGACTGGGACCGTGTGTCCACGGGAGCAACTGCTAGGGGCCCTGCGTGGTTGGGTGGGCGCTGGAGCCAGGAACCCCGTGTAGAAGCAGGTCCCGCCCGGGACGAGCCCTGGGCTGGGGCTCTGAGCCCCGCAGCTGAGCTCCGCCGCCGCTTGCTGCCGAAGACGCGCTGCTTGTGGTAGTGGCTGCTGCCTGGTGGCCCTGCTTACACGCACAAGTGAAATTCCTGCCGGGGTTGCTGTAGGATGATGTCCAGAAGCTGGCTGGGAGATGGTATTTCCACAACTTCAATCTCTGGCTCTGGAGAGACTGACCGCAGCGTCCGTCTAGGCCGCCATCTTGGAACCGCCCCTCAAGAAAAAAATCTTTAAGAGTAAACCTGTGACCTTGCCATACATTCCACTGCTCATTACTAACTAATCCCTAAAGTGCTGTCAGGGACCCACATGCAGAAAGTTTTGTGAACTTGCACTTCTTTTTGAGCAGATATACACTAACTGTGACCCAAATTATCTTAATGTTTTGTAGTAGGTTACTTCACTAACTGCTACAGTCAACGTGATCAAATCTTTGTACAATAGAAAAGTATTTAAAATTTATTTTTCTACTGACATTTCTAATTCTAGTGTAAATGTTTATCAATCAAGAATTACTTTTTTTTAAAAGGGTATATACAAAAATATTTGAAGATAAAACTATATGAGGGGCTGGGGTTGTAGCTTAGTGGTATGCTAGTGGCCTAGCATATGTGGGGCAGTGGGTTTGATCCTCAGCACTACATAAAAATAAAAAAACAAAATAAGAATATTGTGCACATCTACAACTAAGAACATTTTTTAAAAAACTATATAATGAGCCAGGCACTGTGAAGTACACCAGTAATCCCAGCATTTTGGGAGGCTAAGACAGGAGAATCGTGAGTTCAAAGCCAGCCTCAGCAACTGTGAGGTGCTAAGCAACTCAGTGAGACTGTCTCTACAAAAAACATGAAATAGGGCTGAGGATGTGGCTCAGTGGTCATGTACCCCTGAGTTCAAACCCTGGTACCAAGAAGCAAAACAAAACAAAAACACAACTATATGATGTCTGGAATTTACTACAGAATAACTGGCGGGGGGGCATATTTTAAAAGGGGGAAGAAATGAAAGAAGATTAGCCTCATATTGATGATTATGAAAGCTCAGTTGTGGGTACAACAGGGTCATTATACCACTGTCTCTATGTTTGCATGTTTGAAAATTTCCATAATTGAAACTTAAAAGGAAGGAAAAAAACAGATTTTTCTAAAAAAAAATTAATGATAAACAGAGGGATGGTGATGGAGTTGTTCCTGAAGAAATAAGGGCCAAAGTTCATATTAAAGTTTAAAGCAGAAGCCGGACGCGGTGGCACACACCTGGAATCCTAGCACTTTGGGACACTGAGACAGGAGGACCATGAGTTCAAAGCCAGCCTCAGCAACTGCAACGCGCTAAGCAACTCATTGAGGCCCTATCTCTACATAAAACACAAAATAGGGCTGGGGATGTGGCTCAGTGGTCGAGTGCCCCTGAGTTCAATCCCCAGTATCAAAAAAAATAATTTAAAGCACAATCCCTCATCTATTTAAAATCATTTTGTGACCCTAATGGACAGTGATGAGCTGAGCTTACAGTGTATTATTTGTGGAGATGTGCAAGTTCACAGAAAAAGAAAGTTATTGAAATGTGAGTGGGATTTATTTATACAAACATCTTTAATGTAGCCTTCCTCTAATGTCTTAGCAATGCCTGTGGAGTGTTTGTTTATTGGCTTTATTAACTTCCAATTATTAATTTTATTAAAATCTAAATTATTGATTTTACCTTGTTTTAATTTAAAACTTAAAATAATTATTTGAAATAAAATAATTTAAGTAAATAAACTGAAAATATAAATTATTTTACTTTGAAAGTCTAAAGTGATTATTTGAAATGAAAACAGTATAGAAACAAAATGCCAACGGAAGCAGACTTCAATATCTCACATAAAAACATTAGTGGTTTGTGAGCCTCTCACAGTTTGGACTATGAAGACTGAAAAAAACAAAAAAAACCCAAAAAACCCCAAAAGCAAAACAAACATGAGTAATTGCTGAGACATTAGGGAATAGCTATATTAAAGTTGTTCGCTTGAAAACATTGGTTAAATTTGTAATCAATAAGGTTGTCACTTTTTAACGACACTATGGAGAGCAGGCTATACCCTGCCCACGATACGCAGAACAGCACCGTTTTGAGTGAAGTACCGATGTAGAATGACTGTACACCTTGTTTGTACAAGTAAACAGCCCCATCTGTTTGGCACAACCATAAGGCACAAACTGGTAAGTTAATCACGCTCATAAAAACGAACGCTTATCAAACTAATCAAAAGCACAAGGATGCATGGGCATATGAAACTTGTTTTGGGAAAACCGGGTTTATGATCTTATTGAACACACCAGATTGCTCTCACTCAAGGCCCATAAAAGGAAGAGCACTTGGACTGGGACATGGTGGCACCCTGACCCTGTCACCTGGTTACTCCTCATGAACTTTGCCCAGAAAAATTTCCACAGTGACCAACCTCCAGATCTCTGGACTCAGGCTTTAGCAGAGTTTCTCCTGCCTGTGATGACCACGCACAGCCCACTCCAAGCTGACATCTCAAGCCGTCACTCACACTGCCCTCTGTCTGGACCGTGACTTAGAATGAATAAGTTCCTGCACTTTGACATCTCTGCTCCCTGAACAAGTTCTTAGGCTGATTTTTCTTTGGTACTGGGGATTGAACTCCGGGGCACTTGCCCACTAAGCCACATCCCAGCTCTATTTTATATTTTATTTAGAGACAGGGTCTCACTGAATTGCTTAGCACCTCGCTTTTTGCTGAAGCTGTCTTTGAACTTGCAATCCTCCTGCCTCAGCCTCCCAAGTTACTGGGATTTCAGGAGTGCGCCACTATGCCCAGCTCCCAATCTTATATGATTGTCAAGAGTGACTTGTTGCATTCATTCTTTGCATTCATACTGTTCAGCCTCCTGAACCACCTATCTAAATATATACATAGAGAGAGATAGTTGATAAATAGATATTCTGATACATATATTTTTTCTGTAAAGTGTGATGTATTACTTGAGTGTTATCATTATTAAAAATTAAGATTGGGGGCTGGGATTGTAGCTCAGCGATAGAGCGCTTGCCTCGCATGTGTGAGGCCCTGGGTTCGATCCTCAGCACCACATACAAAGCAATAAAATAAAGACATTGTGTCCATCTACAACTAAAAAAATATTTTTTAAAAAATTAAGATTGGAATAAAAGAATTTGTTTTGCCAAGCTTATGACTACCAGGAGACCCACAGTATTCAGTAAATTGCCACTGATGAAAGAGGTATAACTTGTAAATTTATCATTATTCAATAAATTTTGACATCATGAAAAGATACAAAAATATTTGGTCTACTTTGATGACATAGCTTGCCCAGGACAGAGACCATAGCTTAACATATTCAAAGTTAGTAACAAACAACTAACTCATAGAATACATAAACTTTTCCATGTTTGTTGCTCTACCACTGAGCTACATGCCCAGCCCTCAAAGTGTTTTTCTTAGTAATTGTGTAAACACAGATATTGCTCATAGGGCAGTTTTGGTGTATGTGTCATGGAAGGGCATTCTGTTCCTACTAAAACAATTGGCTTTCACATGTAAAGTGTGTGGGGGACATATGCAAGGGCATGCCACAAAATGGCGCCGAGCTACCAGCTCAGGCCTGACCATGCTGCCCTGGGAGAGCCATCACCTCGCCCTTATTGGCTGACCTCTGCTTCCGTGCTCATGGACAATGGATACTTTCCTATCTAAGTGCCCCTGTACATCCCACTTCCGCATTCTTTGCTCAGAAACAGGACACCTACCCCCTCCTCTATATAAGCCTGTATCTCTCCTCAATAAATCAGTTCCTGCTTAAGACAGAACTCTCCGGCTCAGGCGTGGTAATTGCGTGCCAGACGACTTTACCATTCTCAGCCGTCGTGTCGGGAACTCCCGGGGATCCCCTCCTCCCCGCTGGACGAGGGGGGAGACTGATACCTGGCTGGGAGGACCCCGACAAAGTGCATAAATCTAGGTAGGATTATATTGTCAAAAAGCAAATTTGGGGCTGGGATTGTAGCTTAGTGGTAGAGCACTTGCCTCGCAAGTGTGAGGCACTGGGTTCGATCCCTCAGCACCATGTAAGAACACATAAATAAAGCTATTTAAAAAAAAAAAAAGATTTGCAATTGTTAAAAAAAACAAAAAGCAAAGTTGGAGTTGTCACCTGTGCAGGATGTTTGTCCAGGCCAGCCACAAGAACAGAAAAAGAAGTTTCATGCTGTTTGATTCTAATAACAAACAAAATTTGGGCACCTATTTTTTAAAAATTTTTTTAGTTGTAGATGGACACAATAGCTTTATTTATGTATTTTTATGTGGTGCTGAGGATCAAACCCAGTGCCTCACACTTGCGAGGCAAGTACTCTACCACTGAGCTACAGCCCCAGCCCAGGGCACTTATTTTATATTTCCTTTTTTTCATTTCTTTTTTCTTGTAAATTTATTTTGATTATATTTTACAAAAGCATCCTTTTGTGACAGCTTGCAGGGAAACCAACCTTTCTTTCACCTGCAGGGATTGCATTTCCCATAGAAATCCTTACACCCTCACATAAACAGACGAGTATAAATATGGGAGTCACAGCTTAGCTTCTAAAATTTTAAAATTTGGAAAGAACCAAAATACCTACAGACAAGAGAAAGGTGAAATAAAGTTTGGAATATGCACATACTGGGAAATGGTTCAGTATGTTAAACAAATGAATCCAGAGCTGCATATATCCACATGAATGATTCTCAAAAACATGTTGGGAAGAAAAGCAAGATGCCAAAGGAGAGCTATAACATGATACCACTTATTTACAGTTTGGATCAGACAATGACAATCTTACATATATATTTTATGGGTATACTTTAGGGATGGTATGAATCCTTATGGAAATCAGAAACATCATAACAGCCACTTGAGAAAGACTGGAGGGAAAGCAGCTGAGGAACTATTTTATTTCTTTGCACAAATTTGAGGTGTGGGTGGCAAACTACTATAATGTGGTAGAGTTGGGTGGAGGTGACAGAAAGATTTAATTGTCATTTTATTATGCTTCTCTGTATGTTTGAAATTTTCATAAATACGACATGTGAAACTTCACTTAAAATTTTTGTTGTTGTAGATGGACAGCATGCCTTTATTTTATTTGTTTATTTTTATGTGATTTTATGGATCCAATCCAGTGCCTCTCATATGCTAGTCAAGCACTCTGCCACTGAGCTACAGTCCCAGCCCAAACCTTCACTTTTATGTATATTATTCTCTTCAAAATAATGAATATCTTTGCATTTTCAAGATGAATAAGTTTAAAGAAAGATATAAAGGAAAAAGTAGTCCAGGCAGCATGTGGGCATGACTAAATCATGTGAATTCATAGTGCAGGAATTGGAGGATGGGAATTCTGACACAGTGTGCACAGCCTTTTTTTTTTAATCCCAGCTGATCCAGGGTCTCAAACCCAATTCAAAGCTCAACTAATAGCGACATCGATAATTCTTATTCTCTTTCTTTACATATGACTTTTCTTCCTCTATTTTCTACCTTATCACTATCTTATTGTGTGTATTTCAGGGCAGTGACACGTGCTGAATTCCATCCTAATCTTTGTCATCTCTCCATCGTCTGATGGAATAATGCCTTTTGACTCTCAGATAGATGCCCTCTCCCAACGTTGGGCATCTGTCTTGCTACAGTCCTCCCATTGTAAGAACAATATATCAATAAAGAAACTACAACAAACAGCAAATATATTCTATGAGAATTTTCAAGTGAATAATGAACTATAAATCCTCTCACTGGCTTTTTTACATAGTGAATTATCACCTATACCAGAGTCTAAAATACTCGTGAAAGCAGCAATTTTTCAGATGTATAAGTGAGGCTTAGCCCAAAGACTTGGTGAGTGGTCTTCGATACCCCAGAATGGAACTTTCCCGTCTTCCAAAGCTCCCCAGAAGAGACACAAGGGCTGGAATAGTATTTGATAGAACGTGTAGGCAATGCCAGGTGACAGTGTTTAAGGAAATTGGAAAGTTGCCACAGTACACTCTGTCTCTTATGATGGGAGTGTCTAAGTCTGTGCTTCTTTATGCTCTGACTGAATGCCTATTTCACAGTTTTAACTCAAGAGCGTAGGCTGAGAGAATCCATTCATGGACCAATTCAAGGGCTACAAGATTCTGATTGCGGGGTTGCTCTTTCTGGTTTGGGTGAGTACTTCTTTCCCCTCTGATTCCTCTCATTGCTGGCTCCTTTGTTCCTTCCTCACGCAACCTCTGGTTTGAATTGTAGGAGAGGAAACAGAGAAAGGGCTCAAACTTTTGACCTTGATCCTGTGGGATTCTAGAAAGTGTAAATGCAGAGTGGAAGGTCAGTTTAAGGAAGACGGTAAGCAGGTTGGATCTTGAGCTGGATCGGGAATCTAATACAAATTCAGAATGTAATGTCAAAAATCTTGTTCTACTGCTATTCGAAGAAGTCAATAACTCAAGAAACAGAGTGACAGGGAAGAGCCTTACTGGCAACAAATCAGCAAATTGGAAGATGGGGTTTTTTGTCCTTAAGAGCCATCTTCATAGGGGACGCAAGCACAAAGCTTACATAATAACTCTTTCTAGTAGGGTAATTTATTAATGAACAAACTTATAATATTTATAATACCAAAGACTATTTGTACAGAGTTAAAGGAGAACAACAGTGTTGTACTAGTGGAATAAACTGTGATTTTTGAGAAATGAAACAAACAGAAAAGATACAGAACAGAGGAGAAGAGCAAGAGGCAATTATTTTTTCCAAGAGAACAATTTTAACTTATTAGGTGGATTCAATCTGAGGTGGCATCGACAGCAAATAGGAAGCGAATAATCATGTATCATTCAGCTCTGTGATCTCCAAAATTAGTCATTTTAAAAGTCAACTGAACAGAGGCAGGAGGATCACAATTTCAAAGCCAGCCTCAGCAACTTAGCGAGATCCTGTCTCAAAATTTAAAAAATAAAATAAAAGGGATCTGGCTAAATGGTTAAGCACCCCTAGGTTCAATCTCTGGTACAAATCATCATCATCATCATCATCATCATCATCATCATCATCATCTAAAAACAAGTGAAACCAGAAGGTTTATTTAGGTTTCCTCTCAGCTACAGGAACCTGTTATAGGGAAATACCAATGGGGGGGGGGGAGCAATTCATGGTGTTTATAGTTTTCTTACCTTTCAAAAGTTTTTTTTTTTTTTTTTTTTTTTTTGGGCCCAGTGTAAAAGAAAGAGATGGAAGTCTATGGTGTTCACTTCTGCTTTTTAGCAGAGAGAAAGAGGGAAGGATTTAAAAAACACTGAGTAAACAAAGAGCAGGTGAGCAACTGAGTTGGGAGACATTTCATGGCTTCACTGAGAAACTTGAGAAGGCCAAAAGCCAGGAACCCTTCAGTAGAATGCATTTCCCTGTTTGCCTGTCAATTAACACTGGGCTTTGGATGACAGATGATTTTGGACTTTGAATTCATGCTATGGCACTTGATAAAGAGGAGGATATTTTGCATGGAAATGGAGATTTCTGACTTTTCTTAGAAAATAAATTTCTTAGAAAGTGGAGGATCTTTAGTTGGGTTTACAAATCAGTCTTCATCCTAAGATCAATGAAAGAGTTAAATAGGAAAATCCTAGTACCTTAATAATCAGGTCCAAAGAACTTATCCCTCTCATTTCCAGAGTAACCTTGTTTGTGTGAAAGCGTGGAACTTCTTTGAGTCGCAGCCAGAATTTTCTTCCTTATAAAAGTAATTAAGCTACTTTTAAGTTAACCTACATAAATAAAAATATACATAAGATCTGCCAGGCACGGTGGTGCACGCTTGTAATCCCAGCACTTTGGGAGGTTGAGACAAGAGAATCACGAGTTCAAAGCCAGCCTCAGCAACAGCGAGGTGCTAAGCAACCCAGTGAGACTCTGTCTCTAAATAAACTACAAAATAGGGATAGGGATGTGGCTCAGTGGTTGAGTGCCCCCTGAGTTTAATTCCTGGTACAAAAAAAATACACATAAAATCTTAAATTCTCAATAAAAGTCAAAGATACCACACCTATGGGATCACGATCCAAGTTGAGAAATGGAAATTTCCATCACCCTCTGAAGCCGCCTCTCATGTCCCCTTCCTGTCACCCCTACTCTCACTTCTTTCCAAGATAGCCAATACCTCGACTTATGACAACATAGTTAAATTTTGCCTGACTTTGAATTTCTTAGAAAAGTAATCACACCATGTACTTGTTTACGTATACCTTCTTTTGAGAAATGTCTATTCAGATCATTTGCTCTTTTTGGGGGGATACTGGGGATTGAATCAGGGGTGCTTAACCACTGAGTTACATCCCCAACCCTTTTTATTTGTTATTTTGAGAAAGGATCTCACTAAATTTCTTAGGACCTCGCCTAGTTATTGAGGCTGGCTTTAAACTTGTAATCTTCCTGCCTCAGCCTCCCAAGCTACTGGGATTACAGGTATGTGCCACTATGCCCAGCAATCTGCTTATTTTTTAATTGGATTTTTTTTTGGTGCTCCTTTTATATTCTGAATTTAGTAATAGTTTTCTCATATCTTCTCTCATTCTCCATGTTGTCTCTTGACTCTGTTGATTGTTTCCTTTGCTGTGCAGAAGTTTCTTAGTTCAATATAATTCCATTTGTCTATTTTTTGCTTTGGTTGCCTTACTTGGGGATCTTATCCAAAAAAAAAAAATCACTGCCTATATCAATATCTTGAAGTATTTCTGCTATGCTTTCTTTTAGTAGTTTTATAGTTTCTGATATTACATGTAGGTCTTTGATCCATTTGGAATTGTTTTTTGTATAGGGTGCGAGAGAGTGGTCCAGTTTCATTCTTCTGCATATAAATATCCAGTTTTCCCAGTACTGTTTATAGAGACTGTTCTTTCTTCAGTGTATGTTTCTGGCACCTTTGTCAAAGATCAGTTGGCTGTAGATGAGTGGATCAATTTCTGGGTTCTCCATTCTCTTCCTTTGGTCCCTGTGTCAGTTTTTATGTGCATATCATGCTTCTTTGGTTACCTCCAACATTGCAATGTGCTTTGAGGTCAGGTATTGTGATGCCTACAGCCTTGTTCTCTCTGCTGAAGATTACTTTGGCTATTTGGGGTCTTTTATAATTCCACATCCATTTTAGGACTTTTTTTTCTATTTCTGTGAAGAATGCCATTGGTATTCTCATGAGTATTGTACTGCATCTGCAAATCACTCTGAGTAGTCTAAACATGTGTACAACATTAATTCTTTCAATCCATGAACTTGGGATGTCTTTCCATTTTTATTTATTTATTGTGGTGTCCTCTTCAATTTCCTTTATAAATGTCTTGTAATTTTTTTTAAATATTTTTTTAGTTGTCAATGGACCTTTATTTTATTTATTTATATGCGGTGCTAAGAATTGAACTCAGTGCCTCACACATGCTAGGCAAACGCTCTGCCACTGAGCCACAACCCCAGCCCAGTGTCTTGTAATTTTCATTGTGATGATCATTCACTTTCTTAGTTAAATTTATTCCTAGAAATTTTATTATTTTTTGTGACTATTATAAATGTGATTGCTTTATTGATTTCTTTCTTGGCAAGTTTATTATTATTGTTTAAAAATGGTATTGATTTTTGGATGTTGATTTTGTGTGTCTTGTGACTATACTGAATGAGTTTCAATTCTAACCATTTTTTGGTGGAGTCTTTAGGTTTTTCTATATATGTTATATCTTTCTTTGCCATGTCTGCTGTGAGAATGAAGACCCTGCTCGGCAACCAGACTATTCACACTCCAGAGAATGTTGGTATGACTCTAAAGGAATGGGCCCCAGAGGAACTCTGTGGCGAGACATCACAGCAATGTAGAGTTCAGTCTTCCTGGAATGAAAAAGAAGAGGGCCAGGTGCGGTGGCCCATGCCTGTAATCCCAGCACTTAGGGAGGCTGAGACAGGAGAATTGCAAGTTCAAAGCCAGGCTCAGCAACAGCAAGGCGCTAAGCAACTCAGTGAGACCCTGTTTCTACATAAAACACAGAATAGGCCTGGGGATGTGGCTCCGTGGTCGAGTGCACTTGAGTTCAATCTCCAGTACCAAAAAAAAGAGGCTCTGGTTGACAAATGGTGAGGAAATAAATAGGAACTGGCTATTGTTCACACTCTCTGTAGCTATATACAGAATACAATGAAGGGTGTTTCACTGGACCTGTGATATAGGATGAAGTCCAGGCACACACATCTTCATCAATGTCATTATTCAGGAGAGTGCCTCTCTTGTTGAAATCGAAAATTTCTTGGGTGAAAAATACATTTTCTATTATAATTGTATGGATGGTTGGGTTTTGGTTAAGTACTTTTTATTACGTTTAAGTAGTTTCTTTCTTTTTCTGTTTTTCTTGGAGTTTTAACTAGGAAAAGATGCTGAGAAATCAAATGCCATTTCAGCATCTATTTGTAAATTTGCATGGGCTATTTTTTTTAACTTTAGAGTTTGAGATAGTACATTGCATTGATAGATTTCTTGATATTGAATCACCTTTGTGTTTCTGAAATAAAAGCTACTTGAATAAACTATATTATCCATTTGTTTTACTGGTATATTTTATTTAGAAATTTCATATCTATAAATAAACATGAGATAGGGTTGCTGTTAATATTCAGGTCAAGTTGTAACATAGAATGAATCAGAAAGTTTCTATCTTTTCATGGTCTGCTGTTCAAGTTGGTTGGACTGATTTATACTCTGTAAGCAATCTCTGAGCGTTCCCAGGGATCTGCATCTCCATTAATATCACATATGGTCACATTTAGGTTAACTTTGTGGATATGTAATAGCTTATCATTGTGGTTTTCATTTACAATTACCTAATTATTCATAATTTCTGGATGTTGTCTTTTGCATAGGATCAGTTCAAGTTTTTGCTCGTTTTTCTGTCAAGTCATCTGCTTTGTTTCTAATTCATAGGATTTTTTATGTACTCTGGTAATTAGTACTTTGTTAGTTGTATGTTGGAAATACCTTCTTCCTCGCAGTGATTTGTTTCTTTCACTTGTAGTGGTATCTTTAATGAACCATTTAATAGCATTTAATGAATGCTGTTTCTTGGCTTTAAGGAGGTTGGATTTGTCAGTTATCAAAATGTTCTGTGGTGGTTAGTGCTCTTTTGTTTTACATTTCATTTTCCTTATGTAATGTGCTCCGTAAGCACATGGCAACAAAATGATGAAGACTGGAAGTAAATCTTGGCCTAGCAAGCTTTCCTTCATTCTTCAGTGAAGTCAATCCATCAGGCAAGGGAGGGCTCATTTTCTGGATATAGAAAGAATTTGGGTTTATAGTTTACAATGAGGGTGAATTAATCATTGTAGACTGTGGATGTGCACTTTGGACAGTGTCATGAGTGGCACTATTAATAATTACTTGGAGGCAGATTGTCTTTAAATGCAAGCGTGTATTTGATCACACTAATCATCAAACACAATACAAAATGTTGGATGTGCTGGAGCACGCCAACCAGCATTCAGTGGGCACTAATCAAACACTACAAGCAAATCCTAGGGCAACCACAAAGTACCTTTAATGCCACACAATTTCTCTTAGCTGAAAAGCAGACGTTGTCATTTAGATGAGCTTTGAAAGCAAACAAAAGATGGAGTTTGGAAAGCAAACAAAAGATGAGGTTGCATTGAACATAGTTAAGAATAGTTAAGATGAAGATCAAGTCTGGAAATATACGGTACAGAGAGAGCTGATGTGCAAAAGTGAGAAAGGTGGTACAAGGGGGTCTTGGTGGAGGCTTGATTGGTACCATGTTGATGGGTTGTGGTAATACTTCTGTTAGGGCCACTGAAAGATGCCAATATTGTGGACCAGGTGCTACGTGCTGATATTGTACATTCATGGGCAGTTGGAAGACATTATAAATCCGTGGGTCCCATGAGTCATTATGGTGGTATATTTCTAATTGAGAGAAAAAATGGTAGGTTTGGAAAGTCAATCATGCATAGCATTAAGGTCTTTGAGTTGCTGAATTCAGGGTGTACCTTGAAAAGGTCCTTTAGAAAGTCAAAACCAAAGGGTTCCAGGAGTTATTCCATACTTCTTGGGAAGTCAGGTGGGACAGTCCAGTCAGAGACATCTGGAAAGTATGGGGCATTTAGGTTGTTATGTTCTTCTTCTGTAGGTTCTGTGGGTTCTTCTATTGTGTCATTCGAGGCAGTTACATCTGTAGGGTTTGCCTCATAGTCACCATAATAGTCATAATTGTCATTTCCACAAGTAAGTTAGGGAAAATCAAAAATTAAATTCCATAAGGAGAAAAATTTTGCTTTGGCAGCCAGGTTACAATAGAATGATAGGCTGCTGTTTATTATTTCTGTGGATGTACATATGGTGGTATCACCAGTGAAGTTTAAAGAAGTCAATTCATTGGAAGATGAAGATAATGGGTGAAAGAAGTGTGAGTAATATGCTGAAGCTGCTGTACCTATCTCCATGCCTCAAAATAACAATGATGGGGATTGGGGCCAACCCAGTTAGTAAGGTTTGGTGTATTATCCAAGAAGGTTTGATGCCATTTACTGTGCTTTTTGGTAGCGGCATAATATTGAATGCAGTATATTTAATCTATATGTCTGCAGGATGCATACTTAGCCAAAAAATATTTCAGATTGTATTGGAGATGATAATGACCGTGTGTGTTCTTCCAAAAATGGAGCACCTTGGATAAATTCACATATGTCCATGGTGTTGGAGTAACATGCATGAAGTTCCAGGTATGTGGGGCTTGTGAGTCTAAAGAGATGTCCTCCTCATTGGTAAGAGTAGAGTCAAGGGCTGGGATTGTAGTTCAGTGGTACAGCGCTTGTCTCACATGCGTGAGGCCCTGGGTTTGATCCTCAGCACCACATACAAAGCAATAAAATAAAGACATTGTGTCCATCTACAACTAAAAAAAAAAAAATTAAAAAAAAAAGAGTAGAGTCAAACTGGCATTGTGTGGCCAGATTACATATGGTGGAAGAGGAAAAGAAAATACAGGGTCAGTATCTATTGGAATGGTGACCTCAGGCTGAGAAGCCAAATATTGCAGGTGTATTTGCATCAAAGATACTATGGAGACAAATGTGGATGGTGATTGGTCAAAGGAGACTCTTGGGAGCAGTTGTGCGAAGTCAGAGATTATGTGGGGTATGTCTGAGGTGGTGGGTTGGAGCAAAATTAAAAATGGTGAAGTGTGATATGTGTGAACATTGTTGTGTTGGTCTTGTAATATCACAACACCTGTACCTGAATTAGCTGTGATGATAACCTCCACTGTGAAATCTTGAAGTTTTATGGAGTGGCTAAAATGCATTATGTGACAAACAATATAGAAGAAAAAAGTAATAAAAAGGATCCAAATGAGAAAAATCAATAGGGGTGAAAGAGGCAATGATGGGGGGGGCACCTGGGAAGGAGTCCAAGGCCAGAAAACTGGCCAAGTCACAGGCATCCAGAGATAAAAGGATTGTTTAATGCCAGGTGTTCCAATAAATATGTATGGGACCAAACATTAGATGTAGAAGCAGAAAGAGAAGAAAGAGAGCTGTGTAGGAGTCAGGTCAGTAAAGGCTCTTTGAAGCCAGAAGTCCTCAATAAAATCCAATATCTGAGAAGGAGAGAGTTGGTGAAGGTCTGTTGAAGGCAGTTGGTCCAATTCATTCCTGAGCAATATTGAGAAATAATGAAAG
Source organism: Xerus rutilus (assembly GCA_028644305.1). Lineage (NCBI taxonomy): Eukaryota > Metazoa > Chordata > Mammalia > Rodentia > Sciuridae > Xerus > Xerus rutilus. The sequence continues at coordinate 7,174,704 of CM053415.1, forward strand.
GAAGCCTGAGAGAGGGTTTCTATGAGGCACAGTGTATAATGTACTAGGAAGTTGTGTTGCCAGACATTGGAGTACTCAGGAGAGTTTGTGTAGGTGCAATGCTGGCAAAAAGTAAAGTGTCCAATCAAAATGAGGGCAGAAAATAAAATACAAAGGAAGCTGAACAAGTAGATGAGTTTCCAAACTGCTCTCCAAGGCCAAAACAGAGGGTCACAGGCGATCTTCATGGAGAAAAAGAGATGTTGTTGTGTTTGGTCACCTGGAGGTGACCTTTGGCTCCAGTCATCTGAAAGAAGTTTCCATCCACAGATGTGACAATATCCTGTTGAGAAAGGGAATCGTCTTTTGAATTTTTAATGAGTGATCTGGGTGGGATTGGAGCATTATTTATAGGTTGTGTATTAGGTAGTATACTGGGTGGGTCACAAGGAAAAGCTGTCTGAAAAGGAGAATTTTTGTTCAAACAAACTATTATTTAATTTGAAGACCACAATTAGAATGGCCTTAGCTAGTGACAAATTGGTAAAAGCCATAAGTTTAGTTTTAAATAGTCTGTTCCATTGTTTGATGAAACTGCTAGCAGTAAGATTATAAATAAAGTGATAGTTCCATTGTATGCCCAATATATCAGATAATTTTTAAATTTGGGCCCCTGTGAAATGTGTTCCCTGGTCACTTTCAACAATGTTTGGTAATCCATAATGGCCAATCCATTGCCATAAAATTGTTATAGTGGCTTCTTGGTTGGGTAACAAGCAAGTGTTTGTTAGTCCCAAAGAGAAGACATCTTCAACTGTACATGTGTACTTGTTCTGAAAGGATTGTAAAGGTCCTATAAAGTCAATTTGAAACATGAAATTTAAAATGTCGGGTTTGTATCTATCTTATGGTGAAGTGTGTCTAAAGTAGATGAGTTTCTAAATGGCAATTGCGAGTTAGAACATTGCATGATAGATTTACAGCATTGCCACGATAGAGGGAGGATTCTTTTGGAAGTCCACTGAAACGGTGAGTGTGTACCTATATGTCCAAGCCATTTATGTATGTGTAAAATTTCTGCATCAGATATGGTGGTATGGTTCTAGGGTGGGATTTTGGCCCATTTATTAGATTGTTTAAATGAGATTATGTTATGTGGTTTAATATTGCCATCAGGTTGTCAGGCCATTTTTAAAGTTGGTTTTGCTGTCCATTGGTTTGTGTTTTGTAATTTTAAGCATAATGCATTAACTTGTAATTTAAAGAGTTCTTCCACCTTGCAGTTATATGCCGATGTTTTATCTGTGGGTTTAGTGTGTGCGACTACATGGGAGACATATATTATCATGCTGCATTTTGCAAGATAGTCCCAAATATTAGGAGACCAAATAGGCCTACCATTAATAGTCCAAATAGAGGATTTCCATTTTCCTCACCAAATGTTGATGCCATTATCTGTGCCCTAAGAATTTGTGAATACAATTGCCAAACTGTGGAAACATCCTAGATGCCCTTCAATAAATAAATGGATAAAGAAACTGTGGTATACATTCACAATGGAATATTACTCAGCATTAAAAGAGAATAAAATCATGGCATTTGCAAGTAAATGGATGGAGTTGGAGAACATCACGCTAAGTGAAGTAAGCCAATCCCAAAGAACCAAAGGCTGAATGTTTTCTCTGACTAGTGGATGCTGATCCATAATGAGGGTGGGAGTGGGGAGCATGGGAGAAATGAAGGAACTTTGGATAGGGCAAAGGGGAGGGAGGGGAAGAGAGGGCACATGGGGGTAGGAAAGATGGTGGAATGAGATGGGCATCACTACCCTACGTACATGTATGAAGACACAAATGGTGTGACTCTACCTTGTTTATAACCAGAGAAATGGAAAATTGTGCTCCATATGTGTACTGTAACTTGAAATGCATTCTGCTGTTTAATAAATAATTTATTTGTTTATTTAATGAATAAATAAATAAATTTTAAAAATAGAATCTGTGAATATATATATATATAATTTTGAGTTCCATAGTCAATTTCACTGCATGGAGTTCTGCAAATTGGGCTGAGCATTCTGTCTCTTCATCAGTCAGAATTACTCCATCCAAAGATCTGTAGGCTGCAGCTTTCCAGCACAGCTTCCCATTTATTACTGTAGTGGAGCCATCACTGAACCAAGTGTTTTATAGCTTTTCTGACCATTGTGCAGGTTCCCAGTACCCGACTGGTCTGCTGGGTGGTACAACAGGCTTGTGTCTATGGACAGGTGCAATTGTCTGGGATGCTATGTGCTCAGTCAATTTGGCTACCATCTTTCCTGTCATTGTTACCATCATTCTTTGTGTAACTCCTGTATGTACCATTTCCATGTTAGCACCTTAGGTTCCATATGTACCCTGAGGAGTGCTTCTCCAGGCACAAGGGTCCATGGTAATATTGGTATAGTTGATAGAATTTTCATGGGTTGCTTCTGACATAGTAGAGAAACAGTGTTCAAAGCCTCATACAATGCCCATATGGTTTTCTCAAAAAGGGAATATTTTGAGGATACCCATGGGAATTTCTTGCAAAAGTATGCCATGGGGGAATGTCCGACCATTAATGATGGTATAAAGTCCCCGGTTACCATAATCTTGTAAAAATATTACATCTAGTGTAAATCGTCCTTTTCCAGGTGCATGTAGGTGTTGGTATTGTTTAAGGTATTCTTTTAGTGTGTTAAAGCAGAACATTGTGGTTCTCCCCAAACAAAATCTACTGCTTTCCTTGTCACCTCATATATAGGCTTTAAGATGATTCATAAGTATGGAATATGGTTTTTCCAATAACCAAATAAACCAATTAGGTGTTGGGCTTGTGTCTTATTTGTGGGCTCAGGGAGAGCCATAATTTTATCAATGGTGGTAGATGGAATTGGTTGTCCATTGGAGTTCCAAATTACTCCCAAAAATTTTACTTGAGCTGGGGGTCCTTGTATTTTATCTTTATTAATGGTACAGCCATTTTTAGTAAGTTCTGGGACCACTGTATTAAGTGATTTTTGTATTTCATGTATATATTGTCCATAAATTATGATATCATTGATATAACTTAATATTTTGACCTTTGGGTGTGCTGTCTTCATAGGGTCCAAGTATTGTGAAATAGTAGCATGAGCTATGATGAGACTGTTCTTATATCCCTGAGGTAATCTCTTGAATTGATATTGTTTAGCATTCCACATAAATGTGCTTTGCTCTCTTGGATTGTTCATCTATGAGCATACTAATGAACATATCTGTGAGATCAATAGTAGCATAGCATTCTGGGTTATCCTGAGTAATAGTATTCATGATCTCTTCTACTTCTGGGAGATTTCCTCTGTTCAGATATGGGGGTACTCCTCTGTTCAGATTATGGTAATCAACAGTAAATCTATATAAGCCATTGGGTTTTAGAATGGGCCATACTGAACTGTTAAATTTAAATGATTGTGTTGTTTCAATAATGTCATTTTGTAATAATTCTTGTATTTTGTCAGAAATTTCCTTGTGATTCTCCTTTAGTGGATATTATTTTGTAAAAGAAGGTGTAGCTGGAGGAAGTCTAACAGGCTCCATTTTAACTGTGGACAACAAGGAGAGGCCTTGAGTCTTTTTAAAGGCAGTATGGTTCCAAATATGGTGGAGATGTAATCCATCACCAGGACATTGTGTGGACTTTGTTGTATAACTAATAAATCAGCCATAATGGGACCTCAGTTACATACAAGAATATGGGCCTTTATAAGATAAACTGTAAGCATTCCTCCAGATATGCCTTCTACTTCCATCTGTCTGTCTGTTTTTGCAAGGATGTCTTGTACAATAGTTATCTGGCTACCTGTATCTATGAGAAAATTTAAATTATAATTTTGTTTTTTGTATAAAATGAGTAAAAAAACATATGGTCTGTTATCTATGCCAGTTATGTATACCTGGGTTCATTCCACCAATCTGTCATCCTCTCTGGAGTGGGTCATTGCTAAAAATTGTTTGAACTTTGGGGACCCCAGTCCTGATGGAGGGATCCCTTCCATCCATTTTTTGAATTGAATGTTGGTCTATTAGGAATAAGTTGGTTGGCATTTTGGGGATTTGTTCCTGCCCTTTTGGACCATTCCCCCCATATCAGTCCATCCTCTCATACAAGGCAGTCCTGTTTGTGCTCTTCCCTGATATTGACCATTATTACATCTATTACACCTGGGATTTTTACATCTGTTACATCTGTTAGGCCTGTTTTGTATATTTACATTTTGAAATTGTTGGGAGGGACATTTTTGCTTGAATAATAAACAAAATGGCCTTGTCTCAAGGTTTATGGTCTGTCTTAGGTATTCTATTATGTCCTTTATGGTTGTGGTGTTAGCTAGTGCTGCTGTTAATGTTAGCCTCAGAAGGCTTGGTCCTCCCTGATAACTAAATTCTTTATCTCTTGGTTTATAGGAGCAGCTAATGTTGCAGTAGCCTCCTCAGAGTATATCATTACAATAATCCCAGTATTACAACACAGTTTTATACACTGGTCTATACTGGCCCAGTGTAACTACCTATCAAAGGATGACAGAATCATCATGGGAAATGCCTTAGTTCAAGCTTGGGCTACTCAGATAAATATGGAGTATGACTCAAGAAGTTGATTAATGACTAACTTTAGTAGTGCATGGTGGATTTGTGGATTTTCTATGATACCTACCAGGGTTGACATTTCTTGTCCTGAAACTATCACTCTATTTGTTCCCTTGTTTCAAAGTTTTAGGAAGTAATTGACATCCCTGATTTCTTTCTGTGCAAACTCACTTCTTTATTCCTATGTCTCGGTCCTGGTTAAGTCTCTAATTTCAACAGTTTGTTCTGGATTTTTGGAGGTCCCTGGCCTAATTACTTTATTTGTGATGACCAGTAGGCATTCCATCATGTCCTGTAGGCATGGATTATTTTTACTTCTTTTGATAATTCTTTTGGCTAGCCTTTTTCCCTTTTATCTATCTTCATCCATGTCTGTGATTGTTTTACACAATATTGCAGGTATTTCTTTAGGATCTGCTCAGGCAATTATGGGCTGTCCTACTTCAAGGTTTGTTAAAGCTACTTCTATATTCATCCCCTTCTGGAACTTTGGGAGCTTTTCCTGTGTATCCCTTTCTATGCCTCACCATTGGTTTTGGGGTTTTAATTCCCTTATGATCCCATTTGACCAGAATTTCAATTTGTCTAGTTTTTTCTTAATCTGCATCATTTCTATAACTTATCAGCTATATGCAATATTACCTTAACCACACACTTTCTACAATACCATGATATAGTGCTATCAGTATATACACTTGACAGAGATCGTTCAATTAATAATTCCACAAGTCTATATAACTGTTTTGCTAACCATTCCTGCATCCAGCCTTACACTGTAAGGAAGTCGCTTTGGCCCCTACCAGGGCTTGTCTTACCAGTTTCCTGCAGGTGCCTTTTGGAGGTAGCTAATAGCAGTCATAACTTAGTGTATGTTCCTTTCCCCAAGGGTGGACTCCTACTAGAGCTGGTCTTACCATGGTCGCCTGTGGGTGCCTTTTGGAGGTGGTTTTTACTCTCTTGGTTCAGGATCCATACTCCAAGGTATCCCTACATCTAGGCCTTAAGCAATCATAAGCAATACTGTTGACTATGCCAACTGTCCATAGCGGCACTGTTAATAATTACTCAGAGGCAGATTGTCTTTAAATGCAAGCATATATTTGATCACACCAATCATCAAACACAAACAATGCAAAAAGTGTTGGGTGTGCTGGAGCACCTCAACAAGCAATCAATGCACAGTAACTAAACACTACAAGAAAATCATACAATCCTAGGACAACCGGGGCTGGGATTGTAGCTCAGTGGTAGAGCACTTGCCTTGCATCTGTGAGGCCCTGGGTTCGATCCTCAGCACCACATACAAAGCAATAAAATACAGTCATTGTGTCCATCTACAACTAAAAACATATTAAAAAAAAAATCCTAGGACAACCACGAGCCTCAAAGTACTTCCGATGCCATGCAACTTCTCTTAGCCAAAGAGCAGATGTTTTCATTGTTCGGTGGTTCCCTCCAGCCTACAGTTGGAGGTAAGGGAAAGATGGAGTTGATCTGTGAACAGTCAGGAAGACATCCAATCTCACTTATGTCCTCAGAACAAAGCTCCCTGATGTGTCAAGACAAGTGGTTAATATACAGTTCCAAGTTGGAGCTCATTGTTATCATGCTCCAGCGTTGTTGTCTCTAGATGGTGGTCCTTATCAATTGCGTCCAGTCATAACTAAGCATGAAAGCGGCAGCTATTCCTCATAGCCAGCAACTTAGTGAGTCCCAGCATGTCCCAGCGTGTCTATGGCAGATACTCCTTACAGACAGTCAGGGACCCAGTTGTGCAAGTTAAAATTTTAACAAAGGAAGGCAGGTGTAAAAAATTTGAAACTCTTTCTCACTGGGAAAAGTTCACAACTCATAAGCAGTATTCACTGCTTATGTTCCTTCCTCTGGGACCCATTGTTACATAAAGCTTCACTGTTTTTTTTTTTTTTTTTTCTTTCCTTCCAGGACTCATCTGCAATGGGGAAAGACAAAAGTCCAGGGCCCAGCAACTCATTATGATAGATCTTGAGACAATGCAGTACAATTTAACAGGAGGCATACCTATAGATAGATAGCCATGTTAAGAGACAATGGAAAGGAGAACAGCAAGTTCCTAACCCTGTGCCTCACGACACTGACATACCCGCACTAACAGTCTTCAAAATAGATGATGATTCCTCTGAGCTCATACTCCTCATTGCAAGATAACTTCACATTAACAATCTTTCCATAGAGTGAAATTGAGATGTGTTAGTAAGTTGCCTTTTTACTGAGTTCCCCTTGCTGAAGTGGAAGAGATATTGAAGGGTGTGGATACACAAGTACCTAAATTCCCTTCTTTGACCACCAGCCCTATAGCATAAAACATGGTCTCTCTCCATGGCTCTTCCCACTTGGAACTTGCACTTCTCTGAAATATATTTGTGACTTTATGATGCCAGTGAGATCTGGAACCTTGGAGGAGACTTCTTGTCATAGCAAACACTGTGCCTTGCTAGGAAATAATCTGCAGTATCTCACTTATTTTGCCAACCCATACCTGACCTGTGCCTTTCTAGAATTTCCTGCCTTTCCGATGGTTTCTGTGGGTCAATCTCTTCTTTTCAGCTGAGCCCAATTAGAGAGGGAGCTCACTGAGGGGATGGTCTCACCTTGTTCTTCCATAATTCTCAAGAAAATTGAGTAAAGGGTTTGCCCACCCTGACTTTCAATGGGCAATGTAGGTTGGAGGTGGCAGAGGGGGAGTTGTGGAAAGAGGAGCAAGGACGAGAAAAGGGTCAATGAGAATACCGGCTCTGGGGAGGAAGAAGGATTTGTGAAGAGTGAGGAAATCAGAGATCTGAGGGTTGGGTTCAGGCTGGCTCATAACTCAGAGAGTGGGTGGATATGGGGGGAGAGTTGGCCGTGGATGGAATACGAAAGCTAAGGGAAGGAGACGGTTGAACTAAACAAGAGACACAGCTTCACCTCTGCAACACAAGATCTTCTTTCAAATAAAGGTGGTGGTGACCTGGATGCCAGGCTTATGAGAGACAGCATGATGTAAGTATAGGCAGAAGTCATAGGTCCTACCTGGCCGAGAGGACTGAGCTTCGGTGAATGGAAATCTCCTTCCAGTAAGAAAATTAAAGAAGTAGAAACCACTGACAGATTTCTCTTTCTCTCCCCACAGGTGTTCTATTTCAACATGTTCAGGACTGACAACACCACCTATCGGGTCCCAGGACCCCAACCTGTCTCTAAACATGCCTTCAACTTTGTGGAATCACCCTCCCTCTTGAACTCTCTCCCCCAGGAGTTCTCCAACCTGACTCACCTTCTATACTGGCCTCTGACCCCAAGAGATGGGAGAGACTTTTTGGCCTCCACCAGTCCCAAGACCACCACGTACCACCTGAGGGGTCCTGCTCAGGCCACCTATGCCCTGGGAGACTACCTGGAGGTTGTCATTGTGGCCAGGGACCACCGGGGCAGGCCAAAGACCCATGGTGGAGATCTGTTTCAGGCACGATTACTGGGTCCAGAACTGAGAGCAGGGGTCTCAGGGAATGTCCAGGATCTGGAGAATGGCACATACCTGTTGTCCTTCCCTCTGCTCTGGGCAGGGAGTGCCCAGATGCAAGTACGGCTGATCCACTCCAGTGAGGCCGTTGGGGTTCTGCGGAGAATCTGGAGAGAGAAAAGGGCCACGGTTGATTTTAGGGGGTATTTCCAGGGAAGTTCTGGGGCTAAAGAGACTGTGATTTGCAATGTTGATCCTCACTCAACTAAAGCCACAGGGTCCACCTGCCAGTACAGGGATGTCTTTTCTGGTGAGCTATGGTTCTGTGCTCAACCCCCCACCCTGCCCTGCAACTCTTTGGTTGCTCACTCAAGCGGGAGTTACCTGAAGGTGACCACACCACAGGATGAGGCCCTGCTGTCAGGGTAAGAAATCCAGAATCTGGGATATAGATCCCAACCCTAAGCCTCATCTTTCCTTCCAAAGCTTGCTCCTGTGATCCAATGGCCCTCCACTACTTCCACTACCGTTCAGCAGTTTTTCCTCCTCTAATTCAACATGAGCTTGTTGGGCAACTACCAGGTGACAGACATTGCTAGACAGACATGGAGTACATGATCAGGCTGTATCTCCACAGAAGATTATGATTGATCTTAGGTTTGAAGTTCAGTGAGCACTTCTCTAGGTAAGAGGCAAAGTATTCAACACAAAGCAAACTTATCTCAGGGCAAAAGTAGCTGAAGAGCTCCATTTATTTATCAGGGCTCCTGCTTTCACTTCAGTTTTTTTAAAAATATTTTTTAGTTTTCAATCGATCTTTATTTTATTTATTTATATGTGGTGCTGAGAATCGAACCCAGTGCCTCACACATGCTAGGCAAGCGCTCTACCACTGAGCCACAGCCCCAGCCCCTTTCACTTTGATTTTAATCTGACAGTTCATTACTGCTTTGTTAGATCTTCAGATATTTAGTCGATTTTTAAATTATTTTGTCGAGAATTTTCAACAAAATGTGTTGTGAATACCTAGGTCCACCATTCTATTTCATGACTTTGGGTGGCAATCTTTAACATTGGTTTCTTCAATTTCTTAAAGAATTTCTTTCCTTTTTTTGTAGTTTCATAATTCAGAACACTTAACACCATTTCAATTTTCCTTTTATGGAATAAGAATGATCAGGGATATATAACTTCCTCTGAGTACGGCTTTAGCTCTATTCTCCAAATTTTAATATATGGAGGCTTCATTTTTATTTTGTTTTAGATATCTTGTAATTTCTACAGTGACTACCTCTTTAATTCATGAATCATTGACAAATTACTTTTAAAGTCTTTGGGTAATTTGTCAATGATTCATTAATTATTTACTTTTAAAGGTTTTGAACTTTACCAGGCACCATGGCACACCCCTGTAATCGCAGCGACTCCAACTTTTTCTTTGTATGCCATATTTATTGAAAGTAATTTATATTTTGTATTTTTTCAGAAAGAAATTCTGAACCTATTTAATTTAACTTGTTAAGTTTTAAATTCTCAACTTTTATATCTCCACTAATGTTTTATGTCTGCTTGATCTAATAGCTTCAGACATAAATGTATCCTATTGTGTTTGTAGATTTATAAGTTATGATCAGCTTTCTCTATCTTTCTTTGTGGTGTTGAGGATTGAACCCAGGGCTTCATGCATGCTAGGTAAGTGCTGTACCACTAAGTTATACCCCAGCCCAATGATTTCTCTTTGTAACCCAGAAGTTTTCACTTCATACATTTCAAGGCGATGCTGTTCTGGACATTTGCCTCTGGCTTTGTTTTATGTTATTGGTAAAATGATTTGAGATTAGGAAAATACTATTATAGAGTCACAAAGAAAAATATAGGTAAATTGGACTACATATAAATCAAAAACTTCTCCCTTACAAAAAGTACCATAATTTAAGTCAAGCTAAAATCTGAAAGATGATATCTCTAACACATTTAATTGATGTAATAATATTAGTACTAGAAATAAGGAAAGAAATATTACAAAACAATAAGAAATATTATATAGCTCAATAGAGCAATAAGGAAAAATGTAAATAAGAAATCAAAGAAGAAAGATTTGAATAGTAAATGAAAAATATATACTTGGGGCTGCGGTTGTCGCTCAGTGGTAGAGCTCTTGTCTTGCATGTGTGAGGCACTGGATTCAATCTTCAGCACCACATACAAAATACATAAATAAATAAAATAAAGGTTTAAAATATATGTATATATATACTCATCCTCATGAACAATGAAGGAAATTTAAGATGAAACCAAGATATAATATCTTTTGTAGGAGAATACCTTTTAATTTTTTAAATTTTGAGTTAGGGTCTCACTAAGTTGCTTAGGACCTCACTAAGATGCTGAAGCTGGCTTTGAACTTGCGATCCTCCTGCCCCAGCCTCCCAAGTTGCTGGGATTACAGGTGTGCACACCATGCCTGGCTCCCAGATACAATATCTTTTATTTATTTATTTATTTATTTATTTATTTATTTATTTTTGGTACCAGGAATTGAACTCAGGGGTACTCGACCACTGAGTCACATTCCAAGCCCTATTTTGTGTTTTATGTAGAAACTGAGTCTCACTGAGTTACTTAGCATCTCACTGTTGCTGAGGCTGGCTTTGAACTCGCGATTCTCCTGTCTCAGCCTCCCGAAGTCCTGGGATTACAGGCATGCGCCACCATGCCCAGCTCTAATTTTCAACTTTTGATTGTGAATAACTATAGACCAACTAGAAGTTGCAAAAAAAAAAAAAAAGGTTGGGGTTGTGGTTCAATGGTAGAGTGCTTGCCTCGCATGTGTGAGGCACTGGGTTCGATCCTCAGCACCACATAAAAAATAAATAAGTGAACAAAATAAAGTTATTTTTTAAAAAAGGAAATTGCAAAAAGAACACATCAGAATCATCTGACCCTCTAGCCTGATTTCCCCCAATGGCACCATTTCATATATGAAATACAAAATCAGAACAGAAAATTAGCATTAGTACAATTCTGTTAACCAGACCACAAAACAATTCAGTTTCTATCTGCTGGTGCCTGTAGTTGTGTGTGTGTGTGTTTCTCCACACATTTACCTTAGGTATGGATTGGTATAACCGTCATTACAATCAGGATACAAAAATATTCTGCCACCAAAAGGAAACCCTTCTGCTCTCCCTTCTAGGCACTCCCACTCTCCAGTGCCTGTTCTTATCACCTGGCAACTCTTTTCTGTTCTCCATCTCTACCACTTTGTCATTTCTAGATGGTTCTATAAATGGAATCATATAGTATGCAGTCATTTGAGTTTTTTTCACAAAGCACAGTGCTCTAGATCCATCCACCCTGTTGCATCTATTGATAATTCACTCCTTCGTCTTGCCATGGATATTCCAGTGTGTACGTTTGTTTAGCCATTGAAGGACCTTTGGGGTGTTTCCAGATTTTAACTATTATAAATAAAGCTTCTATGAATATTCATATACAGGTTCTTTTGTAAAAAAAAAAATTTTCATATCTGTGGAACAAAATGCCTGAGTGCAGTTTCTTGGTTGTACAAATGGTAGAAAGTTTTATGAGAAATTGCCAAACTATTTGCCAGAGTGGCTGTACCATTTTATATTCCCAGCCATGTATAAGAGACCCAGTCTTTCTGCATCCTGTCCTGTATTTAGTATAACTATTTTAACATTTTAGCTATTAATCCATTTCTTTTTAAAGAAAGATTGAAGGGCTGGAATTGTGGCTCAGTGGTAAAGTGCTTGCCTTGCACTTTACCCGTGTGGCACTGGGTTCGATCCTCAGCACCACAGAAAAATAAATAAATAAAGATATTATGTCCATCTACAACTAAAAAAAAATTTAAAAAAAGAAAGATTGGATTCATGTCGGCAAAATGTTAATATCTAATAGATCTGGTACAAAATTTTTAAAAAATTGCTGAGTACACAATTTTAAAAAAAAATTTTAAGCTGGGCGCTGTGGTGTACACCTGTAATCCCAGCACTTTGGGAGGCTGAGACAGGAGAATCGTGAGTTCAAAGCCAGCCTCAGCAACAGCAAGGCACTAAGAAACTCAGCGAGACCCTGTCTCAAAATAAAACACAAAATAGGACTGAGAATGTGGCTCAGTGGTCGAATACTCCTGAGTTCAATCCCCAGTACTATATATATATATATATATATATTTAATAATGCATAGAAGAGGGGAAAGGAGCCTGGCAGAGTTATAGCTATAGGAGGAGGTAATAATGGGCTGGGTGTGGTGGTGCATGCCTGTAATACCATTAGCTTGGGTGGCTGAGGCAGGAGAATCTCAAGTTCAAAGTCAGTCTTAGCAACTTACCAAGGCTCTGAGCAACTCAGCAAGACCCTGTCTCAAAGCAAAAAAATAAAAAATAAAAAGGGTTGGGGATGTGGCTCAGGGTTAAGCACCCCTGAGTTCAATCCTTGGTACCAAAAAGAAAAGAAAAGAACAACAAAAACAAATAATGGAGACCAGAGTGGTTTTAACTTTTTGTTTAAACAATAAAAAATCAAATTTAGTGAAGTATAATTTACATATGATGAAATAAACATGTTTTTAATGCGCAGGTCAATGTGTTTGGGAATTGCCAAGACAGTCAAGCTAGAGAACATTTTCATCTCCCCAGAAATTCTCTTGCACCCCTTCCCCGTCAATTTCCTTTACTCTCCCAGGCAACCAAACAGCCTTCTGACAGTCAATATACGTTTTGCCTTTTTTAGAATTGCATAAAAACAGAATCACATTGTATTCAGTCTTGTATCTGCCTTTGGATCTGTGAAATATTTCTGAGACTCATCTACACTGTTGTATAGCAGTAGCTTTTCTTTCCTGCTGCTGAACGGCTTGTGTCTTATGGAGATAGCACCACTTGTTCATCCATTCACCCTCAATGAACATCTGAGTCATTTCCAGTTTGGGCCATTATAAATAAGACTGCGGTGGACATTGAGGGACAAGAGTTTTGTAGACAAATATTTTCATACTAGGTAAACAGCCACATATCCAGTTTTTAAATTAATAAATATTATTCTTTTGGAACAATTTTAGATTCACAGAGAAACTGAGAAGATAGCATGGAGTTCCCATATGTCATTTCCTGCATAGTATCTTTTCTGATTCACATCTTACATGAATGCGGTACATATGTTTCAATTCATCAACCTGAGATGCAGTATTATTAAAATTACCGTCCATTGTTTATTTAGATTTGCCTAGATTTTTAACTGATGTCTTTTATTTCTTATCCAAGATCCCATTCAAGTTACTACATTATATTTAGGCTTTTCTTGGTTGTAATAAGTCTTTCTAATTTTGTCTTCTATGACCTCGAGTTTTGGAGAAGTAGTGATCAATTATCTAATGGGATTACCCTTCTATGAAAATGTATGTGATGTCTTTTTCTTGTGATCAGACTGGGATGGTGTATCTTGGGGAGGAAGATCGTGGGAGTAGATTACATTTCCATCACGTCACTTCACAGATACCTACTATGAATGTGGTTTGTGCCTGTTGGTGTTAACCTCGTTTGCCTGGTCGAGGGGGTGTTTGTTAGGTTTCTGTGATGTAAAGCTACCCTCCCACACCACCTCCTTCTTTCTTACTGTAACTTGGGAAATCAGTAGGCATAACTCAACTCAAAAAGTGGAGAGGTATATCCCCATTGTATGACTGTCCATATCCACAACAAAAAATTCTTCTACCTCCTGTCCTTTCAGAATTTAATGCCAGGAAGAGATTTTCCTCCCTGGCATTCTGTGTACTTCCATTTATAGGAAAAGAGAACTCTGTGATCTGGTTTGGTTGTTTTTCCTCACCTCAACTATTAGTAACCCAAGAGTCCAATGTGCAAATGAAATGCAAAGTCCATCCCCCAGCCTCCTGATAAGATTTTTCTCTTCCTGCCATCATTTTTCCTGTTTATTATAATTACCCCAAATTATAAATGTGCTAATTATATTGGAATGTTCTCATTCCTTTTTGGAATTAGAGTGGAAATAATAATGCAATCATCAAATCCCTTTAGCAACTCAAACTTTCCCAGGTTGCCCTCCCACAGAGCTCCCTTTTCCTGTTTCTCCAGGGAAGTGACTGACAAGCTCCTCCCTCAGGGTGTTGCTCCGATTCAGATCAGACCAGCATCCACAGGAAACAGTCTGGGTGAGTGAGACTGAGTCATGATGGGTTGGTGATTGGCTTATATGGGTTTTACCCTTTGACCAAGAGGCTAGTCTCTCTCTTCCAAGGCAGTAGAGTACAGAGGTTAGTAGGGACCGTGACACCAGACTTCCTGGATTCACATGCTATCCCTACCAGTCATTGTTTTTCTGATTTTAAACCACTTCATTGAAGTATGGATCAACATACAAAAAGCTGTTGTATGTTGGGCTGGGGTTATAGCTCAGTGGTGGAGAGCTTGCCTAGCACGTGTAAGGCACTGGGTTCCTTTCTCAGCTCCGCACATAAATACATGAATAAAATAAAGGTCCATCAACAATTTTTTAAAAAGCTGATATGACTTGATGAGTTGGCCATAAATATATACCCATAGAACCATCACCACAATGTATGCTATTAAACATACCTAACTTCTAGCAGTTAAACTTTAAGAGTAAGTGGGATGGGACAGATGAATAGATGGAGAGTAAATTTGACTTTAAAAATCTTACTTTGTGACCAAGGATCTCAATTTTTGTTCTGCAGTTTTAAGAATATACAGAGTACTAAAGATTTCTTTTTCATCTATTGTTCAATATAGATTACTATAATGGGGCAGGGAACTTTTCCTGTAAGAATGTTATGTTTCGTAGAGGGAACTTAGTGCCATTTCATACCCTATGTATCTAGAGATGTTCTATAAGTAAAGGAAAGTATATGCTTTAGTACCCTACTGTAATTATGATATATTTTAATTAAATATTCTATGAACATTTAAAAAATATATTCATCACCTCCACGATTTTCCTACTGCCCTTTGTATTTATTATTACTATTATGGTGTATCATAAAACCCTTGACATAAGATCTGTTCTCCTAGCAAATTTTCAATATATGATACAGTATTGTTAATTATAGACTCCAGGCTATAAATATACAATACAGCATTGTTAACTATAGACTTTGCACAATGCAGTAGATCTCTTGGGCTTATTCATCCTGTAAAACTAAAACTTTGTCTCTCTTCCCCAGCACCTTCCTGCTTTCGCTTCATCTAAGCCCATGGCAACCAACCTTCTGCTATCTGCCTCTTGAGTGTCGCTAGTTTAGATCCTTCATGTGAGTGAAGCCAGTAGTGTTTGACCTTCTTTGGCGTATTTCACTTAGCATGATGTCTCTGAAGATCAACCATGTTTTTGCAAGTGGCAGGTTTTCTTTCTTGTTCTTTTTGATTTTTCATTTTCATAATTGTATCAAGGAATAATTGACAAATGAAAGTACTTTCTTTTGTTTTTTTTGTTTTGGTACTGGGGATTGAACTCAGGGGCACTGGACCGCTGAGCCACATCTCCAGCCCTATTTTGTGTTTTATGTAGAGACAGGGTCTCACTGAGTTGCTTAGCGCCTCGCCATTGCTGAGGCTGGCTTTAAACTCGCGATCCTCCTGCCTCAGCCTCCCAAAGTGCTGGGATTACAAGCGTGAGCCACCACGCCCGGCTGAAAGTTCGTTTTTAAAGCATACAATGTAATGATATGGTATAGACACGGTGTGAAACAACCATCTGCGATTAAGGTAGTTGGCCCATCCTTTGTCTCACATCATTCACCTGGTTGTTTTATTTTTATTATTTTTTTAGTGTGATAAGAACAACACAACTCTTAATCTCTTAGCAAATTTCAAGTATATAATAATTATTGTTATTATTAATTATTAATAATTAAATATAATTAATAATTGTTATTTATTATAAATATTGTTAATTATTATTCAATTAATTATACATTAGACCCTCCTGAATGTATTGATCTTATAAATGAAAGTTTGTACATTTTGACCAAAATCTTCCATTTTCCCCTCTTGCCAATTCATTTTTAGATTCCACATTTGTGAAATCATATGGCATTTGTCTTTCTTTGTCTGGCTTTCTCTTTCTTTCTTTTTTTCTTTTATTTTCTTTCTTCCTTATGGTGGGTACCGGGAATTAAACCCAGAGGCATTTTCACTGAGCTATATCTCCAACCTTTTTTTTTTTTTTGAAACAGGGTCTTGCTAAATCACTTAGAACCTTGCTAAATTGCTGAGGGTGGCCTCGAACTTGCAACCCACCTATCCCAGCCTCCCAAGTTGCTGGGTTTAGGGGTGTGAGCCATCGGGCCCAACTGTCTGGCTTATTTCCTTTAGTATAATGCCCTTCAAGTTCATTCATGTTGTCCTAAATGGCAGGATGTCCTTTCTTAAGAGTGGATAATATTACTCTGTGTGTGTGTGTGTGTGTGTGTTTTGTTTTCTTTATCCATCGATCCATTGATAGACACTCAGTTATTTCCATGCCTTGGCTATTGGGAACAATGCTCAAAGGAATGTGGGAGTGTGGATAATCTCTTTGAGAATCCTGTTTTCCATTGAATACACACTCAGGAATAGTATTATTGCATCATCTGGGAGTTCTATTCATAATTCTTTGAACTGCCAATCATTGCTCTTGATCACAGACAAATTGCTTAGTATTTCATGTCCTAGTGTCCCCATTTGTAACTGGAGATAAGAATGATACTTCACAGGTTTTGTCAAAGGGTAAACGAAAAAAATACATGTAAAGCACACAGAAGAGTACCTGACATCTTCTCAGGCGTTAATGTTGGTTCTTTTTGTTCTTTATCCTGTTCTGCTTTTCTTCTTCCTATAGTCCCATCCCCACAGACCAAGTGCCGCCCTGGCCTTCCGGCCCCAAAACCCTCTGGTTTCTACCACCAAGATGTGTGGCACTCGCTGTCCTGTTCTGGCCGGTCCTTCCCCACTGTCGACAGCATCCTGGGATGCCTTGCCAACCACATCGTGCACATGATGGGGGACTCCACACTTCGGCAGTGGTGGGAATATCTACGTGACACCGTGCCCTGTGAGTGACTGTGAGGGGGGTAAGACACGCGGGGATTCATGAAGAAACAGGTGGCCAGAGAGGGCTTTGAAGGAAACTGCTGTGCTTGGTGGAGAGGTGGGCAGGATGCTGAATCCTCCTAAAAGTCGAGTGAGTGAGGAGGGCAGGGTTATCATTGGGCTGCCTTTCTGGTTTAGTTATAGTGGAGCTCAAAGGAGAGCATCAAACCTTTCAAATAACAATGTATGGTGATTTGTAAAAAAAGTCCTCATTTAATTTCTAAATAAAATCCTCAGTGAGTCTCTCAAGGAAAATTGAAATGAGAAAAACACAAAGTTCAAAAAATTTGCGGGGGAGAGGAGTAGTGGGGACTAAACTCAGGGGCACTCGACCACTGAGCCACACCCCCAGCCCTATTTTGTATTTTATTTAGGGACAGAGTCTCACTGAGTTGCTTAGTGCCTCACTTTTGCTGAGATTGGCTTTGAAGGCGCGATCCTCTTGCCTCAGCCTCCTGAGCCACTGGGATTACAGGTTTGGGTCACCGAGCCTGGCCACAAAGTTCAAAATTTTACCTCACCCATCACCCTGCACCTCAAATTTTTTTCTTGCTGTTATTGCATTTGTTGATGGTCTTGACCAGTCATTTGGTAGAGATGGTGTTTCCCTTAGCACCTAAGGACGCAGTCACTTCTGCTGAATGTATGTAGCTTTTTTTGTCCCCTCCAAAATTAGACCAACTCAGTCTCAAACCTTTCATTTTTCTAAATAGTCAAGATTAATGGAAAATAAAAATTTCACAGGACTTGTGAGTACCTTCCTCTCATTTTTGAAAACTAAGGCAAATGCTCAGGATCTTTGGCAGTGATTTTAAGCGAAATTACATTCCAAGTTACCAGTACCTAGTTCAAAGATATTATAAATCTTGGGGCCTGAGATTCTGAGTGGCAGAGCACTTTCCTAGGATGTGCAGGGCCCGAGGTTCTATTCCCAGCATCACACACACACACAAATGGTTTGATTTACAATCCTTCAGAAGTCTGAGAAATAGGAAGGTATAATAGAAAAGCTAACCAGAATGCCTGTCATACTGGGCTCACTGTTCAGTGCCCATAATCTTTATATATTTGATTACAAAATTATCAGCAGGCTAATTGACCTGCTTGTTTACCATGGTTTTGAGGGAAATCCACCTAATATTATATCTGATCTCAGAAAGGAAGCTCGGGCACTTTCTTGGTATCCTGCAAACTTTAGAAATTAACCATGTAGTCACTGAGTCCAATTTGAGGTTCCCCTTTACTTTAATTGAGCTGCGCACAATGGCACACACCCGTAATTCCAGGTACTAGGGAGGCTGAGGTAAGAGGATGGCAAGTTCAAAGCCAGGCTGGGCAACCTAGTGAGATCCTGTCTCAAAATAATTTAGAATTGAGAAAGGGCAGGGGATATAGCTCAGAGGTAGAGCATTTGCCTAGCATGCAGGAGGTCCTGGGTTCAGTCCCTGGCACTGCATAACACACAATACAGCTAGTTGAGGTCTAACTGACAAACCATGAGTGGCAGATATTTAAATTTTGACATACATATACACTCATGAAATAACCTTCATAACATTCACTAGAACTTTATACTATGAAGAAACCAGTAAGGCTTGGTGAACGATTTGCTTTTAAATTAGGACACAGACTTCCTATCTGATGAAAGGCTTCCCCATGCAGAGCTAAGAGCACTGATAAAACACAGGAACCCGGCCATGGGTGTATACCTGTAAGCCCAGCGATTAGGCAGGCTGAGGGAGGAGGATCACAAATTTAAAGCCAGCCTCAGCAATTTAGCGAGGTCCTAAGCAAATTCGTGAGACCCTGTCTCAAAATATAAAATAAAAAGAGCTGGAGGTGTGGCTCAGTGGTTAAGCATCCCTGGGTTCAATCCCCGGTATCAAAAACAACAGCAAAACATTGGAAAGTGACTCAAAGATTATAGCTGACTGGCAAGGCGAGGCAGGAAAGTTCAGGAAGTAGAAAACAAGATTTGTGCGGAGATGATAGATTGACTCTGTCCATACTGAAAATGTTGATTGGGCACGTGAAATGGAAGCTCAGGAAGCGATCAGATCTTCGCCAAAAACTGAAGAGGTGGAAATGAATGAATTCCCCAGAAGGACGGTCCAAGGTAAAGAAAGCGGATGATGCGGAGTTCTAGCAGAGAGCGCAGGGCGCTTCCCGGGCCCTCAGGGTCCCTGGCCCCAGGCGAGTGCGCTAGGGGACCGGGGACAGCCTGCGGCCTCTGCCCTGCAGACACCCGGAGCTCCCGCCGTGACTGCACTGGCCGGGCCCAGGGTGGGTAGGACCGCGAGCCTCTCCCCGCACTTGGATGACCCGACGGCGGCAGAGACCTGTCGGAACCCGGACCCCGCGGTCTGCCAGGGCTCGCGACCCCGTCCTGTCGGGCCCAGGACTTGGCGCCTTTGGGTGGCGCGGCGAGGACAGTGGAGGCCGGCGGAGGCTTGGGCGAGGACAGTGGAGGCCGGCGGAGGCTTCAAGGGCCGGGAAGGCGAGTGCGCGCCGGAGAGGGTGGCCACCCGATGGACAGCGGAACCGGGTGTCAGAGCCCTGCACTCTGGTTCATGCGCGATGCCAAGAGACCTCACCCGGATCCGACCAGGCACACGAAGGCCTTGCCCGGCCTGGAAGTTGAGTGAAGTCCTGAGGACCGCCGGTGGTGGTCTTCGTTCTACCAAAGAAAAACGGTGGGGGCTGGGATTGTGGCGCAGTGGTAGCGTGCTCGCCTAGCACGCGGGAGGCACTGGGTTCGATCCTCAGCACCACAAAAAAACAAAAAATAAAAATACTCTGTCCACCGACAACTAAAAAGATAAATAAAATTTAAAAAAGAAAAGAAAAGAAAAACGGTGGAGGAACACACCACACGTGACCAATTGGAGGTGCCCACTGCCCTTGGGAAAGATTTCCTGGCTGTTTGTAGAAGGTCTGTCTATAATATGAAAAAGTGCTATCAACTTTTCCCAACCTTTTACAAATTTTGCTACATCTGGGCATTCTAGATGTAAAGAAGTTGCCAACATATGATAGTTAGAAAATAACATTTCTTGTAAATGCCCGTTTGTTTTAAAAAATCAGACCAGAAGTGACTTCTGGAAGTGACTGTCGCTAGGCGACCCCTGCCCACATTTGTTCAGTGGGTTAGAGGACCTGGAGAAGACTTTGACCTTGAGAAGAAGGTCCTGTGCCAGACTGGTTATGTGGAAAAGACGTTTTTCGTATTATAATCGTTTTGTGCGTGTGTTTTATTCTTTATTACCGTACATATAGTTGACAAAGCTAAGTACATTTTTGAAATATCTAGTCCTAGATGTTCTAAAGTGCCTGATGTATGTTTAAAGTAGAAATGGTAAAATATAAAATGATTTGTAAGTTTTCGTTTTGCTAAAATTCTTATTAAAATTTTGGGGGGGAGGCGGAGTAATAGCCAAACCCTGTTTAGCAAACATCGATGCATATGAGGCAAGAGTAACCACTGCTCCTTGTGTCTGTGCGTTTTGTTTTATTTTGCTGTGTTACATAGTGTATATAAAGGACAAACAAATCCTAGTCAACATCTAGTCTTCCTAGATGTTAAAGAAGTTGCCAGTGTGTGACCAAAGCAGAATTACTAAACGAATTTTGTATATTTGGTGTTAAATTTTCTAGGAAAGATTGACCTGAAAATTTGAGCATTATAGCTCGCTGAGTTGGTGAAGGGTGCTCATATCTTGAAGATATTTCAAAAAAACTATTGTTACATACATGCAGTTTATACAATACTGTTGTGTACATAGTGGACACATTGAATCCTTACCTGAAATGTCTAGTCTGTCTAGGTGTTTAGAAGTGTCCAATATATGTTAAATGTAGAGATAGTAAAATATCATTTTGAGCCCGGCATGATGGCACACGCTTCCCAGCAACTCAGAAGGCTGATAGGAGGATAGCGAGTCCAAAGCCAGCCTCAGCAATGGTGAGGCACTGAGCAACTCACCTGGTACCAAAAGCAAAACAAAACAAAAAACAAACAATAAAACCCTCCATTTTGTAAATATCTTTTTGCTAAAATTCATATGAAATATTGTCTTTTGGGAATGGAGCTGTTAAACCACCTCTGTGAGCCCTGTAGTACCATCTGTCCTTGTTTGGTGATGTGGAAGAGGTGGGAGGGAAGCAGTTGCAAAAGGTAATATGTTAGTGTGTTCATACCTGGACATTTTCAGGTATCGATTTTCTACACTTTGTTTTGCTGTGTATGTAGTGTATATAATGGACAAACGAGTCTCAATTTTGCAACATCTAGTTTTGGATATTAAAGATGTCATCAGTGCATGACCAAGTAGTAAAATTAGCAGATTTGGTACATTTTGTGTTGAAATTCATAGGAAAGTTTGTCTTCTGTAAATGACTTCTGGATATGAATTTGTTTAACCATCTCTAAGCATTACATATGCCTATAATGTCCACAGGATTGAAAGTGGAAAGAAGTGAGGAGGTAAAGTTTCAAGAATGAGATGGTCATAGTAGAAGATACCTCAGATTATAACCATTGCTATGTTACAATTTTATTTACCAGTGCTGTGTGCAAAGTGGACATATTTTTATGTGCAATATCTAATTCTTGTGTATTTAGGAGTGCTTGATATATTTAAAAGTAGAAGTAGTAGAATAAAACTTTTTGTAAAGAGCTTTTTTAAAAATATTTTTTTTTAGTTGTAAATGGACACAATATCTTTGTTTATTTATTTTTATGTGGTGCTGAGGATCGAAGCCAGTGCTTCACGCATGCAAGGCAAGTGCTCTACTACTGAGCTACAGCCCCAGCCACTGTAAATAGCTTTTAAAACTGATGGGAAATACTGTGTTTGGAATTGTTAAACCACATCTGAATAGTATATTGTCAATACTTATTCACTGGGCTAAGGGAGGTGGGAGGGAAGGAGTTGAAAAAGGTCTTTTGTTAGAGTATGCTGCAAAGTCCCAGCTTACCCATTGCCCTGTAAGGGGCATTTCATTTAACTTTGCTCTACTGAATATATCCTGTATGTACTGTACAAAGGAGTACTAATTTTATAATATCTAGTCTCTAGATATGCAGATGTTGCTAACGTATGACAAAAGTAGAGTTAGTAAGCTGACACATTTTGTACACTTTGCATTAAAATTCATAGAAAGTCTTCTAAAAAGAATTTGGGGAAGTGAAATTGTAACATCACATCTGAGTGACACTTGTGTCTCTTGTCCCTTGTGACATAGGAAAGAAGGAAATGGAAGAAATTAAGGATACTAGACCATGATCTTATTTTTTTTTAAATATTTTTTTAGTTGTAGATGGACACAATGTCTTTATTTTATTGCTTTGTACGTGGTGCTGAGGATCGAACTCAGGGCCTCACGCATGCAAGGCAAGCGCTCTACCGCTGAGCTACAATCCCAGCCCCCCATGATCTTATTTTGATGTTTTCAGATATAAACATTGTTAACATATGTATAGTTTACTCAACAACACTATTATGTACATTGTGGACAAATTTAAGTCCTCATTTGAAACATATAGTCTTTCTAGATGTTTAGAAGTGCACAAAGTATGTTAAAAGCAGAGATAGAAGCCAGGTGTGATGGCCCAGGTCTGTAATCCCAGCACTTTGGGAGGCTGAAACAGGAGAATTGCCAGCCTCAGCAACGGCAAGGTGCTAAGTGACTCAGTGAGACCTGTCTCTACATAACAATCAAAATAGGGCTGGAGATGTGGCTCAGTGGTCAAGTGCCCCTGAGTTCAATCCCTGGCACCAAAAATAAATAAATAAATAAATAATTTTAAAATGTAGAGATAGTAAATAAAACATATTGTACATTAAAAGAAAAAGGAAATATTGTAGATTAAAAGAAAAAAGTGGATTCTAGGGACAGAATTTGGGGTAATTCTTTCAGTTACAAAGTGCAAGGAAAATAATAAGCAAATAATTGGGCAAGAATTAACCAGAAAGGTAGAAACAATGGCATAGTGTAGTATTGCAGAAGGAAAAAGGGAAGAAAATTTCTGAAGAGGTTGGCCAGCAGAGGGAAGTCAAACGCCCTAGAGAGTTAAAAGCAAGAAAGAGCTAGGGCTGGAACTCCTGGTACAGTGCTTGCGTTCCCTATGGAAGGCCCCGGGTTTGATCCAAAAAAGGAAAGAGAAGGGGAAAGTAGACTGGAAAGGAGTTTGGATGGATAGTGTTGGTACTAATAGTGAGAGCTTTTAGAGTTTGGGAACAGAATGGTTGTGTCTTGTAAAGCAAGCAGGAGCTGCACGTTTTATTTGTAAAATAATATGGTGCATGGTCATATGTTGACTTATGGAAACATCTCTTTCATCTTCCCTACAGCCCTGAAACCAGTGGATCTACATGTTACGTATCAGGTGGGGCCCCTGATGGCCGTGGAGACCACTCGGGGTATAGTGCTGCACTGGCGAGCCCACAGCTGGCCCCTGCGCTCCCAACGCACCCCAGTGGCCTCCCTGCACTCTGTGGCCAGGGAGCTGGATGGCCTGGCAGGAGGCCCCCACACCGTAGTGGTGCTGGGCCTGGGAGCCCACTTCACCACCTTCCCTCCATCCATCTTTGTAAGACGACTGGCAGGGATTCGGGCAGCTGTGATAGCCCTGCTGGAGCGGGAACCCAGCACTCTTGTGGTCATCAAACTGGCCAACACTGGCTATAAGTCCGTGTATGGCAGCGACTGGTTCACCCTGCACGTGAACCGGCTCCTCCGAGCTGCCTTTGCTGGTCTCCGTGTGGCCTTTGTGGACGCTTGGGAAATGACCTCCAGCCTGGCCCTGCCCGACAACATCCATCCAGGGAAGCTCATTGTGAGCAATGAAGTGAACTTACTGCTGTCCTTCATCTGTCCCACCTGAGAGCTTCTGAGGATCCTGGCAGTGTGCCGATGGAGAGCCTGCAGCTCAGCCACAGGAAAGCAGTGACGGGACCCAGAAGGAGCACCAATCCAAAGGAGAATAGCTACCTCAAGATTTGCCACATGGATTAACCACTTGTGACATTTTGGTGACCATCCTCTCATATAGCTCTCTGTGCAATGCACAAATAAATACACATTATATTTTACATGCTCTCCTTTCAGTTCTCTTTTTTGGAAATTTTTTTTTTTTTTTTTTTTTTTGGTACTGGAGATTGAACTCAGGGGCACTTGACCACTGAGCCACATCCCCAGCCACATTTTTTTGTGTTTTATGTAGAGACAGGGTCTCACTGAGTTGCTTAGCACCTCGCCGTTGCTGAGGCTGGCTTTGAACTCGTAATTCTCTTGTCTCAGCCTCCCTAAGTGCTAGGATTACAGGCTTGGGCCACTGCGCCCGGCTCCCTTTTTTGGAAATTTTTATTGATTTAATTGTACATTATGCAGTTTTGTTAGGAATCATACAGAGAGCCCTTATATCCTGTACTTAGTTTCTCCCAATGAAACCATCTTGTCAAACTTGAGTACAATATCAGAATCAAGATATTAACATTGATACAATCCATCATTCTTATTTTGATGTTTTTAGTATTATTGTCCTCAATTGTATGTGTGTGTATGTGTGTTGTTTTGTTTTGTTTTGTTTTTTGCAGTGCTGGGGATTGAACTCAGGGTCTTGTGCATGGTGGGCAAGTGCTCCCCCACTGAGCTATATCCCTAGCTCCTATTGTATTCACTTGTATGTATTTAGTTGTATGCAGCTTTATCTCATATACTGGTTTCTGGTTAATTCTTTAACATTTGTTTTGTAGCTTTACAAAGGAAAGACAACAAAGCCCAAGGGTTTATCCACAGTGGTAAATCAGATAGGAGAGTCTTGGATAAAGTGGAGTCTCAAAGGATTCTACCTGCAGGCTAAAGGTGATCCAAGAAGAAATCTCCAGGCCCAAAGAGCACAAAGAAAATAACCATTGCAAAATTTGGTAAGTGGAAGAGTAGGGGAAGTGTCCACTAAGAATTTATAGCCATAAACAGTCTTCATGCTGGTTTCTAGCCTGACTTGACGCTATGTGGGTGGCTCAAACATTGTCTAGCTCCAAGTTGATTTAAGTGGGCCCCGCCTCATGTTACCTCCATGTCACTGAAAACATCAACTGTGATTTCTGGAGAAACCTACATTTTTCTGAGATCGCAGATAATTTTCCACAGAGAACATAGTAAGGAAAAAGAGCCGCGGACATTCAGAAATCATGAAACTCACCAAAAACAACACAGGAAGAGTGAGAAACAGCAGAAAAAAGTCAGAAGAATCCAACCTACAAAAACTCCAGATATTAGATCAACTGGAAAAGAATATGAAATTAGTATCTTTAAACATACTGACTTAATCAAAAAGAGAGTTTTTTTTCTTACAAATATGAATAAAGAGGAAAAATATTTTTACAGAACAAAACAGAACTCCTAAAATGAAAACTAGAATAATTATAGTTACAAATGAAGTGCATGTTTAAAACCAGGCTGGACGGAGGTGAAGAAAGAACGAGTGAGTTGGCAACAAGAATGGAAGCAATCTTTCGGTTTTATCTCAGAAGGGAAGAGAAAAATGAATGGAAAGTGTGTAATAGGTGTTAGATGTGATTGAAGTCCAAAGGGGTGAATGAGGGTTGAAGAGAGACAGAGAGAGAGAGAAAGAAGGGGGGAGGGAGAGAGAGACTGATTTACTCTTCTTATAACAGCATCAACATCTGGCTTACTGGATTAGAGCTCCATCCATACAACCTCATGGAGTGAATTCTTAGAATTGTATGCTTCATGGCATCCAGGTTGAATATAAGTAGAACTTCCTCATAGCAGAAGCAGTGTTTAGTTTCTCTTGATACACTTTCCAGTTTTCCGTCTCCTCCCACTTCCTCAATGTAGCTCATCCAGATATCTGCCTTAAACAATCACCTCGTGGTGACACCTTCCCTAAACAAACTACTTGATGCAAACTACTTGTGTTACCTCACTGACCTAATACCTCCCATTTCCTTCAGTGACTACCTCCCAGTCACAGTGTCACCCCCTAGAATTGTGCCACCTTGCTGCTAGACCACCAGTTAGAATTCTCCATGGGAAACTCTTCTGAGTAATGCCCTAGACCCCAAAGAAAGCTTCAGCCCACAGTTCCCTTGCTTTCTATCTCTTACCTGCTGGGTAAGCCTGCTCATCCCTGATGGCTCGCTCTTCTTCCCAGTGGCCTATGAGGTGGGCTTGCCTCTGGTCTCTGGGACCTGGGAGGAATGCACTGCTTCTGTTATATCACGTCTTTTGTTGAATGGCCTCCTGTGTCTCACCTGACTGACACACTCAAATCTGACCTCTTCACTCATCTGGGTTCTCTTGGAGAGTGGCTGTCTTGGCAGGAATAGACTTGGGTCAGACAAGAGCCTCATGGGCACCTGTCAGGATAAAGAACTTTTCTGAGAGACACCTGCTCACATGTTGGACACTTGGGCATTGGGCCATCGGCTAGGATGAAGTATCCCATGACAGGAACACCATGAACTTTCACAACCAAATGCCCCGGAGCTTCATCAGGGCAGGGTTAGTGTCTATAGCAGCTGTCCAGGGAGGGACTTCAAGACCAACATGAAGGACAGCACACAGCACCTCACTTAATCTTCATTACCCTAAAGACACTGAGGGTGACATAGGAATGTGAGGGACACCAATCAGTCCATAAGAAAAGATAAAAACATTTCAGAGCAGGGTGCGGTGGCTCAAGCCTGTAATCCCAGCACTTAGGGAGGCTGAGACAGGAGAATCACGAGTTCAAAGCCAGCCTCAGCAACGATGAGGTGCTAAGCAACTCAGTGAGACCCTGTCTCTACATAAAACACAAAACAGGGCTGGGGATGTGGGTCAGTGGTTGAGTGCCCCCGAGTTCAATCCCCAGTACCAAAAACAAAACAAAACAAAACAAAAAAAACAACCAAAAAAAACCCATTTCAGACAAAGATGAGCCAATAGAGGCTTTACCAGTGGGTCTTTACCACAGAAGAATTCTGAGCAACGTACTTCAGTTGGAAGAGGAGGGGCTCTGCCAGGAAGAGCTCAGGGACAGGAATCTTAAATTTGGTGGTTGAAATCCATAATAATACTATTAAAGAACCATATAAAACAATCATAAAAAATTTTAAGGCTAGGGAAAATAAGTTAAATGTAAGACCAGTCTATGCTGAAACTCATCCCCAATCCTTGTTCTTACACCCACAACATTCTTTTTAGCGTTTCATTTTTTCGAGCCATTTGAGATGAAGTTATGTACGCATCATTCCTCTTCTCCCCTAAATTCTTCTTTTCTTGAAAACAAGCAAATTTTCTTCTATAGTCAGAGTATAATGATCAAGTTCAGGAAATGTAATATTGATAGTCTTATGTCTAATCTACATTAAATTTAATAAGTTATCCCAGTAATTTTCCCCATAGATACTATTTTTCCTGGATTAGGATCCAAACCCAGGAGCATTTAATTTTCTTTCTTTTCATTTCATTTTTTATTTTTTAAAATATTTTTATTTGTTCTTTTTAGTTATACATGACAGTATAATGTATTTTGACATATACATACATGGAGTATAACTTCCTATTCTTGTGGCTATACATGATGTAGAATTACACTGGTCATGTATTAATATATAAGAGGAAAGTTCTGTCCAATTCATTCCACTGTCTTTCCCATTCTCATCTCCTTCCCTCCCCCACCCTCTTCATCCACCACCTTCCCATCTCCACCCCACTGTTATGAGTCAGCATCCGCATATCAGAGAGAACATTCAGCCTTTGGTGTTTTGGGACTGGCTAATTTCACTTAGCACAATAGCCTCCAGTTCCATCCGTTTACTTGCATATGCCATAATTTCATTCTTCCTTATGGCTGAGTAATATTCCATTGGGCATTTATAATTTTCATACCCCTGTCATTTCCTTTAATCTGCTGCTCAGCCTTTTCTTGGTCTTTCAGGACTCTGTTTTGAAGCATACATGGCATTATTTCATAGAAAATCCCTACCGTGAGTTTTTCTGACATCTCCAGTAATTAATTTCAAGTTATACACTCTTGGAACACCACATGAGTGATGTAGCATTTTCAACTCATCTCAGCAGGAGGTACATGGTGCCAATTTTGCTCTAATATTGATGACGTTACTGTGAGAACATGGCTAAGGTTGGTTCCACTGGTCTCTCCCTTTGCCATTAATGGGAATACATTTGAGAGTTGGTAGACATCATGTTCCTTCTTTGGTTTTTATCTACCAGTTTAAGCAACTTTTTTTGTTTTTGCTAAAACTATTATTACTTTGTTGTAAATGGTGATTCTTCTTAATCCATTGCTGCTTCTACGTGTATTTGTTAGTTGCCATTCTACTGTAATAAAGCAATCCCAATTTATTTGTGTAAAGATTACACGACCAGGAGAAGATGAATTAAGCCACTCGGCAAGGCTTTATTGGAATGCGCGCCCTCGGACCAAACTCCCGTTCACCAGAGCGTGTCTGGAAGAATGGCGCCAGAGATTCCGTGCACAGAGAATTTCAAGAAAACCCATTCAGGAAGGGGAGGGCT
>CM053415.1:7203599-7336048 GCA_028644305.1 Xerus rutilus
GATGGGGGTGCGGCTGGGGCATTGGTCAGGCAGGGAGGCAGATGCAGGGGTGTGGGAGCCTCTGGTTGTCAGTCATGTTGCTTGAATGTAGAAACATCACCTTTGGGTAGGAACAGAAGCTTGGGAGAGATTACTGATTAGCAGAAAAAGAAGGGAGGCTGCCGAGAAATTTTGAGTTTGGTGGGAGTCCAGCGTGATGGGAGTTTAAGGCTGGTCTATTCTGTAAAGAAATTTGCTTAAGTTTTTAAGTAGCGGTTACTGCATAATTAAGTCCTCTTGCCTTAGCCCAGAGGCAATGAATGGGGGCCAAGGAGAGCCCTACTATCACCAGTAGAAAGATGGCCCTTTTTGTCCTAGAAAGGGAGGTGGTAACAAGTCATGGTAATTCAGCCTCATTGTACAGTTAAGTAACAAGGCTGGAGAGGACAAGGCATGTAAACATAGTGTTTAGTTTTTAATGTCACAGATGTCTATCTTTAAATTATTTTAAATGCCCAGGAATGGCTGTGGTTTTGGTTTTGTCAGGTGTTTAAGATGAAGTAAGTCAAATTGGCTTTTGTTCTTACCGATTGTTAAGAGTCACCTTTTGTTTTCCTGGGAGGATCCTTGAGGAACTTGAGGGCAGCACGTTTGCCCTGCTAGTGCCATCTGTGTTAGGACAGGTCGAGGTGTGGCGCTGACCACAAGCGGCTTCCTTGGGAAGCAGGAGGGACAGTTCCCTCTTTGGTGAACTTCCTCTTCATTGTATGGCATTTGATTGGCTCTTTAATTTTCTAATAGTCTCAGAAATCTCCTTGATCAGGAGGTCCTGTGGCCTAGAGATGTAGAGCGCTCCAGAGAATTTCCCTCATTTCTTGGATTTAGGTTGACTCAAAGGGCAAAAGCCAAATGCTGGTTTTTTTTGGCCCTTTAATTTAATTTTAGTTTTTAAGTCTTGATCTTAAACACTCAGCAAGCCAATTTCACCAGTCTTAAAGTAAGGGTACTGGGCTTTACCTTTAAGGTCTATTTTATAGATGGTGGCTGATTTATCTTAAAATAATTTGGGTTGGTTGTTTTTGAAGTAGTACCTCTGTAAAACGTTAACAGGCAATAGTTAGAGTTTTAGGAAAATATAAAATACAATTAACAACAGTAAAAACATATTTAGTTTGTGTAATAGCTTTGTCAAATTTTAGGTGAGTTACACATTATATCCCTGTTTGAGGTCTTAATGATCTTTACAACAAAATCAATCCTTTGAACATATCTTTAAATGAACTGGAGTCTCATCTATTTTGAAGCCATTGTAGTAAGCTGGGAGACAGGACTATCTCAGGTAAGACAGGACTCCTTGTAAAATCTTAGCAGAATATTAAACAGATTAGGTCCTCATTTATTTAAAAGATCATTCTGATGTAAAAATAACTTAAAGCCTTATCTTCTTGATGATAGGTTCAGTTATAAAACATTAAATGATATGAATGGATACCATATAAGTTCAGTTTGGAGAACATCAGCTTGATAAAACATTTTTTAAAGCTTCTATTTTAAAAACTTGTATACCTGGAAGATATGAACACATTTAATATAGAATCAGAATTACATTGATGTTATTACATTAAGTTTAGTTTTGAAAGAAAAATTTAGATGTTAACTTTTAAATTAGTCATAAGCATAAATCTTAGAAATTTACACTTTATTGAGATCCACATCCCAAAATAATCCTTGTAAATTTTGAAGTTAGGCAAATTACTCCATTTTGATGATAAGAAATACCTTATGTTATTTATAGTACTTTAAATGAAACAGTAAAAGCCTCAGAGATTTATAAACCTTTGTGTTGAAAGAAAGGACAATTGAGTTTAACCTTTAGATTTAAATAAAGTAAGCTCATATTAGTCACATGGTGGCTGACCTCTGAGGGCAGCAACTCCGTCTAGGAGTAGGGAAGTTTCTGTAACACAGAGAATTATTAAGGTAAGTATCTCAGGAATTTACAATTGATAGGGTGATACAGAGAGGCAGAAGGCAAACAATGACTTATATAGCTTAGCATCTTAGATAAGGGGGAAACTCAGGTTTTAACATGAGGGTGTGGTTTAGATTTTAAGAAGCATAATTACCATTTGCCATTAATGGGAATACATTTGAGAGTTGGTAAACATCATGTTCCTTCTTGGGTTTTTATCTACCAGTTTAAGCAAATTTTTTTTTTTTGCTAAAACCATTATTACTTTGTTGTAAATGGTGATTCTTCTTAATCCATTGCTGCTTCTACGTGTATTTGTTAGTTGCCATTCTACTGTAATAAAGCAATCCCAATTTATTTGTGTAAAGATTACACGACCAGGAGAAGATGAATTAAGCCACTCGGCAAGGCTTTATTGGAATGCACGCCCTCGGACCAAACTCCCGTTCACCAGAGTGTGTCTGGAAGAATGGCACCGGAGATTCCATGCACAGAGAATTTCAAGAAAACCCGGTCAGGAAGGGGAGGGCTCGGGGACAGGAAGAGAAGGCCAGAGTCCTTCCTGGATAGGTCAGGAAAACCTGCTGATTGACAGGAGGTGTGTCTACTAGTGACATCACATCTGGCTTGCAGCTCCGCTTCACAGCTGCTGACCGGTTCCTCTAATTGGGCATCTTAGACCCTAACAATTTGTTCATTCATCTACGTCAATATGGACTCATTATTCAATGGTCTACAATAAGTTACGATCATCATTTGGACTGTCAAGTTCCCTTGGATATAACCAACAAGAAATCCTTCAAGTTAAGATTATGGAAAGAATTGTCTCCTCAACTATTCTCTGCCTTCCACTTCTCCATTTCCTACCATTCCCTTCAACCAAACTCATTCTCACCAAGGAAACTAAAAGTCTCCTTCAGGGTAAATCAATGGACAATTTCCAACCCTTACTTTTTGATCATTCTTTCTGCATCCTTTAATAGCACGGATCATTCTTTCCTTCTTTTGAATTCCTCTCTTCTCTTAACTTCCATAATATCACATTCTTCAATTCACAAGAGACTAACTGAAAAAGGAAGTCCATGAAGAATCCATTCTGCAGGAGAAGGTGACATCCGAGATATAAGGTCTCAATGGTTATGGTCACAGGGTCAGACTCTTGGAATAAAAACACATTTTTGATGCAGCATCAGAATCTCTTCTGCTGAGAAGCACAGCAGCAGAGGGGCTGGGTGCTTCATCAGGCATGTTCGTTTAAGAGTTTAGTTCTTGACAACCTAGAATTTTTCCAGTCTCCCAACAGTTACATGGGTTGTCAAGGATCCTTTTATTAATACTCCATTTCTGTAATCAGCCAGAGCTGGCCTCTGTTTCTTGAGAACAAGAACTCTGGTTAATCAAGATATGGGATTATGCTGCCAGGGTTAGTAGTGATTACAGTTTCATATGGTAAGTGTGATGACAGAGGTGAGATATGTTAATACACAGGAAAGTCATCCTTCCTGAGCCAGGAAAGAATTCCACAAAGAGGAGATACCTGAGCTGAGTTCTGAAAGAGGATTTTGGATCAGCCAAGCACAAAGCATCAGAACATTTTAGGTTGGGGAACAGAGATGCTCAGGGACGATATAAATCACATGGAAATTTATTTATTTATTTTTAGTTGATGATTAAGCAAGACAAAAGGAGAGAACAGAATTAAGCAAGATTTCTTAGAACTTTATCTATCATGGTCAGGGTTGTGACTCGTACTTGCTAAAAATGACTCCATGTACAACTGAACGGTCCATTTCTTCCAACGGTCCATCTGGAGCTCAGGCTTTATTTTCTCAAAATATTTGTTCATTTAGAAAGTACATTTCCTGAAAGATGGCTTAAGGAAAGTGTAGATTTTTTCAGCTTGTTCAGACTAGTTTCCCCGTCTAGGAACAGGGCTAGAACAATATATGCCCCAGGGAAAGGCAGGTGCCTGTCATCATTTGGAGATGGCTTTGTGTGAGGGCTTATTTTGTGTTCAGCTCCCAGACTTGCTTGACTACTCAGAGGAACAACTAGCTGACCATAGCCCATGATGGAATCTACTGACCAGGAAAGATATAACCTGGCTGGACTCCCACTTTGTAGACCATTGAACACAATTCCTTCCCTCCATCCTTGTACCTATAACCTATTCAACAAAACTCTGTTCCCCTCAGAGACCTTGTTATCTTGAGTGCTCTTAAAACAACTGCACTGGCTGAATGTGGAGGTGCATGGCTGTAATCCCAGTGGCTTGGGAGGCTGAGGCAGGATGATCGCGAGTTCAAAGTCAGCCTCAGCAACTTAGCGAGGTGCTAAGCAACTCAGTGAGACCCTGTCTCTACATAAAATACAAAAAGAAGGCTGGAAATGTGGCTGAGTGGTTAAGTGGCTGGGTTCAATCCCTTGTACCCCGCTCTGCCCCCTGAGAAAAATAACACTCCCTTTCTTGTGTCTTCTACAGCTCAGTGAACAGGGAGTTTTTCTTCAGACAAACTCATATCTTACTTTACAGGGAAATAAAACATCCTATATCTTCCAGTGTTCGCCTTGCTGCTGGAAAGCTTAAGACTAAAAAGTGTTTGTGTGTGTGTGGTACTGGGAATCGAACTCTGGTCCTTAACATGTGCTAGGCCAGCGCTCTACCACTGAGCTACATTCCCAGCCTAACATGGAACAACTTTTAAGTTATTACTTTAATCACTGGTAAATTGATCTGTGCTGTTATTAAAGCTATCATCTCTCAGTTCCCAGCCTATCTTTTTTTTTTTTGGTGGAACTGGGCATTGCACCCAGAGCCCTGCACCTACTAGGAAAGTGTTCTACCATTGAGCCACATCCTCCACTTTTTTTTTTTTTTAATATTTTTTTAGTTGTTGATGGACACAATGTCTTTATTTTATTGCTTTGTATGTGGTGCTGAGGATTGAACTCAGGGCCTCACTCATGCGAGGCAAGCGCTCTACCGCTGAGCTACAATCCCAGCCCCCCTCCACTCTTTTTAATATTTTATTTTGAGACAGGGTCTCACTAAATTGCTTAGGCTGACCTTGAACTTGGAAACTTACTGCCTCACCTGTCCTAGTAGCTGGGATTATACGTGTACTCGCCACTACTATGCCGGGTCCAACTTCTCTTTCTATTCTCTTCTTCGTGAGTCTGTGGCTGGGATTCTGCAAACATTTCTGCCCCACCTGCTGGTGACCATTGGGATCTTCCAATAGTGGGGTGCTTGGACCGAGGCTACAGGGTTAGAGGAATAGGAGGGCTTGCTCTTGCCTGCTTCCTATGAGATTCCTGCCTGGGTCCTGTTCCTATGAGTTCTTTCTTGTGTGCTAGGAATTAAACCCAGGACCTCATGCATACTGATCTCCTAACCTATATCCTCAAACTTTCATCATTTAACAAGTCTTCGTATTAAAATTATCCTGTTGAAATCTGTTGTGATTTCTGTCCCCTTATTGTATTCTGACTTATTAATACACATCTCTCTCTTTCTCTCCACTTTCTGAGATTTCCATTTTGTCAAATAATCTTTCTTATACTGTCTAATACAATTATTTGTATGTTCTGGAAATAGGAGAGAGATATTTTCCTAAGTAAACTCTGGATTTCAAAGTTTCTCTTTTCTCCCAATAGACTCCTCCACTTCCCAAGCTGCGCTTCTTTTCTCCTCTTACTGCCGGATGATACTTAGAAGGCAGTGAAAGTTCAAACTCTGAGAAAAGGCATTCAGTCTTCAAACAAGGATTCAGTAAACCATCCCCTGCAGTTCCCTCATATGCTTCTGTCCAGTTCCTCTCTGAAAAGGAGACAGACAGGACCCTCTCCCCAGGTCATTGCTTGGTTTTGCAGGCATTCAGGAGAGAAGGCTTCCTGGTGAGTGGGAGGAGAAGGCTATTATTCTTTGTCTGAAGGTCTGGACCAGAGTGTTCTTTAGCGATTAGAAGCTCCTCTTGCCTCTAGCTAGCCTCAGTTTATTCTACTAAGGAGTGTGGTTCTGTCTCTCCTCCTTTGGCTGCTGTTTGTCCACATTCAGCTTCTTTCTGAGTATCCAACTGGCCACATCATCCACAGGTTGGCAGATGCCATGCTTTGGCAGTAGTGGAGGCATCAGCAAGACATTGCCCTGTGAGTTACTATGAAGAGAACAAATGAGAAGCTGGGGACCTCACAGGGGAAGGCGAGAAGGAACCAGAGTGGAGAGGTGTCCCCGCGGTGGGATAAGGACGTTTAGGCTTCGGAAAGTAAATGGGAGCAGGGGAATTTGACTCGTGGGCAGATTCAGGTTTAGGGAATAGGGTATTGAATATTTGTCAAGCGGCCAGTATGAATTAAAATAGCAATCAGGGCAAATTGCTGTCCTTAATGTTCTGTGGGTTGTAGAAAAGGAAATAACCTGTGGTGCCTGATTTAAAGGAAGTAACATGTATCCGGCTTAACAAATAGGACCCATGGGGGTGTGAGACAGAGTCTAGAGGGATCGGGTAGAGGGGAGACTCAAGCAACCACAGAGACTGGAATTGCATAAGAGGACAAAGTAGTAACAACTTTAAATACTGTTGAGAACTTGAGGAAGAATTGAGAAAAAGTGTCGGGAAGGAGGTGAGTGGATCCTTTGTTTCTCTAGAGGACGCTGAATATCTCTAGGATAGGATTCTAGGTGGCCACCCCCAGAAGCTAGTAACCATTGTCCAACTAGACAGAGCCAGGGATGGTGGCTAAAGAACCTAAGAATGTGATACTATACCAATAGTCCCACGGCTGATGTCATGGTTCTGTGGCTTTCCCTGTATTTTGTTTTTTAATGGTACTAGGGATAGAAAATCAAAAGAGCACTCTGCCAGCCCTTTTAATTTTGAGACAGGGTCTTGCTAAGTTACTGAGGCTTGGCTTAAACTTGGGATCCTCCTGCCTCAGCCTCTCGGTTAGCTGGGATTACAAGTATGCACCAAAATTCCCAGCTCAGCTTCTCTGCATTATCTGTGGCCAACATATTGGGCCAGAAGGAGAAGACAGTGGTGTCAGGAGGTGGCGGTGAGTCCAGTCATGGGGGTTCTCATTTTACTTTTTGCCGCCTGCTAATCAATGTAGTGGTTTTGAATACAGTGCTGGCTGAGAAACCAAGCACATTGATTCCCACCCCAAAACTGGTAAGAAGTGAAAATCTACCTATGGTGGTGACTTGTTGCTCTACCAGCTGAACACACTTATTTGAGATGGCTTTGTTGTCAGCCCTCAGGGTTTGATTTATGATGTCAAGTTGGCTCTGCCCTGGACGTCATTTACCTTTAGGTCCATTAGTTCTTCTCGGTCTGTTCTAGCTCGATATCTCTGCCCAGGTCCTAGGGCTGTGTCCAGGCATCTAGTCCAGGTGTGAGAAGGATCAACTGCGGGGATAGGATGTCCAGAATTTCTAAGGGATGATGGTCTGGATTCCTGGGCCTTCCATTAGCCCCCTGAAGCAGGTGGTGATGAGAATGCAGTTTCCTATTAAAGGAGATGGAGGTCTAACAAAACTAGAGAGTAGGTGGCAGCCTTATTTTGAAGCCAGAGATAAGTCTGTCCCCTTTTCTGGCATTGTCCCAAGCCATTGGCCAATTCGATAAGGTATTGGAGAAACATGATGTGGTCACAATGCTGGAAGCAAATGCCTAACTGCATTTAATGTATGAGAGTAGAGTTGAGAGCTTCTCAGTTTTGGGGACATCTGTCCAACATGGCAGGTACAGAGAAGCAGGGGTGGAATTTCTAGTCTTTGAAGGAAGTAAAGGAGGTGTGTGGGTGGGTAGAATGGGTGGGGGTAAGATTGATGTCTTTTAAGAAAAGGAAAGAGGGCTGGGGTTGTGGCTCAGTGGTAGAGCGCTTGCCTAGCATGTGTGAGGCACTGGGTTCGATTCTCAGAAACACATAAAAATAAATAAATAAAAATAAAGGTTCAGTTGGGCTCAGTGGCTCATGCCTGTAATCCCTGCACTTTGGGAGGCTGAGACAGGAGAACTGTGAGTTCAAAGCCAGCCTCAGCAACAGCGAGGTGCTAAGCAACTCAGTGAGACCCTGTCTCTACATAAAACACAAAATAGGGCTGGGGATGTGGCTCAGTGGTCAAGTGCCCCTAAATTCAATCCCCATTACCCAGAAAAAATAAAAATAAAAAATAGAAAAAAATAAATAAAGGTTCATCCACAACTAAAGAATATATATTAAAAAAGAAAAGAAAAGAGATGAAATGGGAGTATATCTAGAGTTTGGTAATAGAAGTTGGGGTACTGAATCTCTTTCAAACACTTTTCTCTACAGGGATGGCAGTGAAGGTCTGTCCAGGTGTCTGCTATTTCCGCTACTACTGTATCAACACTGTTGTTATTGATTAACATTTTTATGGGGCCTCATGGTTTTGTTTTTGTTCTTGGAGTTCTCATAATCTTAATTGCATTTGCATATCATATGTTTGCTCAAAGCCCATACAGACACTATTGGAGGCAATACCAAGAAAAATTGTCATGAGATTGGTGACATCACTCATTTGCTGTACTGCCTCCTGGCCCAGTGTTCTTTTGCTGTGGAATCAAGAACATGCATAATGCAGGAGGTCAAGAGGAGTCTTGGGTTATCCTCAGATGGATGGCACTCCATCCGCAACAACAGTGTGATTGCCTCTGGGCCAGGCAGAGTGGGAGAACCACGGCTTCCACTAACTACCACAAATCAGTGGAAGCTGTGGTTCTAGTGTTCCAGACCTGATTTCCAGTGGATACATCTCTCTCTGTCTCCAGACGACTTGGCTCTGGCTCCAGCCCCTGTCTCAAGTTCCTGGTCTTCTGCTTAATATTACCAGCTACCACAGCAATATTGTCACATAGCAGTGCAGCTATGCCTGTCTTTACCTGCTTGATCCAGACCTCAGCCTTTGAAAACTGCCATTCTACTTCCTGTTTCTGTGGTTTGGGCTATTTTAGGTATCTAATATATAAATAGATTCATGCAGTGTTTGCCCTTGTATAAGTTTCTTATTTCACTTAGCATATGCATAATCTCAAGGTTCATTGATGATGTTATATATGGCAGAATCTCCATTGCTTTATGGCCAATATCCATTGAATGTTTATATAACATTTTACACACACACACACACACACACACACACATTTAGCTTATGTCCACATCTTGGCTATTCTGAATCATGCTGCAATGAACACATATCCCTTCAAGATCTTGATTTTAATTCTTTTAGAAATATATCCTGAACTAGGATTTTTCATATGATAATCATATTTTCAATGTTTTCAGGAACCTCCATACTATGTTCTGCAGTGTTTGTACCATTTCACATTCCTAACAATAGTGTAACAAAGATTCCAATTTTTCCATATCCTCAGCAACACTTTTTTCTTAAAATAATGGCCATCACAACAGATGTTAAAACAATAGCTCATTATGGTTTTGCTTTGTATTCCCCTGACAATTATTGATGTTAGGCATCTTTTCACATACCTGTTGATCATTTATATGTCTTCTTTGGAGAACTATCTATTTATATCTTTTGCCCATTTTTAAACTGGATAATGTGTGTGTGTGTGTGTGTGTGTGTGTGTGTTGTTTCTATTGAATTGTAGGAGTTTCTTGTGAATTTTGGATTCTCATTTGATGTATGGTTTATAAATATTTTCTCCCAACTCTTAGGTTGTCTTTTTGTTCTGTTGATAGTTTCCTTTGCTGTGAGGAAGTGTTAAGTTTGATATAGTTCCACTTGTCTACTTTAGGTTTTGTTGCTTTTGCTTTTGGTTTCATATCCAAGAAACCATTGCCTAGACCAGTGTCATGAATTTAGGTGTTCAACAGTTTCATGTCTTACTTTCAAGTCTTTAATCCATTTTTAAGGTGTGTGTGTGTGTGTGTGTGTGTGTGATGTAGAATGAGGAGCTAATTTCATTCTTTTTATGTAAATATCCAGGTTTACTAATAACATTTGTAGAAATTGAGGTACTGAGATTTTTTTTGTTGACTTTGTGTCCTGCAACTTTACTGAATTTACTTCTTAATTCTAAGGGAGTTTTGGTTCAGTCTCTCCGGATTTTCTACATGGAAGATCATGCCATCTGAAAAAAGAGACAATTTTACTTTACCCTGTCCAATTTGGATGTCTTTTATTTAGTGTTTTTCTTGACTAACTACCCTGGCCAGCATTTCCAGTACTGTGTTGAATAGAAGTGGTGAGAGTGAGCATCCTGCACTGATTTCTAATCTTACAGAAATAACCTTCAGTTGCTTCCCACCCCCTCCTTTTCCATGGGAGAAATTGAAACCTGGGCCTTGTACATGCTAGGCAAGCTCTACTATGGAGCTACATCTCCATCCAAGTTTAGGCTGGCTTTGAACTCTCTATCCTCCTGCCGCAGCCTCCCGAGCCCCTGGGATTACAGGCATGTGCCACAGTGCGAGGCTTGAGTTGTGTTTTTGTGTGGTTTGGTTTGGTACTGGGAACTGAACCCAGGGGTACTTAACCACTGAGTCACATCCTCTAGTCCTCTTTATGTTTCATTTTGAGACAGGGTCTTTGCTTAGTTGCTGAGGGTCTTACTTGTGATTCTCCTGCCTCAGGCTTCGGAGTCACTGAGATTACAGATGTGCACCACAACATCTGGCAAGTTGAGTTTTTTAAATCATGTAAGGGTGTTGAAATCTGTCAGTTGCCTTCTCTGTGTCTACTGAGACGATCACATGTTTTTTATTCTTCATTCTGGTAATGTGATGTGTCACACTAGTTCATTAGCCTGTGTTGACCCGTCTTTGCATCTCAGGAATATCCTGCTTGGTCATGCTGTTTGAATTTTTAAAGTTCCTGAATGCAGTTTGCTAGTGTTTTGGTGGGGGCTTTTGCTTCTGTGCTCATCAGGATACTGGCCTGTAGTTTTTGTGTGATATCTTTTTCTAGTTTTCATATCCAGGTAATGCTGGCTCCATTAGGCTGGAAGGTTTCCTCTTCTTCAGTTTTCTTGAAGAGTTTGGAAGGATACACATTCATTCCTCTTTAAATGTGTGGTAGAATTCACCAGTGAAGGCATCTGATTCTGAGCTTTCCTTTGTTGGGAGGCTTTTGATGACTTCTTCAGTCAACAATGACGAGAATTTTTGTTGCTCCACAATCTCACCAGCATTTAGTATTGTCAGATCTTCTCCTTCCTTTTCTTTCTTCAATTAAAAAAATTTTTTTAAATCACTCTCTGCCAGGCACAGTGGCATATGCCTGTAATCCCAACTACTTGGGAGGCTGAGGCAGAAGGATCACATATTTGACACCAGCCTCAGCAACTTAGCAAGGACCTGGCTCAAAATAAAAAATAAAAAGGGCTGGGGATATGGCTCAATGTTTAAGCAACCCTGGGTTTAATCCTCAGTACCAAAAATTTTTTTAAAAAATTAAGCCCTCCCCCAGGTGTGTAGTAGTATCTTACTTTCACTTGCAATTCCCTAATGTCATATGATATTGAGCAACTTTTAATATATTTATCTGCTAGCTATATATGACCCAGTCCAACATCATACAGATTTTCCATTATGCTGTCTTCTAGAAGTGTTGTAGCTTTGCATTTTAAATCCAGGTCAATGATCTACTTTTGAGTTAATTATTGAGAAAGCTATAGAATATTTGTCTAGCTGTTCAATTGTTTCAGCTCTATTGAAAAGACTGTCTCTTGCCGGGCGCGGTGGCTCAGGCTTGTAATCCCAGCACTTAGGGAGGCTGAGACAGGAGAATCGCGAGTTCAAAGCTAGCCTCAGCAATGACGAGGCACTAAGCAACTCAGTGAGACCCTGTCTCTACATAAAACACAAAATAGGGCTGGGGATGTGGCTCAGGGGTCGAGTGCCCCTGAGTTCAATCCCAGGTACCAAAAAAAATAAAAAATAAAAAATAAAATAAAATAAAGACTGTCTCTTCTCCATCTCATTGTCTTTGTTTCTTTGTCAAAGATCATTTGATTCTATTCCTGTGAGTCTTTTCCTGGGCTGTCTATTATGTTGCACTGTTCTCTGTTTTGTTCAGTTGGTTTATTTGTCTATTCTCTCACTGAAATCACATCATCTTTATTGTTGTAGCTCACAATAAGCCTTGAAGTCAAGTGGTGGTGCGAGTCCTTTGACTTTGCTCTTTATCTACAGTATTGAATTGGTTTTTCTGAGTCTTTTGCCTTTTTATAAAACATTAGAATCCATTTGTTAAACTGGGCAGTGGCACACACCTATATAACCTCAGTGGCTTGGGAGCCTGAGGCAGAAATATCACAAATTCAAAGCCAGTCTTAGCAACTTAATGAGGCCCTAAGGACTTTGGGAGACCTTGTCTCAAAATTAAACAATAAAAAATAAAAGGGCTGGGGAGGAAGAAGAAGAATTAGTTTGTTGACATCTACAAAATAACTTGCCTGGATTTCACTGGGATTCCATCAAATTTATAGATCAAGTTGGGAACAATTAACATCTTTTTTTAATATTTATTTTTGAGTTGTAGGTGAACATAATATATTTATTTATTTATTTATTTATTTGTCTATCTATTTATTTATTTATTTGGTACTAGAGATTGAACTCAGGGGTATTCAACCACTGAGCCACATGCCCAGCCCTATTTTGTGTTTTATGTAGAGACAGGGTCTCAGTGAGTTGCTTAGCACCTCGCCATTGCTGAGGCTGGCTTTGAACTTGTGATTCTCCAGTCTCAGCCTCCCAAAGTACTGGGATTACAGGTGTGCACCACTGCACCCGGCTATAATACCTTTATTTTATCTTTTTTATGTGGTGCTGAGATCTAACCCAGTGCCTCACACGTGCTAGGCAAGCACTGTACCACCGAGCCACAACCCCAGCCCCAACAATTAATATCTTAACAGTGTTGAGTGATGTTACCTATGAAAATGGAATATCTTTCCATTTATTTAGGTCTTTGATTTTTTTCATCAGCGATTTAGCGTTTGCTTCATATGAACTCTGTGCTTATTATGTTAGATTTATACTTAATGCCATGCATGGTGGCATATGCCTGTAATCCCAGAGATTGAGGCAAGAGGATCCCAAGTTTGAGGTTAGCCTCAGCAATTTAGTGAGACTCTATCTCAAAACAAAAAATAAAAATGGCTGGGGATGTAGCTCAGTGGTAGAGTGCTCCTGTGTTCTCTCCTTAGTACCAAATGTCAGGTTTGGTCAGGGTCCAAGATGCCCAAATAAGGAAGCTGGTCAGCAGAGCTGCAAGCCAGATGTGACTGTCACTAGTGGACACGCCTCCTGGCAAGTCTCCAAACAATAGAAGACTCGTAGCTAAATGTTCTTCCCTTTTCTGGTGTTAATATAAATAATACTATTTTGAGTTTTAAAGTCCAATTATTAATTTCTGTTATATAGAAAACGAGTTCTCAGGCTGGGATTGTGGCTCAGCAGTAGAGCACTTGCCTAGCACAGGTGAGGCACTGGGTTCGATCCTCAGCACCACATAAAAATAAATAAATAAAAATTTTTAAAAAAGAAAACCAGTTCTCTTTTTTTATTAAGTAAAAAGTTTTTTAATTTATTTTTAAAATTTATTTATTAATTTTTAATTATCCAATAGAATCTATGAATATTGTTTAAGAATGAATAGAAACAATACAATGTAGATCTGATAAACTATATACTATTCAATATATAAAACTACTCAATATATAAAAATTATATAAATTATTCTATATAAATTAAAAACAGTCTACAGAAGATGTAGGAATAAAATTAAAAACATGAAATAGAATTAATCACATTGGTTTTCTGTATTCAACAAAATCATTTGGATGCTAAATGGATAATAAAATGGAAAGAAGGGCTGGGATTGTGGCTCATTGGTAGAGCGCTTGCCTTGCATGCGTGAGGCACTGGGTTTGATCCTCAGCACCACATAAAAATAAAGATATTGTGTCCATCTACAACTAAAAAAAAATTTTTAAAAAATGGAAAGAAAATCAGAGAAGGAAAAAAAGAGTATAGAAATGGAAAGAATGTATAAAATTAAACAAGTTTTTTAAAAATATTTATTTATTTTTTTAGTTGTAGGTGGACAGAATATCTTTATTTTAATGTGGCGCTGAGGATCGAACCCAGTGCCTCACGCCTGCTAGGCGAGCACGCTACCACTGCGCCATAACCCCAGCCCAAATTAAACAAGTTTTTAAACATTGTTTTAAAATTAAGAAAATGACTTCGCATTTCATCTCTGATATGTTACGTAATCAAAAGTCATCAATCTTATCCTTATAGTAACAAAAATATCTGAAAATCAAATTACATTTCTTGAACCCAACAATGTACTGCTAGAGCTGTCAACTGGTATATATTGTAAGAGGAATGACCAAATGGAAGTGAAACAGGACCAACACAGGCTTTTATTCTAAGAAATACGCTCTTGGACCAGTTCCCCGCCCAGTCACCAGGCTCGAACAGGTCAGGAAAAAGGCGCTGTGCCTCGTGTTACACAGGGTTATATGGCCTCTCCCCATCCGGAAAAGGCAGGCTTGAGGCCAGGAAGAGGTGTTGACTTAGAGTCCAGTGTCCTCTGAGATTGGTTTGGTGCAGCTGGTGATGTCAGATCCCTTCCGGTATGAGCCGAGAGCCATAGAGCTTCTCATACTAAGTTCACTTCTTCTTCCGTACAGACCACTGGGGGCCGCCATCTTGGTGTGCTTGGCGCACGCGTGCTGCGCTCGTCGCATGCGTCGCATGTGTGCTACGTTTGTCGTGCGCAACAGTGTGTGGGCTGGCTCCGGGCGGTGATGGGGGAGAGAGAGGTTCTAGAATTGTCTCCCAAGGAACTTTCTGGCGCAGTGTCCATGCGGCGTGGCACGGTAGTGGGAAACAGTCCAAAATGCCTCCCAAGCGAACTTCCTGGTGTTGCATCGGCGCAGCGCCATGGCGCAGCACCGCGCAGCACAGCAGGTGGGTCTGGTTTTCTGTCTGCCCCTGACCTAACATATATAATCTTGAAGAATGGCTGGAGACAGAATATGGGCTAATTTGAGATTAAGGAAACGTTGGGGTCCTATAGACTTAGGGAAACTCTTGCAGTTTCACAGTTTTCCTTCCAGATACCCTACCAGTTTACCACTGAAGATTTGAAAAAGACCTCATGTCTCTGATAGGATTGGGTTGTGAATTAAAAACAAAGTCAATTAAGGACAAAATTTCAAAGAAAAATATTGAGAATATTGCAGTCAGAGATGGGAGTGAGGGTGCCAGTGGGGGTGGTACACATTGATGAAACACTTG
The DNA here is from genome assembly GCA_028644305.1 of Xerus rutilus. NCBI lineage: Eukaryota > Metazoa > Chordata > Mammalia > Rodentia > Sciuridae > Xerus > Xerus rutilus. The sequence goes on from CM053415.1 coordinate 7,218,853, forward strand.
TGAAAGTCGTAGTCCTCAGACATAGACCTACTTAGAGACTGGATAAGATTAGGAAAAACTCCTTTGTCCCATGTCTGACCTGCACAGCAGCAAGGATCTGGTATAATAACAATCAATTACGCTGAAGGAGTTGTAATGCACAGATTCTTTCTCCCTGAAGCAGTGTTTAAGAAAACTCAGTGAGATTTAAAAAAGCATAGGATGATGGGGCTGGAGTTCTGGCTCAGTGGTAGAATGTTTGCCTGGCATGTATGAGGCCCTGGGTTCAATCCTCAGCACCACATATAAATAAATAAAATAAAAGATCCATTGAAAATTCAAAAATTTAAAAACAAACAAACAAACAAAAAAGCACGGGATGAAAACTTAAAGCCTCTGGTACCTTTAGCTGCAAGCAAGCATTAAAAACCAGACAAGTCCTCATCAGATAAAATAAATACTCCTATCAGTGACCTATTTACCTCATTTTTTATTATTCAATAAAACATGTATGGCTTTCAACAAAAAATTAGACAGGCCAGAAAACATGCTAAAATGTAGTCTGAAGATAAAAATCAGACTCAAACATATCATGCCTGTTTGAATTGCCAACTTAAAATAAAACTAAAGTAATTATGATTAATATGTTAAATACTCTAATAGGGGAAAAGTAGGGCTGGGGCTGGGGCTCAGTGGTAGAGCACTTGCCTCACAAGTGTGAGGCACTGGATTCGATCCTCAGCACCACATAAAAATACATAAATATAGCTATAGTGTCCATCTACAACTAAAAAAATATTTTAAAAAAGTATATAGCATGCAAAAACTTATAAACTATGTTAGGGAAAATGAAAACTTTAAGAATCAAAACAAAATTCTAGAAATCAAACATGCTGAAATAGAAGGGAAGAAATAGAAAGGAAGAATGCCTTCTGATGCCATCAATTAAATTATAGCCAAGGAAAGAAACCATGATCTTGATGATAAGTAAATTAAAAATTTCCCAAACAAAAATACAAAAGAAATAAAAGCAACCCAAGAACTGTGGGGCAGTATCAAAGAATAAAGTATGCATAATTAGAATACAAAAAAAAGAAAGGAAAACAGAGCAAAAAAAATTTGAAGTAAAACTCTCTGAAAATTTTTTGAAAACTAAGATGAGATAACAAGCAAAGATTCTGAGAGAATATCAAGTAGGATAAGTACCAAATATAAATAGGTGAATAAATAAAGTAACACCTACTCATCTCATATCCAAATTACAGAAAACTAAAAACAAAGAAAAAAATTTGAAAGAAGAAAGAAAAATAATTGCCTTATTTATACAGCTATAGAGGAATAAGGATAAGAAATACATTGTATAGCACAATAACCAATTTTTATCTTCAGCTGATGTTCCTAACAGTTCTTTTCTCCATTGTAGGCATAGCCCTGAGCCAACATCCATGTGAATTCTACAATTTGAGTCTTTTTTAAATTCAATCTGCCAGTCTATGTCTTTTTTTTTTTTTTTTTTTTGGTATTGGGGATTAAACTCAGGGGCACTTGACTACTGAGCCACATCCCCAGCCCTATTTTATGTTTTATGTAGAGACAGGGTCTCACTGAATTGCTTAGCGCCTCGCCTTTGCTGCGGCTAGGTTTGAACTCACGATTCTCCAGTCTTAGCCTCCCTAAGTGCTGAGATTACAGGCTTGTGCCACAGCACCCAAGTCAGTCTATGTCTTTTAATTGATAAGTTTAGGCCATTAATGTTCAGAGTTATTATTGAAATATGGCTTGTATTTCATTCATTTTAGTTTATTTTTGGTTGTTAACTTGACTTGGTTTCTCCTTTGATTGGCTTTTCCTATAGTGTAGTTCCTCCCTTTGCCTATTTTCATTGTTGTTTTTCATTTCCTCCTTGTGGAATATTTTGCCAAGAATGCTCTCTAGTGCAGGCTTTCTCGCTGTAAATTCTTTTAACTTTTGTTTATCATGCAAAGTTTTTATTTCATCATCACATCTGAAGCTAATTTTGCTGGATATAAGATTCTTGGTTGGGCCGGGCACGGTGGCTCATGCTTGTAATCCCAGCACTTTGGGAGGCTGAGACAGGAGAATCTCGAGTTCAAAGCCAGCCTCAGCAATGGTGAGGCACTAAGCAACTCAGTGAGACCCTGTCTCTACATAAAACACAAAATAGGGATGTGGCTCAGTGTTCGAGTACCCCTGAGTTCAATCCTCGGTACTAAAAAAAAAAAAAATTATTGGTTGGCACTCATTTTCTTTTTTTTCTTTTTTCTTTTTTTAATATTTTTTAATTGTAGATGGACACAATGTCTTTATTTTATTGCCTTGTATGTGGTGCTGAGGATCGAACCCAGGGCCTCACGCATGCAAGGCAAGTGCTCTACCGCTGAGCTACAATCCCAGCCTGGCACTCATTTTCTTTCAGAGCTTGGTATATGATGTTCCAGGATCTCCTGGCTTTGAAGGTCTGAGTTGAGAAATCTGTTGAAATCTGAATCGGTTTCCCCCTGTATATAATCTGCTCCTTCTCTCTTGTAGCTTTTAAAATTCTATCCTTATTGTGTATGTTAAAAATTTTCATTATAATATGCCTTGGTGTGAATTTGTTTTAGTTTTGTACATTTGGTGTCCTGTAAGCCTCTTGTATTTAATTTTCCAATTCATTCTTCATGTTTGGGAATTTTTCTGATATTATTTCATTGAAGAGATTGTGCATTCCTTTGGTTTGTACTTCTGTGCCTTCCTCTTTCCCAATAATTCTTATATTTGGTCTTTTCATGTTACCCCATAATTCCTGGATATACTGTGCATGGTTTCTTACCATCTTGTGGTCAACTTTATTTTCAAGATTATATATTTTGTCTTCATTGTCTGAAGTTCTATATTCCAAGTTCTCTAGTCTGTTGGTGATGCTTTCTATTGAATTTTTTATTTGGTTTATTTTTCCTTCATTTCAAGGATTTCTGCTTGGTTCTTTTTCAAAGACACTATCTCTTTCTTGAAGTAATCTTTTGCTCCCTGTATTTGCTCTCTAATTCCTTTATTGGAGTGATCAATCAATTATTGCCCGTATTTGCTCTCTTATACTATTCTGTGCCTCACAGATCATTTTAATTATACACGTTCTGAACTCCTCTGACATTTTATCTACTGTGCTGTCAATAGATTTTATTGTTGTAGCATCTTGGTTTATTTGGGGCATTTTCTTCCTTTGTTTTTTCATGTTGTTCATGTGTCTTCCTCTCTAGCAATGCTGATCTGAGGTGTTACAGTTTCTACGCTATACTCTTGTATTGTCCCTGCAAGTTACCAATATCTCACCTCTAGTGTAACTGGGCCTGTGGGGACCTCAAGGATGATCTTTCTGGTCCTGGCTGTTGACTGTAGACGAATGTAGGCAGGGACAGCCACTGGTTGGTAGATGGGGGCTGCAGTGTGATCATGTGTAGACCTAGGGTCTGAAAACCAGTTTTCTTGCAGCCAAATCTGTTGTTAGTATAATGTCATCATCCTGCTAATGCAGTGTTGAGTGTGGGAGGGGGAAAGGAAGTTTGTAATCTGATGATTTTTTTTTTGTAAAGTGGACTTGAGTCCTCTCCCTATACAGAAATATTTTAAGTTCAAACCATCCAGAATCCTTTTCTTCCATTCCTTTAATTTCAGACCCAGAGAACACAGCTCTTTCATAATGGATTTTCAGATTGATGGCAATGTTTTCAAATCAATACCAGTTGACATACTCTTGGTTCCCACTGGCTGAAGTAGTCCATCCAGGCCTAGGTTTCCATCCACCTGGGAGGCATTCCACAGTGGCTGGCATCTGTAGGCATCATTGTGTCCTAACCCTGCTTCTCATACTCACACTATGTCACTAAATAATGATACTGGTCTTGGAAATCAGGATCAGGACCTCATTCCCCCGGTGTTAAAGATTAAACAGAGAAAACAAGTTTTATTTAAGGGATAGACTAGAAATAGACTTCTCCTGAGAAAAGGGGACCCAGAGCTGGTATCCCTGGGAGGAGTTGCCCCTTTATAGATCTCAGGTTCCTAGGATCTCTTCTTCCTATCTTGCCTACCTGACTAAAAAAAGGCTAGAAAAGAGCCACCCAGGGGGTACCTCTCTCTATCCTCCATACCTGCCCAACAGGCAGGAAGAGAGCTACCCAGGGGGTACTCATTAGCAACTCTTTTTTTTTTTAAATTTTCTTTTAGTTATAGATGGACACAAATATCTTTATTTTTATGTGGTGCTGAGGATGGAACCCAGTGCCTCACGCATGTGAGGCAAGCGCTATACCACTGAGCTACAACCCCAGCTCCCATTAACAACTCTTTGTGTTGAGAGCAGCAACTCCCTGGAGTTGTTTGTAACCAATGAGAGAGAGGAAGTACTCTGGAGGTGTAAGCATTCCACTTCCTTTTCTTTGAATTGGCTCCCATCTTTCTGTCCTGATCATCCACTATGTATCCTTGATGTGGGACAGATGAGGGTGGACACTTGGAGGAATTTTCAGGAAGCAGGTTTATTTCAGCTGCAATGGTCCAGAAGGGCTGTCATGAACGGCATGCATAATTAATAATTATTCAGAGGCGGATTGTCTTTAGATGCAAGTGTATGTTCAAACACAACAATCATCAAATATAATTAATTAATGAAAAAAAGTATTAGGTGTGCTGGAGCACCCCAACTAGCATTTGATGCATACTAATCAAACACTATAGGTAAGTTACACTATCCTAGGACAATTAAGCACTACCTGTAATTCACACAATCCCAGGGCAACTAAACATTACAATTAATTCACACAATCTTAGGGCAACATGAGCCCCAAAGTACCTCTGATGCCAGGTGACTTCTCTTAGCCAAAGAGCAGACATTGTCCTTGTCTGGTGGTTCTCTTCAGCTGATGGCTGGACATCAGGGAATGGTGGAGCTGATCCAGGGACAGACAACAAGGTGGCTGGTCTCACTGATGTCCTTGGAGCAAGCCCCAAAATGTGGCATGGCAAGCAGTTTAAAAGCAGTTCCAAGTTGGTGGTGTGGGCTGGTGATTGGTTACACCCAGTAAAAGCCAATGTCCATTGGTTATGTCCAGTGAGATAGTATAATTGCAGCTGGGCCTTTCTTTGTGCATGTGCATGGGCTGAGCCCCCTATCAATTGTAACCAGTAGGCCTGCTGTTAGGTGCCCCTCAATGCCCCTTGTCGATTACATAGGCTGAGCCCCATACAGCCCTCGATTGCATGGGCTGAACTCTCTATCAATTGTAGGCCTATAGTTAGGTTCCTCTTGCAGCCCTCGATTGCATGGGCTGGGCTCTCTATCAATTGTAGGCTTACAGTTAGGTGTCTTTTACAGCCCCCATCAATTGCAAGCAGGCATGACTAAGCAAGCCAGTGGCTGCTGTTCCTTATGGCCAGCAACCCAGTGGGTCCCCGGCATGTCCAGGCATGTCCATGGCATATGCTCCTTACAGGGGCTAATGCCTAAAAATCTCTGGACCTCAGGTCTGGAAATTCTTTTAGATTCATACTTAGTAAGGTGGTTACATGACAGTGGGTGGGTACACAACAGTTACTTTTTGTCCTGTATTTTTAGGTCAGATAGAGGTTTCACAAGTTTTTACCAAGAAAACAGAAATAGTAACTTTTACATAGCAACAACCTTGATTGCAGACCTAGCTTTTATAAGAAAGAGAAGCCTAGCTGGGCACAGTGGCTCACGCCTGTAAGCCCAGCACTTTGGGAGGCTGAGACAGGAGAACTGTGAGTTCAAAGCCAGCCTCAGTACCAGCGAGGCACTAAGCAACTCAGTGAGGCCCTGTCTCTAAATAAAACACAAAATAAGGCTGGGGATGTGGCTCAGTGGTCGAGTGCCCCTGAATTCAATCCCCAGTACCAAAAAAAGAGAGAGAAAGAGAAACCTGGCCTTTACAGCAAAGGGGAAGCTACTACAATGAGCTCTCTAGAGAAATCTTGCTGACATTTTTGCAGAGATCTTGTTGACTAGGAGAGAAGCTTATATATTACAATTATGGTGGGGGGGTCTTTTTGGTTTGTGGGGGTACCTGGTGGCTGCATCATGCTGACTACCTGTCCTTTGCCACTAACTCAATAACATGTCATCACAAAGGAGCAACAAGTTGGGAGATGAGGTCTCACTGATGGTTTTGGGGAAAATAACTTGATAGCTCACACAAATGTGGCGGGCTTGGCAGAGAGGAGGACGTAGAAGGCAGGAGGAAGGGAGCCCATAAGCAAGCTGTTGAGGGATCAACATGGCATAGAAAGTTCCAGAAGCCTTCCTAACCTCACAGTCCTTGGGGATAGAACTAGGAATCTTATGCCTCATGACTCAACTTGTCCTCCTGCACCCCTCACTTCAAGCCCTTGCTGCCTGATGTTGGGTGGAAGAACAGAAGTGCTATATTTTTGAGCCAACTCCTTGTAAAAAGAGAACCTGCCTGCTTGAGGAAGGTTGATGATGTTAAAGGCCAGAGGTCAAGACACAGCAATCCTTAGGGGCTCAGAAACCCACAGGATCAATTTTCAGGGTCTCTAAGGGGTGCGGCAGGAGCTGGATGTTCTTCGACCAGTCAAAGCATGGTTCATGCTGCTGAGAATAGCTTTGAATTATTTAATCATGTAACCAGACATTCCCGAAACTGCCATTATTGGTATATAGCTTCTCTGTGGATAATTTCTTATTGGTTTTTGGATTTTAAAAATTCTCTACCTAGGATCTTGATCACATGCCAGATGTCTAATAAAGGACTCCAGGCTTCCACAGGCCCATACCACAGACATTTCAAGTGGCACAAGATTTTGGTCGTGGCACTGGCCTTTGCATTTTGGGTGAGTATTCCTCTTTCCACTTAGCTCTATCCGCAGAGCTTGAGCTGGTTGCTTTCATCGTGCAAAAGGAGGCTGAGCGAAACTCCATTTTCCTGCTTCTAATCTAAAAGCAGAGGTGTCGTGGCTGGACAAGGAAATGAGGAAACTGTATCAGGTAGGGATAGAAGATAAGGGAGTCCAAAACCAGCCCAAAAAAGTTTGCTTGAGAAGAAGATAGAAACCTAAGCTGCCCACGCTCTCTCTTTCTCTAGCTTTTTGTATTTCTGCTCCAGTTCAAATGACTCCTTTCCAATTCTTAAAACTGAGAAAGACACTGTCACCCATACCTTGTTTCTAGGACACCCAGTATTCCCTCCCCACCTTGGTGCATATGTTGAAGTTTCCTTTCTCCCTGGTTCTGTTGGGGAAAGTTGTAATTCTTCAAAAAAAGGGGGAGAGGGGCTTTACTAAGAATAAACAGGGTAACAAAGCAAAAGAGAATATAAGGAAGCATACCTATGTATTGACAAAGAAAAAAGTAGTATGTTGACCTAAATAACAATTGGCTGAAACCGAGTTGCTTTCATAGCATCTTTTTCTGGGTATTAGTTCAAACATGTCCATGTTACCAGGCACAGTGGCACATACCTATAATCTTAGTGACTTGGGAGGCCAAGGTAGAATGATCATAAGTTGGAGGCCAGCCTCAGCAACTTAGTGAGATCCTGTCTCAAAAATAAAAAAAATAAAATGTGTTGGGTATATAGCTTAGTAGTAAAACTCCCCTAGTTTCCACTCCCAGTATCAAACAAAACAAAACAAAACAAAACAAAAACCCAACTTGTCAATGTTTAGATAAGTTAATATCACTACTGTGACTACTAGCTCTGGTGAAACTCAAAATATTTTCTTTCTGTTTTACCCTTATTTATTTATAATTTTATTGTGGTAAAATACAAATGATAGAAAATGTATTATCTTAACCATTTAAGTATACATTTCAGTGGTATTAAATACATCTAAATTGTGTGTGACCATTAACACCGTCTATCCCCATAACTTTTTCTATCCTACAAAACTGAAATTCTATACCTGTTAACAATAACTCTCATTCTCTCCTTCCCTTAGGCCCTGGGAACCACGATTCTACCTTATGTCTCTGATTTGGACTCCTATAATTACCTCATGGAGGTGGAATCATACACCACTTATTAGGGGTGGGGTGGGACTGGCTTATTTCACCTAGCATCATCTTCTCAAGGTTCAACCTTGAGCATGTGTCAAAATTTCTGTCCTTTGAGGTCTGAATAAGATTCTATTGTAGAGCTGGGCGCGTGGTGGCACACGCCTGTAATCCCAGCACTTTGGGAGGCTGAGATTGGAGAATCGCAAGTTCAAAGCCAGCTTCAGCAACAGTGAAGCACTAAGCAATTCAGTGAGACCCTGTCTCTAAATAAAACACAAAATAGGGCTGGGGATGTGGCTCAGTGGTCGAGTACCCTTGAGTTTCAATCCCTGGTACCAAAAAAAAAAAAAGATCCTACTCTATGGGTATACCACATTTTGCTTACTTGATCATCTGTTAATAGATGGTTGGGCTACTTCCATAGTTTAGTTATTGTGAAAAATTCTGTTAAGAATATGGGTGTACACATATCTTCTTTGTTGTTGTTGTTACTAGGGATTGAACCCGGGAGTGCTTTGCCAATGGGCTACCTCCCCAGCCCTTTTCATTTTTATTTTGAGACAGGGTCTCACCATGTTGCTGAGGTTCCCATTAAGTTGTCAAGGCTGACCTCAAAACTTGAGATCTCCTTTCCTCAGCCTCCCAAGTTGCTGGGATTACAGGCGAGCACCACTGCACCTAGCTACATATATATGTGTAAATATATGTAAATATTTTTAAATTAAATTTAATTTAACTTAATTTTTGGTACCAGGGACTGAACCCAGGAGTGCTTAACCACTGAACTGCATCATTGGCCTTTTTTAAATTTTTTGATTTAGAAACAGCGTCTTGCTAGGTTGCTTAGGACCTTGCTAAGTTGCTGAGGCTGGCCTTGAACTTGGGATTCTCATGCCTCAGCTTCCTGGGATTACAAATAAGTGCCACTGCATCTGGCCCAGCTACATATCTTTTGAGATCCTGCTTTCAGTCTTTGGGATTGTATGCTGAGAAGTGGAACTGCTTCAATATATGGTAATTCTATTTTTAAGTTTTTGAGGAACTTCTATAGCTTTTCCCACAATAGCTGTGGCAATTTTACATTCCTATCAACATTGTATAAATATTCTAATTTCTGTACATCATTATTATTTTTTCTGTTGTTGCTTTTTTAATGCTAGCCATCCTAGTGGGTATAAGGTGGCAGTTTGTTGTGATTTTGATTTATATTTCTCTGATGACTTGTGATGTTGAGTATCTTTTTTGTGTATTTGAGTATTTGTGTGTGAATGTGGTACTATGGATGGTACCCAGGGCCTTACACTTGCTAGGGGAGCATCCTACCACTAAGCCACATTCCCAGTCCTCTAAAAATTTTTACTTTTGAGATACGGTCTCCATAATTTTCCCAAGTTGGTCTTGAACTTGCTATTCTCCTGCCTCAGCCTCCCTAGTATCTCAAATTACAGGCAAGTGCCACCACACCTGGCTTCTATTCATTTCTATTGACCACTAGCATATTTTCCTTGAAGAAATGTCTATTCAAGTCCTTTGACCATTTTTTAATCAGGTTGCTTTTTCTTGTTCAATGTTAGAGATAATCTATATATTCTGGATATCAAGCTCTTTAGATATATGATTTGTAAACATTTTCTCTTATCCTGTAAATTGCCTTTTTTGGGAGGTGGTACTGGGGATTGTACTCAGGAGCACTCGACCACTGAGCCACATCCCCAGCCCTATTTTGTATTTTATTTAGAGACAGGGTCTCACTACGTTGCTTAGTGCCTTGTTTTTGCTGAGGCTGTCTTTGAACTCACAATCCTCCTGCCTCAGCCTCTCAAGCCTCTGGGATTACGGATGTGCGCCACTGTACCTGGAGTAATTGCCTTTTTATTCTGTTGACTGCATTTTGAGGCACAAATTTCTTAATTTCCATAAAGTTCCATTTGTGTTTTTTTTTCCTTTTGTTACCTGTTCCTTTGTTATCATACCCAGCAAATCATCACCTAATCCCATGTTGTGACACTTTCTCCCTAGGTTTTCCTCTGTGGTTTTATAGGAAAGAATGTCCTGCTTGCTCTTTTCATCTTTGTACATTCTGCATGCTTTCCTCTCCCTATCTCTGTCTCAATTCTCCTTCTAAGTCTAGGATGAGACAAGGGAGGCCATAGGATGGTTAGGAAGGGTTCTGCCGGGTTTTGGAGTACAGAGAGAAGGACTTATAAGGGGAGAGAAGAGCTGGAAAGTGGGGTCTGCAGGATTGTGTGCAGATAGTGGGGCAAAAACTAATGAGGACCAGGAGGAGTAGATTATTCTCTGTAAGATTTACCAAAACCCACTGACACATGGTTTGCAACATGAGCTAGTGTCTGCAGTTGTGTGTGGTGGCAGTTGTGTTAGATTCCAGACTTTGGGTCAGAAGCAGCATAAGACAGACAGTTGCCCTGCCTGAACTGAAATCTCCCTCCCAGAAGGAAAATGAGGAGAACACACCACTGACAAGTGCCTCTTTCTCTACCCACAGGTCTTGTACGTCAGGACTTTCTGGTCTGACAACACTGACCCTTGGCCTCCGAGGCCCCGTGCTGCATACAAATACCGTACTTCTCTCCCCCAGGAGTTCTCCAACCTGACCCACCTTCTATACTGGCCTCTGACCCCAGGAGATGGGGGGAACCTTTTGGCCTCCACCAGCCCCAAGACCTCCACCTACCACCTGAGGGGTCCTGCTCAGGCCACCTATGCCCTGGGAGACTACCTGGAAGTTGTCCTTGTGGCCAGGGACCACTGGGGCAGGCCCAAGACCTATGGCGGGGATCTGTTTCAGGCACGATTGCTGGGTCCAACAATGAAAGCAGGAGTCCCAGGGGATGTCCAGGATCTGGAGAATGGCACATACCTGTTGTCCTTCCCTCTGCTCTGGGCAGGGGGGGCCCTTGTGCAAGTGCGGCTGATCCACTCCAGTGAGGCCGTTTGGGTTCTGCGGAGAATCTGGAGAGAACACTGGGCCACAGTTGATTTCATAGGCTATTTCCGGGGACCCAAGGGAGATGAAGAAAATGTATCTTGCAATGTAACTCCCTTGTTCACCAGGGAGGAAGAATCCTTCTGTTACTACAAGGATGAAGATTCAGGTGAATTGTGGTTCTGTGCCCAGCCCCCCACGCTGGACTGCAGCATGCTGGTGGGACATTCAGTTGGACATTACTGGAATGTGACCACATCCCATGAAGAGGCCCTGCTGGCTTGGTAAGAAAACCCAGAATCCGTACTGTTGCTCCTTGGCTTTTTCTTTAAACCTCAGCAGGTTTAAGTCTTACAAATTAGAGGGCCACACATGTCACAAAGATACAAAAGCAGGCCTTTATAAAGCCCAGAATCACCTCTATCCCACAGGATCATTGCTCAGGACCCAGCTCATTCCAAATCTGGCATTCATGAGTAGCACTGCTCAGATCCACTGCACTCTTCCACATTTCTTTCCCTGTTCCCCAAAACCAGAGAGTCTGATGTTTGGTGAGATGTGACACTGTGGATGCACAGACATCACTTTATAATGTGGCAATGATTTGAGTGGCAGAAGTTTTTAGAAAGGGCAAGTTAATTACCTTGTCAGATCTTTCCTCTCAGATTCTTGAATATTCATTTCCCAGGTATAGGAAAGAAGGAAGGAAGGAACTCCATATTATTAAGGGTCCCTGCCCCACCATTGAATCCTGGTCCCTGTAATTATTCTGCCTTGGCTCTTACCCTTATCATTCATCTCTTCACATCTATGAAACCTGTTTCCTGAGCACTTGCCAGGACTCACACTAAGTACTGACTACCAGTAGATCATAGTTGGCATCCCTGCTCTCCCCATGTTTTCAGTAAGGCACGTGACTTTTTATAACATGAAATGTGATGAGAGATTCACTGTCATGTGACCTGAGTGGTTTGAAGACACAGAAATGGCACTCTACCTGGCCTACAATGGTCAGGACAGGTGACAGTTTAGCTGCAACTTGAAGGAGACTCATAGACATGGAGAATAAGAATAGAGTCCCAGTCCTTTCTGTTCTTCTGCAAAGAGAGGTGTTGATTTCAAAAGCAGCAGCACATAGGTGGCCAAGGAGGAGGGGGTTGAGAGGTTACTCTGCCAAATGAAAAGGGAACAAACACCGTAGCCTGGAAGCCAAGCAAGATGAAGGTTGAGAAGTGTCCACAGCATCAGGGCAGCTGGCCTCCTGGGGCAAAGAGTGGAAATGACAGTGCCAGGTGCCATGGTGCACACTTCTACCCCCAGCAACTCAGGAGACTGAGGGAGGAGAATTGCAAGTTCAAGGCGAGACTCAGCAACTTGGCAAGACCTTGTCTCAAAATTAAAAAAATAAAAATATTTTTATTTTTTATTTTGATATAGCTCAGTGGTAAAATGTCCTAGCTTCAATGCCCAATGTCAAAACAAAACAAAACCGTGGGAGTGACAGAGGAGAAGCATTGGGAACATACTGGCTCATAGTGAGCCCTACTGTCCTTAAGAACTGAGGATCTCTGGGAGAAGGGAAGCATTTTCTAAGATGGGAGAGCAGGGGTCTGGTCTCCAGAAGAGAGGGCTACTGAAAGCAAATGGGAAGGAGGCAAAAACGTGTCCCCAGAAGATGACTGGGTGCAGGCAGAGCAAAGATAGAGCACATTCCCTCTGAGGGCATTGACTAGACGAGGGATCTAGAAGCGTTGCCTAGAAGGCAGCAGGTGAGGGGGCTGGAAGTTGAGGTGACCACTGCTCTGTGCCTACCTCCAAATAGTAGAAAAGTTAACCCTGGAAGCTATGAGTAGTGGAAGGAGCCAAATGGCCAAAGCATCCAGGAGGGCTGAGCTGGAGACACTTCTCACCCCCAGATGCCCATTCGAGGCTCTCGGCCACCTTCATGGAATTCACAATAGCATTCAGTCCCCAGCCTGAGAAGTGAGCACCGGAAACCCTGGTCTTTTCTGACCAGTTTTATGCCCTAATTAGAAAAGGAGAGCCACGTGTCCTTTTTGCATTAGTTGATAGGAAATAAATATATGATTCAATGCAGGAGACCCCTTAGCATGTCGTGTGGAGGTAAAGCCTCCAGCATCTCTGGAGCGAGAGTGCTTGGGTTCGAATACTGGCCCCACTGATTACCATGTGCCAATTACTATTTATGCCATCCCCTATTACTTAAAAGTTACTTAACCTCTTACCATTTCAGGTTTTTCCCCTCATTTTTAAAAAAGGTGTAATAATAGTAACCACATGGCAGAGTTGTGATGAGGAAAAAACAAGTTAGCGCAGGTAAAGTGCTTAGACCTGGGACGCCACCTGGCTAAGGTGTCTTAGTTTCTGTTGCTGTTGAATCCCTCCCTACGCTGGCCCAGACGCTGTCCAAGGTGCTGGAGGTTCTGAAGGTAGAAGAGGACTGACTGCTAAGTAGCAGCTTAGCAGTCCCGCGACAGACAACAGGCATTAAACAGATAATCGAATGTGTAGTGGGCATGAATTTGCAATTCCAAGTTCAGGTGTTTTCTTTGCCTCAACTTTAGTCCAATTTTGAAGATCTCTGCAGCTGGGCAGATGGGAAAGGTTCCTCTTGCCTATGGCCCTGCAGAGCAACCCACCTTGATGATCAGGAATCCTTCCTTAGTCCACTTTCAACACGAGTCACCCCAAAGTAACCACTCTCCAAGCCTGTGTGGCCTTGGGTGGCTCTGGGTAAACAGACACCTCCCCCACCCCTGGGTTCAGAGTCCCTGAGATCAAATTGTATCTTCCCCTGGAGCTCTATGAGGCACTGGGGTCTTGAGTTTTCATGGCAGACCATGCTTGTGCAACTTTTCAAATTGCAAGGCTACATTCTTGCCCCCTCCCCAGAAAACAAATTCTCTCCCTCTCCTAGGACACAATCTTGGCAATTATCCATTCCTTCATGCAGCAAATGCATATGGAATGCATGGCCCTGCTTAAGCACTGGAAATAGAGTCGTGAACAAAGATCCTGCTCCCTCTTTCTCTGTCTCTCTTTCTTTTTTGTACTGGACATCAGATCCCTGGGTCTTGTGCATGCTATGAAAACACTCTGCCACTGAGCTACACTCCCATCCCAAGACCCTGCTCTCTTAAACTTCCCTATGAAAAGAGAACGGCATGGCAAACAATAAACATAAGAAAAAGCAAATTATATAGACAGAGATGCGCAACATAAGAACTTAAACTATAGAGGAAGAAAGATTAAGAGTGAGTGTGGGAGGGGGGCTGGTTAAGGCAGAAGCAGGTAGACTGAAAGAGAAGATATTTCTCAGTAATCAGGCAGGAAATGAGAGGTACTTTGAACTCAGGTTGTAGAGGTAGTTCATTTCTGGATCCATCCTGAAAACAGAGACCACTGGATTTCCTGAGAGACAGAATGGGAAAGTGCCACAAAAAAATAAAAATGAACTCACAAGAGGAGCATGGTAGTACACACCTGTAATCCAGCTACTCATGGAGCTGAGACAGGAGAATTCCAAATCTGAGCCCATCCTGGGCAGCAACTTAGTAAGACCTTGTTTTGAAATATTTTTTTTCTTTTCATTTTTGGTGGTACTGGGGATTGAACCCAGAGCTGTGCTACCATTGAGCTACCTCCCCACTCCTTTTATTTTATTTCTTTTTAAATTTTGAGACAGGGTCTTGCTAAATTGCCCAACCTGGGCTCAAACCTGTGATCCTCCTGCCTCAGCCTCCTGAGTCACTAGGATTATAGATGTGTGTTACTATGCCTGGCTCAAAATTAAAATTTTAAAAAAGTTTGGGGACACAGCTTACACAGAAGAAGTGACCAGAAGAATGAGGTAGAAAGGTGGGAGAATCCAACAGGGGTGAGTGTACTGAGACCAAGAGGAGCATCAAGATGTCTTACAAAAGGGTCCAAGTGCTGAGTGTGGCAGCACCAGACTGTAATCCCAGTGACCTGGGAGGTGGAAGCAGGAGGATCTCAAATTCAAGGCCAGCCAGGGAAATTTAGCAAGATCCTATCTCAAAATTTAAAAAGATAAAATAAAGATTGCTGCAAATGTAATTCAGTGGTAAAGCACCCCTATGTTCAATTCCCAGAAAAAGAAAGAAAAGCTTCAAGCATCTTCTGGTATAAAGTGCATTTTTTAAAATTTTCTGATGCTTTGATATTATGTGACCTTGCAGACCTGGGAGGGACTGCTTTTCCCAGAGTTAGCTAACTCCTAAAGATAGCAGGCTACCTGCCTTTGAGTCTGCCTTTGACAAGCAATCACTCAATCCTGAGTCCACCTCATTTGCTACCTCTTTTTATCAGGCTCCCACAGCCCTGGGCCCCATATTGCTGCCTTCAATCACCCATGGTCAGGTGCCTGACAAATAAAGACCACCTCTCATAGCCCAGAGCCCACTGAAATTATTCAAACTAGCCTATTTTAAATCCTAACCCTTTCTTGTCCATTCTTCCCAGAGAAGATTGCAATAAAGGCTATTACCCATGTTCTTTCTGCTGCTTCTGCCTCCTGCCTGTCCCTGGCATTTTTCCTTATGGCCTTGTATGGCGTGCCACCTCCCCTCCTCGTGGGAACTGTGAGTTGCAAATTCTTTCCAATGGGAAATATCTCCTCATCTGTTGGCTTTACCATACCTAGATAAAACCCATATCCTGAGTATATTTTAAAACAATTCTATTTTCTGCACTGATAAAATCCTCAGGCAAGCTAGGTGTGATGGTGCATGCCTGTAATCCCAGCATTTGGGAGGCTGAGACAGGAGGATCATGAGTTCAAAGCCAGCCTCAGCAATGGCAAGGCACTAAGCAACTCAGTGAGACCCTGTCTCTAAATAAAACCCAAAATAGGGCTGGGGATGTGGCTCAGTGGTTGAGTGCCCCTGAGTTCAATCTCTGGCACCAAAAAATATTTTTAAATCCCTCAGGTAGGGAAATTCAAAGAATCTGAACACCAGTTTCCAGATTCCTCCCAAACATTCACTGCCTTCCAGGATCCTGAACATGAGAATAGGAACCCTTATCTATTAGAAGCTCCTTCCCTCTGTGAACCCCTATTTTAGCTTAGCTCAGGATTCCTTCCTCTCATATGTTTCTTTTAAGGGATCCCTTCTTCATAATTGGTTTCTCTTCAGGAATCTGACAGACAAGGTCCTCCCTGAGGGTATTGGTCCAGTCCGTGTGGCCAGGGGTAGCAGCAGGAGTCTGGGTAAGTGGCACTGGGGCTTGCAGATAGGGCGGTCCTCATTCCATGCCTATGGCCTTAGCTTCTTCTATACCCACTGACTGACTATCCTACTTACAGTTCTGTCCCCTGAACAACCATGCTACCCTGAGATCTCAGCTCCAAAGCCCTCTGGCTTCTACCACCAAGATGTGTGGCACTCACTGGCCTGCTCCAACCGACCCTTCCCCACCGTTGACAGCATCCTGCGCTGCCTGGCTGGCCACATCGTCCACATGATGGGGGACTCCACGCTTCGGCAGTGGTGGGAATATCTGCGTGACAAGGTGCCCTGTGAGTAGGGGAGTGGGGAGGGACACCTGAGAGAATAAGAAGAGGTCCATGGCTGCCAGAGGCAGAAAACATCCATCATATCAATGGGGCCCAAATGCCTAGATTTCAGGAGAGTGATGTACAGGACAAGTGGGTTTAGGGCAGAGGAAGGGTTGGGAAAGAGGGTACTCAAATTATGCATAGTCTCAACCATGAAGTAGATGATTAGGGTGCTCATCATTAAGATGTGTAGATAACCATGGCTGGAACTAAGGATCTGCTGGGGGATACTGGAGGGATAGAGTTGGAATTTAAAGGGGGAAAATAAAAACCTGGAGACATCAGTGTTGGAGGATTAATCTTGAGACATTTGGGAGACATCGGATGTTTTTAAGAAGAGTTTTCAGTTTGTTGAACAGATTGGATTGGACAAAGGAAAAAAACCAAAGACCAGTTATAAGACAATAGCAGAAGAAACACAAGGTGAGGAGAGATTAAATTCTTAAAGAAATAGAATGTCAGTAGTAAGAAAGAATGCTGGAGAAACTGGCAGTGCATGTTGACTGAGTGATTCTAGAATGAACAGACGACTGGATGACTCTGGATAACTACTGGACGGATTCAGAACAGAACTCACTGGAGTGCCTGGATCGGGAGCAAGGGCATAGGAGTGGGACAAGGTGGTATATTTATTTCATGCCCCTTCATACTGGGTTTGAGAGGTAGGAGGGGGCTTCCAGGGGAACATGTGGATACAGTGTTTGAAGATGTGGGATTGGAGTTGAAATGAGATTTCAGACCTGTAGATAGAGGTTTGATATTTATTCCTTTGGGAATAAAAGTTAAAAGAGGTGGGAATGTCCAGGAAGGTGAGTCCCATCTGAGTTTCTTTCCTTTAAACACCAGAATTTAAAGCAAATTCCACAATATAATGGGTTAAGGAATAGGCTTTATTAGTTTAAAAAAAAAAAGTAACATAAGAGCAAAGATGAGCAAGAAAAGAAAGAACACAGGACCGGGTGTGGTGGTGCTTGCCTGTAATCCCCGTGGCTTGGGAGGCTGAGGCAGGAGTTTCATGACTTCAACACCAGCCTCAGCAACTTAACAAGGCCCTGAGCAACTTAGTGAAAGCCTGTCTCAAAATAAAACAGAAAAAGGCCTGGGGATGGGCTGGGGTTGTGGCTCAGTGGTAGAGCGCTTGCCTAGCATGTGTGAGGCACTGGGTTTGATCCTCGGCACCAAATAAATAAATAAATGTTAAGTAAAGTTATAAAAAAAGAAAACTTAAAAAAGGAGGAGGCTGGGGATATAGGTCAGTGGTTAAGTGCCCCTGGGTTCAATCCCTGATACCAAAATAAAAAGAACACAGGCACCCAACTCTCTCCCCACCTGCCCTCCCATCATCCCACAAAGAGGGGCCCACGGGTGAGCCTGTATTCTCATGGAGGGGAAACATTCCTCCTCACTCCCATCATTCTCCTATTTTACCTACAAGTGTGAATGAACACAGTCCTTTTTTTTTTTAAACTGGGGTATGAACCCAGGGATGCTTAACCACTGAGCCACTCCCCAGTCCCCTTTTTATATTTTATTTAGAAACAGGGTCTTGCTAAGTTGCTTAGGGCCTCATTAAGTTGCTGAGGCTGGCTTTGAACTCACAATCATCTTAGCCTCTTGAACCATTGGGATTATGGGTGTGTACCACAGTGCCCTGCTGTGAATACAGCCTTCTAGGGGGCTTCTCAGTGTAAAATAGTCTAGAGGTGAGCTTCTGTCTGTTTACAGGAGTTGTCTGAAAACACCAGCTATCTCATCTAGAAACCTTGAGGCCTGTGGGATGTCATCTGCTTCCTTCTCAAGAGATTAAAGCCTCTAGCCTCTCAGGAGGGTTATTCCAGATGTAGCTTCTCCCTCTGGGAGGAAGGGAATCCTCAGCTAATTAAAAATTGAGTCACGGTCAGGTGACCTTGTAGGGTCACTGTGGGACAATTTACTCTTGGCAGAGTGGACAGGATTAGTTCCCCAAGAAAAAGATCTTTCTAAAGATGACGTGGATGCTTAGGAGAGAAGATTGACAAAACTAGAGCCTTGGCTGGCTGACATGGTGCCTTTCTGCAAATCAGAAAAAGGCACTTCTTGGGACCCACACAGCCCTGGAGCACATGGCAGGACGAGCAGGCATGAAAGAAAGGGTCTCTTGGTGCAGTTGTCATCTAGCGTATGAGTAGACAGATTGGATCTCAGCTACTGGCCTCCTAGGCTAGCCACCACGGTGCAAGGACATACACTGGACAACCCGGAGTCTCTACTTTGAGGCAAATCTTCATCCAGTGATGGATGAAGGAACCCAATGGGCAAATCCAAGTTGGAGAGCTCAGTCAGGAGACTGCAGAGTGACAAAAGACCACTCAGAAAGGAAAGGGCTTCTACAGGAAAATCAATGAAACAATGCTATAAGAAGCTGGAGAGGCTGAGGATTGAGAATAAACTTTCAGCTTTGGGAACTAGGAGGCTACTGGCAATATCATAAATCAGAGACAGCAAAACCAGGCAGTCCTAGAATACCTGTGTGCTAATAGATATTAGATCCTTTGTATTTTTAAGTGAGGAAGTACAGCCCTAACCTCTGATCCCTACTCTTTCATCCTCCCAACAGCCCTGAAACCAGTGGATCTACATGCCATATATCAGGTGGGGCCCCTGATGGCCGTGGAGACCACTCGGGGTATAGTGCTGCACTGGCGAGCCCACAGCTGGCCCCTGCGCTCCCAGCGCACACCAGTGGCCTCCCTGCACTCTGTGGCCAGGGAGCTGGGGGGCCTAGCAGGAGGCCCCCACACCGTAGTGGTGCTGGGCCTGGGAGCCCACTTCACCACCTTCCCTCCATCCATCTTTGTAAGACGACTGGCAGGGATTCGGGCAGCTGTGATGGCCCTGCTGAAGCGGGAACCCAGCACTCTTGTGGTCATCAAACTGGCCAACACTGGCTACAAGTCCGTGTATGGCAGCGACTGGTTCACCCTGCACGTGAACCGGCTCCTCCGAGCTGCCTTTGCTGGTCTCCGTGTGGCCTTTGTGGACGCTTGGGAAATGACCTCCAGCCTGGCCCTGCCCGACAACATCCACCCAGGGAAGCTCATTGTGAGCAATGAAGTGAACTTACTGCTGTCCTTCATCTGTCCCACCTGAGAGCTTCTGAGAGTTGTGGGCCTAGGTTGACAAAGGGCGTGGGCCACAGTTGTGAAGAAAAACACAGCCATAATAAAACTTTTGGAATAAGGCAGATGCCATCAACGTCTCTCATGGCAAAATGTGATAGCTTCCTATGTGACTCAACAGATCCTATTCTTTCCCCACACAAACCCCTCTTCCACTCAGAACAAAAGTAATTTTATTTTTATTTATTTGGTACCAGGAAGTGAACCCAGGGGCACTTTACCACTGAGCTACATGCCCAGCCATTTTCATTTTTTACTTTTCTGGCAAAGTCTCACTGAGTTACTTAGGGCCTCACTAAGTTGCTGAGGCTGGCCTTGACCCTGCCATCCTCCTGCCTTGGCCTCCTGAGATGCTAGGATGACAGGTGTGTGCCACTGTACCTGGTGATTTTTTTTTTGTACTAGGGATTGAACTCAGGGGTACTTGACCTCTGAGCCACATCCCCAGTCTTATTTTGTGTTTTATGTAGAGACAGGGTCTCACTGAGTTGCTTAGCACCTTGCCATTGCTGAGGCTGGCTTTGAACTTGTGATTCTCCTGTCTCAGCCTCCCAAAGTGCTGGGATTACAGGTATGTGCCACCAGGCCCAGCTGTGAGTGATTATTACTATTATTATTTTTAAATGAGACCATGTTATTATAGCCTGCTCAAAAGCCAATGATCTCCATTTTACTTAGTATAAACCCAAGCCCCTTATAATGATCACCAAGGCCCTGCGTGATGGCTCTACCTAACTCTGCACCTTCATTTCTTTTAAATTTTTTTAGTTATACATGGACTCAATGTCTTTATTTTGTCTATTTATTTTTATGTGGTGCTGAGGATCGAACCCAGTGCCTCACATGTCCAAGGCAAGCACTCTGCCACTGAGCCACAATCCCAACCCGGCACCCTCATTTCTTACCACCCATTCCTGGCCCTTTAGAGTTTGACCCCAGGGTCTTCTTGCTGCTCAAGCAGGTTAAGCTGTCCTGTCTCAGGGGGTTATACCTGCTGTTCCTGTGCTTGGAATTGCCTTTCCCCAGATCCTCTTATGGGCAGCTTTCTTCTCATCCAATTCTCTGATGAAAATCTTCTCACAGAGGTTTTTCCTGACCATCCAAACTTAAGTAGGCCTCTCTCCTTCCTGCTATCCCTTGCTCATTTTTTCCATATCACTAACAACAACCTATAATTATGTGGTTACTACTACTGTTGTGGATGTCTCCTCAAAAAAATGTGGTTTCCACGAAGGACAGAGGGCATCTAGCTTGCTCACTGTTGTAATCTGTGACTTAGAGCAGTGTTTGATGTTAAATAAACATCCCTTGAAAGAATAAGTTAATGAATTAGAGTCAGGTGACTAAAGAAATCATTTCTATGCCCTGCACCTTCTCTCAGCAATCTGCACCCTATGAGAAAAAAGCAATTGGTCAAAGTGTCCCCTTGTTGTGTGGTTATCATTATTAATGTTTCATTTTACATTTGGGGAGTTTATTTTTATTTTGGAGGATAAGAATGCTCACAAGAGCATTCTTGCATTTTCCCGTGGCCTGCAGATGATTCACACACGGAGCTGAGCCAGTCCTCAATCCTAGTTTGGCTGCAGAGACAGGCAGAGAGTGATATCGGCAGTAGCACTCTGCCCTGACCGGAAAATCTGTCTGCTGGAAGACTGGAAGTGACTGGCCTTGCCTGCTCTGACTTTGGCTGATCGGGTCTCTGGGTCTCATCTATGCAGTGCAGGCTCCTCTTCTCCGCCCTGCGGTTCTTGGCTGCTGTTTTCACAACTCTTTGTTTCTGGTTGAGAGGCTTCCCTGACCACTCGAAAGGGGGCTCCGTGACCAGGCACCACCACGTCGGCGGTGCCCAGGACCCTCTTCCGACTCCGCTCTTGGGCCACTGGGTCTTCACTCAGCGCTTGCCACGAATTCTCATCCCCATCCCGCTCAAACACATCTCCGGCCACCACCACGGTGCCCAGGGCCGTGCCCGTCACCACTACGCTCACGTCCCGCTGGCCTCCGTGGCCTGGCGTGGCCCACACCTCGAGCCCGGGTCCCAGGCGCAGAGGCCGCCCCTCAGTCAGTCCGTGGGGCAGGTAGCGGCCCCCCGGGAGGCAGAAGTCGTGCGAGACTAGCAGGGCAGCCCCCGGAAACAGTCCTAGGTTCCCGATATGATCCGAGTGCCCGTGGGTCCCCACCACCAAAGTCACGTCTCCCGGGCCCACGCCCTGTCCCGCCAGGGCGCCCAGCAGCGCCTCCCGAGCCCAGGGGCCCCCAGTATCCACGAGGATGGGGCCGCGGGCCGCCTCCTCCAGCGCGGTCTCCGCGCCGCCGACCGCGGGCGAGGAGTCTCGGTGACTAGAAGCCCGGCCCCAGGCCTGAGGCAACACGAGGGTCACTGAGCCGTCCGCGCGCACGGCGTCGCCCACCTCCTCCGGCTCCGCGTAGCCCCGCAGCAGAACCACCACGGAGTAGAGGTCGCCAGGCACCAGCAGAGGGGGCGCCCCGCGCAGCGGCTCGGTCCGCACTAGGTTGCTCATGGCAGGGGAACCACAAGCTGGCGAGAAAGGAAATGGGGCTGTGGGCGAAAGCCTCCAAGTTCCCAGCCCTGCCACTAGCCAAGCGGCACCTTCTGAGTTTCAGCTCTTTGACACCCCTCTCCCTCTTAAGGTGGCTTCGCCCTCAACCCCCTGCCGAGGATGGTATCGTCCAGCCTCCATTTTTACGCGACCCCGCCCCAGTAGTCTCGAAGTAGGTCCTCACCCGGCACCCTTCAAAGGTTAGCCTTTTACCCTTCCCTCCAGTCCTACCCGATCTCTACCTTGAACCTAATCATAATGCCTTTCTTAGCTCTTCCTAAACGAAGCACAGAAATCGGGAAAACGCGTAGGATTTTGACCTCTGCGAGCTTCCGTAAGCCCAAGTATGGCGGCCGCATTGGCGCCACGTACGTAACTTTTAGTTTTGGCGCTTCCCGCAATCTGAGCCTGCACAGGCTGCTCGGACCTCAGTCTCCGTAGTTCTCTATCCTGCGACCCCTGCCAGCCTCCTTGGGCTGCAGAATGGCCAAGCGCCACTAGCTGCTAACAATACAGAGGCCACCGGCCCCATTGTCGGGACGCTATCTCATCGACAAGCTCTAATGTGTGCAGAGCCATTTGAAACTGGGCCCAGCTGAGAGTGGGGAAAAAAAGTGTTTAATTGCGATATAGAAAATTTGGCACCTGTGAAATTAATACGGAGTAAATCAAGTAATTAACCCACCTAACTTAGCACTGCCTTACCGCCACCTACTGTCATAGTCTAGTTCACTGCTTGCTGGCATGTAGCCTCTAGCATGAGGTCATAGAGAATGTCTGTTCTGGCCTCTTTCTTGTAAGGGTCCAAAAACAGACTTCTTGAGGGGCAAAGTGACTTTCTCAAGGCCCATGCACCATGCCACAGCTGACTGGCATTTGAAGGAGAAAGCTCAATGCTCAGTGGTTGCATAGCACGCAGAAGGCTCATGTGTGGAAGGAGGACTTCCTCCTGGTG
This sequence comes from Xerus rutilus, assembly GCA_028644305.1. Taxonomy (NCBI): domain Eukaryota; kingdom Metazoa; phylum Chordata; class Mammalia; order Rodentia; family Sciuridae; genus Xerus; species Xerus rutilus. The sequence continues at coordinate 7,242,090 of CM053415.1, forward strand.
CTCCTCCCTTTCTCCCCATGGTCATGTTATCCTGCATCCCCAAGATCCTCCCTGAGGTCATTTGGGAAAGAACAAGCCTTGGGGTGGGGTCGTTCATACACAAACACACACCCTTCAAGCTGTGGGGCAGGGAAAGCCCAGACTTCAGAGGATTCTTCTCCATGACCCCTCCTGGGGGCTCAAAAGCAAGGGTCAGAGATCCTCTGGGTCATGCTTGGGGTGGCCTGGTGTCTTGATCCTCTCCTCCTCCTCCTCCTCCTCCTCCTTCTCTTCTTCCTCCTCCTCTCCTTCTGCTCTCTCTTGCCCATCTGTGATCTTCTCCTTTCCAGTCCAAGTTTCCTGTAGACATGCTAGGTGAAAAATATTTTAAAAGAAAATATTTAAATACTGGTTCTGGGAATAGGGAGGCTGTTGCCTGGCAGAAGAGTCCAACCCCCACACTTACCAGTTTCCGCAGCTGGGAGCACATGACCTTCACAGAGAAATTGCTGTAGGGGCTGCTCCTGATGGTGGAAGTACCAGTCTCCTACAACATCTTCAAACTCTTCCAGCATCGTCTCACACTGTTTAAGTGAAAGGGTGGAAAGAATATCTGCTCTGCTGGGCTTTGGACACTTTGCTCTCAACTCTCCACTTCCTACTCCTTACTCCTTGGAGAGGCACGTAGCCAGGAGGTTAAGCTTGGCTTACATCTATTTATGATCTATCTTCATCCAACCAATATTTAACTAGCACCTATTTTGTTGATTAGGTTGGTAAACTGAATCTCAGCTCTGTGAAATGGGTAATGGTAATCATACCTACCACATCAGGTTGTGAGAGTAAATGAGGCAGCAGCTGGAAAGTATGTGGTCCAGAATCTGGGACACAGCAGGTGCTCAATAAGCAGTGGTGGATATTATTGGCCTCCAATGTTACTTGATATACTCTTGGGCCCACTTTAATTGATGGCAAAGTCCTCACTCTGCCCCCTTCTCCCTGCTGAGAGCTGGATACCCCCTACAATCAAATCCTGGGACCTAGCTCCCCTCTCACCTCTTTGTACAATGTGGTATTTTTTTTTTAAATATTTTTTTAGTTGTTGATGGACACAATGTCTTCATTTTATTGCTTTGTATGTGGTGCTGAGGATCGAACCCAGGGCCTCACGCATGCAAGGCAAGCGCTCCACCGCTGAGCCACAATCCCAGCCCTACAATGTGGTATTTTATCCTACCTGCTTCTTCAGGAACGTAACCTCCACGCTGGGCTCGTCCCACAGTTCCAGTGGGATCCCCAGATCCACCTTCACTCCCTTCTGCACTAGGCCTTTCAATGTTGCCATGGTCTGACTCTGACCCTGAAAAATAAGAGAATTTGGGATCAGAGCAACCATCCCATCTTTTCCTTCCCCTTTTCACCATAAAAGTTTGTCAACACGACAGGTTCAGGGATGAGTTCCATAAGAGTGAGATGAGGGAGTGTGAACATTAAGGGACACACTAGAGGCAGAGGGAAGTGGGCAGATAATTCTTGAGGACCTCAGGGGACACAGGTCTTTGTTTCTGAGAATCAGGGCCCTTCCCTAGTTAAGGATCTCACCTTGGCATATCTCAGTGATCCCTTGCGCTCAGCATGGACACTGTAATCCAGGATCCGCTCACATAAATTCTCTAAGGCCTCTTCCAACCTTGTCTCTCTGTAGGAAGAGGGGAAATAAAGACTCCTTGGATGCTACTCGGGCTTCCAGGGCTCCTTGGTGGACTAGAAGGTGAAGGAGCACCAAGAAGGACTTACGAAACACTGTAAGGCACATGTCTCTTCCTCTTGCCTGTGTCCAGCACCTGCCCCAGCTCCAGGACCTCTCGAGATCGGCCAGTGCGACTCAGTTCCTCCTGTAGCTCCATGCTTAGCAGCTTACATACTGGTAGTGAGGAAAGATGTCCAATGAGATATAAAAGAAGAGTGAACACACCAGCAGTTCATTCTGCAGATGACCAAAGGCAGCAGAGGATGCAAATGTAGACTCTGGAACCAGACTGACTGGATTGGAATTCTGACTCAGGTTCTCTATATCTGCGTGACAATCTTGCTGTCTCAGTTTCTTCACCTCTATAATGGGGATAATACTTGTCCATTATAGGAATGTGATGAGAAATAAATAAACTTATGTATAATCTCTAGAATAGCACCTGGCACATAGCACAGTTTGTGTTTGCTGTTATTCTGCAGTTAATTATTGTACTCCTTCTGTATCCACACTAATGATAGATCAATAAGATCCATGATCTTTGTCTCCGGGACACTGTCAGTGTAGCTGGGGATGGATAAACAAATGATGACAATTTGGTGTGATGATCCCTACACCAAGGTTAAAACCAAGAGACTTAATCTCACTAGGAAATGCAAAATCCATTCAAAGGTTATTTAATGACTTCCTACAAATCTTTGATTTTCATAAGGGTGAACAACATGTCTATTCCACAACTGTATTTCCAGCCCCTAGCACATGAGTTGGCTCATCATAAGTCCCCCCAAAAAATGTGGCCCAGCTGGGCATGGTGGTGCACGTCTGTGATCTTGATGTCTCAGGAGACTAAGGCAGAAGGATCACAAGTGTGTGGTCAGCCTGAGCAACTTGGCAAGGCCCTAAGCAATTTAGCAAGACACATTCTCAAAATAAAAAATAAAAAGGGATGAGAGTACAGCTCAGTGGTAGAGGGCCCTGGGTTCAATCTCCAGTATTTAAAACACAAAAACCATACAGAGGTGACAAGTAAACTGAACAGAGGCAAAAATTTAAAAAAAAAATTTCTTTAAATGTCCCCAGCAGTGTGCTAGAACCTGAGATACACAGGCACTCCCCCTTTCCTCCAAGGGCTTATGACTGCAGGAGGTGACAACTAAAGAAAGCTTCCAAAGGAGGTGATATTTAAACTGAACCTTGAAAAATGAATAGGAACTTATCAAATACAGAAAGAGGGCCATTTCAGGCAAAGAAGAACAACAAAGGCCCAGAGGTGTTAGAGGATGAGGCATACTCTGATCATGAGAAGTCTGAAATGGAAATACTAGCCACGTGTACTGTTACATTGTGTGCATGTATGAATATGTAACAACAAATCCCACCATGATGCACAATTATAATGCACCAATAAAAATGTGGTGATGGGGGGAGGAAGTTTAGTGTCTGAAGCATGGGCACCTCAGGGATGAGGTTGGGGTATGGAAACTAAGGAAGTCGGGTCATACAACAATTACATGCTCTACCAAAATAAATGCTGGCTGATGCTGTTCATAGTAGGAGGCCTGCAGGGGTGTTAAAGCAAGAACTGCCAAGATTAAGTCTGTGTTTAGACAGGTGGCAGGAGAAGAGTGGGGGCATAAGCAAAAAGAGGCAAAAGATTAGAACCAAGTCGTGAGGGACACCGATGTGGAAATGCAGTGTGTGTGTGAAAGACAGAGAGACAGACAGACAGACAGATAGAGAGAGGTGTGTGTGTGTGTGAATAGAAAAAGAATCCAGCAAGAAACCAAATCAACGAGGCAACAAACCAGCAACCAGGGCACTCAATGGCATGGCTCTGAAGTGTCCCTCTCAGCAGAGACTCACACTAATGCGGCCAGGGAAGATGCTGCTTGCCGCAAAATCCTTAATCACTCTGGCTGCAAAGCTTCACGTTGATTGGGAACTTATAGTTGTTCGGGCTCCTCATATTTTGTTATGAGCTTTAGGGGCTGAGTTACTCACCCTCATACCCTCTGGGGGAGGATGGGACCTGTAATTTGGAAGCGTCTCTGCCGGGCGGGGACAGAGGAAGTTCACAAGGTAGGAACTTCACACCCCGCCGCTGAAGGCTCTCCAGATTTAGGGTCTGATGGGTGACTTGGGGGAAACACACGCACACCAAAGATGATCGATTGAGTGGGCGGTCCTAGGCAAACAATCCCTGAACTACAATTTCCACAACTCCCTGGGACCCACGCCTGCAGGAAAAAGTGGGTTCTCACTAGGAGTTTAGTGGAAAAAGTAGTGCCACAATTTTGGGGTCGACCTAGTCGCTCCCTCCCTGGATCCTATTCCAACTCCGCCAAATTCTACCAGAACTTCACGCAGGGGTTCAAGGAGATCGAGTGACCCACTCATTAGTACGAGTGCCCCGGCCTAAACGAAGGAGGAGGGGCAAGGAGATGCTAATATAGGGGCTGCTCCCTTTAGATACCTTCGCATTTGCTGGGCAAGCGTTCTGTGTCATCGTCCTCCTCTTTCGGCGTCCCAGCCCAAGCATCACTCACTGTCAAAAAGAAAAGCAATATTCCCAACCGCACAGGTCCCATGATAATGCGGGATACACAACCACCGTTTGACTTCAGACCAACTTCGGAAGGGCGGCGGTCCCTTTAAAACCAGAGGTGGTAGGCAGCTACCTTAAACCCCGCCTGGTACCACCAGCGCAAGCGCAGATCCAGCCCATAAAGGGGTGGGGCCTCAGTGTGCTGGTTTTCCCCGCCTGTTTTGTGGCGCCTCCTGAAGGTCCTGGCTGCCGGGTAGTGAAAAAATAAATTCAAATAACTTAGAATAGGAGAGTGTGCTTCTCGCATGTACACGTAGTAACAATTTTTTAATGTCATTACAGTTGTGATCCCGAATGGTTTATTCTAGCTTGGGGAAGTGATGATAACTTTCGGTTTCTGCCAGGACCTGGTGCTGGGAGGGGGCGGGGCCAAGATGGCGCCGAGCGCCGGGTGAGCGGCGCCTTGGCAGCGGTGAGAGGCTTTTACTGCCCTCGGCGTTTGGCTGGCGGGGGCGGGTCTGAGGGGTATCCTGGAGGAGACCCCTTTAAGGGCCTGTGTGGGGACCAGGAAGAGGACGGTTGGCGGTGTGTCGGTGCTCGTGGGTACTCCGTGTGTGTATGCATTGGAGGAATGCTGGGGGAGATGGGGTGGTTTCTCTGAGCCTCCTTTCGTGCTGGTTCTGTGCTGCGGAAACGACTGCACAGAGATAGCTCAAGTTAATCCTCCTCTGAGAAGCCCTCCTGCCGTCTCCCCCTGATCTGAGACGCTCCTGAGACTACAGCGTGTTTTATGAGCCCTTACTGACAATGGGTACCGCAGGGTTTTGAAGAATTAGTAGGAGTTCACTAGGGAATTGGGACACGACTGCTTCTTGTATACTCTGCATCAGGCACATAGTATGTGTGGAATAATTTTGTTCCCTATAAATAAGACTTACAAAAGTCGGAGAGGAGACCTGGGGTAATTTGAAAACAACCACATTCTCCCTCAGCCTCCATCTTCCTATCGCCCCAGTTCTGAACACAATTTGAAGTTAGTCTTCCTAATGCCCAGATCCAATCATGCCTGTTTCCTTTTGACCACAGTATAAACTCCAACCTTCAGTTTTTTGATGGGTCCCAATAATTGTGATAGTATTTATTGAGCATCTATATCTCTAAGCCTTACAATTCATTCATGTGATCATAAAGTATTTATTATTTACAGTGTCTCAGGCACCTGTTTGGGAACGAGGAATACACCAGTGAACATAACAAAGATTCCTGTCTACATGAGGGTGAAGGGATAGAGATGATAAACATTGTATCCCCCAATGATACAATGTATTAGAGAATGTTAAATCTTATGGAAAAGAAAATGTAAAGCAGAGTGAACGCAGAATGCAGAATTAAAATAGCATGGTCAGGGCAGACAGGCAGACATCTGGAAAGAACAGGGACAAAGAAACAAATTCATGTGGGGCAGGTTTAAAGAACAACAGGGAGACTAATGTGACTGGATAAAAGTAGAGTAAGGACGGCTAGGGGATCAGAGAGGTAATGGGAAGAAGGCAAATCTTGAGGGGTCTTAGAGGCCAGTGTAAGGATGTTAAGACGAATGAGGAATCATTCCAGCAGAGAATTGACAACCTGGTCTATATTTTAACAGAACCACTTTGACTCATAGGAATAGATGTAGGGAGATTTAAGGTGGAAGCAGGAAGACCTCATCCAGAGGATATTAGAGTTTACAGGAGATAGACGATTGTAACTTGAACCAAAGAGTGGGAGTCGAGAAATCAGGTTGGATTATCTGGCAGATCTGATATGAGGGCACTGATAAAGAATGAGTTGCAAATAAAGGAAAGATGGAGGATGAGGAAAGCTAAGCCTGGATCAGGTGGCAGAGGAGATCAGGAATTTAGTTTTAGCAGGGCCTTTGAGTCATATTTCTTTTAATCTCTTCTACCTGCCCCATTCCCCTGCCAGGGCTCCATCTCTCCACCCTGGGGCTACATCCTTCTTGGGAGGGAAGGAGGTGCTCCATCATGGCTGAGGAGAAGAAGCTGAAGCTCAGCAATACTGTGCTGCCCTCTGAGTCGATGAAGGTTGTGGCTGAATCAATGGGCATTGCTCAGATTCAGGAGGAGACCTGCCAGCTACTAACAGATGAGGTCAGCTACCGTATCAAGGAGATTGCACAGGTAAGTCAGTCCATCTCCCCAGCTCTGTTTGTGTCAAGGGTGTTGCCCGGCCTTTTTCCTCAGGTTCTTGGACCAACATCTGTTTTTCTATCCTTCAGGATGCCTTGAAGTTCATGCATATGGGGAAGCGGCAGAAGCTCACCACCAGCGATATTGACTATGCACTGAAGCTAAAGAACGTTGAGGTGCTTGTGAGAGACAGGAGGGGGCCAGAGGACTGGGATGGGAGCAAGGTGGTGAGACACCATCTCCTCGGATGCTGCATTTGTCCTCAGCCAGGCCTCCCCTGGATTCTTCTTACACCAATGTCTCTCTCTCTCTCTCTCTCTTTCTCTCTCCTGATGCAGCCACTCTATGGCTTCCATGCTCAGGAATTCATTCCTTTCCGTTTTGCCTCTGGTGGGGGTCGAGAGCTTTACTTCTACGAGGAGAAGGAGGTTGATCTGAGTGACATCATCAATACCCCTCTGCCTCGGGTGCCCCTGGATGTCTGCCTGAAAGGTTGGAGGAAGGGAGAGCAGGGTGCCAGGGAGGAGGGAAAGGAGGAGCAAGATGTATGTTGTGAGGAACCTCACAAGTGAAGAAAGCCATAGTGGGAGCCAGGCGCGGTGGCGCAAGCCTGTAATCCCAGCACTTAGGGAGGCTGAGACAAGAGAATCGCGAGTTCAAAGCCAGCCTCAGCAACAGTGAGGCACTAAGCAACTCAGTGAGACCCTGTCTCTACATAAAACACAAAATAGGGCTGGGGATGTGGCTCAGTGGTGGAGTGCCCCTGAATTCAATCTCTAAAAAAAAAAAAAAAAAAGCCTCAGTGTGAGATCCCTGGTGAACAGCAGAAAGGAAAACACACCTTAGAGTGACTTCCCAGTTTCTATGTCCAGCAATTCGACTTGACACCTTCCTTCCTCACAGCTCATTGGCTGAGCATCGAAGGCTGCCAGCCAGCTATACCAGAGAATCCACCCCCAGGTAACCTCCACACCCAGAGCCCACTCCTCTCTCTCCACTGCCTCCCTTCAAACCACCCTCATCACTCCTGCTGTGATTGCTTTCCCACCAGCTCCCAAAGAGCAGCAGAAGGCGGAGGCCACAGAGCCCCTGAAGTCAGCAAAGCCAGGCCAGGAGGAAGATGGACCTCTAAAAGGCAAAGGTCAAGGGGCTGCCCCAGCTGATGGCAAAGGTCAGTATTCTAGGTCAGGCCTCTCCTGGCTCTTATCCTAAAGCCACATGGTCATTCGTGAAGTGGGTGATGTCAGGGCCAGAAGGTCCCAGGAAGAACCAAGAAGCCTAGAGGAAGCCAGGTGTCCTGGGTAGGGGGACATAGAGAGTACTGTGTCCTCGTTTTCCCCAAAACCTGTTTTCCCAATTCACACAGGGAAAGAAAAGAAGGCACCTCCCTTGCTGGAGGGGGCCCCTTTGCGCTTGAAGCCACGCAGCATCCATGAGCTGTCAGTGGAGCAGCAGCTGTACTACAAGGAGATCACTGAAGCCTGTGTGGGGTCGTGTGAGGCCAAGAGAGCGGTGAGGGCCCCACCCACCTGTCCTCACTCTGAGACTCCTCTTGGAGCCCTTGCAGATTCCTCCCCAAGAGATCTGCCCCCACCCCATTTGCTTCCCTCCTCCCACAGGAAGCTCTGCAGAGCATTGCCACGGACCCAGGGCTCTATCAGATGCTGCCACGGTTCAGTACCTTCATCTCTGAGGGGGTGAGGACTGGGAAGGCCAGACTAAGGATGAGGCTTGGGGGACAGGGACAGCAGGGGAAGCTCACCTGAGGGTTCTCTCTGCCCCACCCCCCATAGGTCCGTGTGAATGTGGTTCAGAATAACCTGGCCCTGCTCATCTACTTAATGCGCATGGTGAAGGCGCTGATGGACAACCCTACACTCTATCTAGAAAAATATGTGAGCTGTCCTCTATCCACCCTCCTCTTCCCAGGGTTAGGGGACTCTGTTACCACCCATGGAAACCATTTGTCAGAACCAGCTGACCTACCACTTCTCCCTTAGGTGCATGAGCTTATTCCAGCTGTGATGACCTGCATCGTGAGCAGACAGCTGTGCCTGCGACCTGATGTGGACAATCACTGGGCACTCCGGGACTTTGCTGCCCGCCTGGTGGCCCAGATATGCAAGCATTTCAGCACAACCACTAACAATATTCAGTCCCGGATCACTAAGACTTTCACTAAGGTAGGCCTCAAGAATATGTTGATTATTTCATGTCACCACTCTAGGGTTGTCACCAGGACAGAGAGAGCTTCAGCCAAACCAATGGGGCAGTTTTGGTGGGGGGAATGACACCTGGGACAAGGGGCCGGGCGACACAAACTGATAGGGGTTGGGCCTGAGGGACTTGAACTTTATCTGCAACATCTTAATGATTTGTAAGGCAAGTGTTTATGGAAGACTTGAATCCTTAGCAGTCTTTTCAGACTCCTTCATCTAGGTTTACTTTCCTTCTCTACAGAGCTGGGTGGATGAGAAGACTCCCTGGACAACTCGTTATGGCTCCATTGCAGGACTGGCAGAGCTGGGACATGATGTTAGCCCCTCACCCCAGGGGAAGAACTAGGGGAAGGGACACAGTCTTGAGGTCATAGAGGGCAACATCCCTCTAACCTGAGAGATCTCTGGTGACCTAGTGGCCCTGGCTTCTCCCTTTCCTTTCCGACAGGTGATTAAGACTCTGATTCTGCCTCGGCTGCAGCAGGAAGGGGAGCGGATCCGCAGTGTCCTGGACGGCCCCGTGCTGAGCAACATTGACCGCATAGGAGCTGACCACGTGCAGAGCCTTCTCCTGGTGACCAGAGCCCTGCCCTCCCCTGATTCTTCCCACCAGTTCCCCCACACACAGAGATAGTGGCTTAGGAAGGAAACACCCAGTACATTTTATTCACTTAATCCCATCTTTGCCATGTATATTTGTTAACAGAACACTCTTCAGAGTCTAACACCATTTTGGAGACAGAAAGGCACAGACGGGCTAAGTTAAGATTTAAGGGCTCTTAACCTAGCCTGTGGCTTTTCCTGGTCTGTACCGATACCCCCACCTCCAAGCTTCTGTATCACCATAGGGCCCATCTACAAAGCAAATGCACATCCTGTGGATCAAAGCACCAGCACATATACATAGCAAACATAGCAAATCCTTAATTCGTACTAGTCGGTACTGTTTCCTTATGAGGGAGATCCACAGCATTCCTTACAGATGGCTCAGGACAATTTGGCCTCCAATAGGGACACCCTGAAATGGATGGGTGATCTTTCTCGCCCCTTCCCCCTTGCTCTTCTGAAAGTACTAACCTTCCCTCTTTTGCCTTTTCTCTGCAGAAACACTGTGCCCCTGTACTAGCTAAGCTGCACCCCCCACCTGACAATCAGGATGCCTATCGGGCAGAATTTGGGTCCCTTGGACCCCTCCTCTGCTCCCACGTGGTCAAAGCCCGGGCTCAGGCTGCTCTGCAGGCACAGCAGGTCAACAGGACCACACTGACCATCACACAGGTCAGTCACTAATGGGAGGAAGGTGAAGAGAAATTAAGAAGGATCTGGGGATGGGATTCACAGACACATGCACATGTAGGCCGAGTCAGCAGAGTCTCCGGGAGTCTGGGCTTCCTTAGTGAAGGATGCCCCAACCCGTGAAAAACTACTGACAAAGATCAAGAGCAGCCCAGGTCTCCCTCAGGCCATTCTTTTACTTGGGTGTAAAAATTTTCTTCTTGCCTCTCCTCCCTGCAGCCTCGGCCCACGCTGACCCTCTCACAGGCCCCTCAGCCTGGCCCTCGAACCCCTGGCTTACTGAAGGTCCCTGGCTCCATCGCACTGCCCGTCCAGACACTGGTGTCTGCTCGAGCTGCTGCCCCACCTCAGCCTTCTCCTCCTCCAACCAAGTTTATCGTAATGTCGTCGTCCTCCAGTGCCTCATCCACCCAGCAGGTATGTGGAGCCTGGGTCAGGGATATAAGGAGCGTCTTAAGGAGCCTAGGTCCCCTCAAAGCCCCTTGGGGAGGCCCCAGAGTAGAGCTCAGTCCCCTCTGCCCATGGAAGGCCTACTTGCCATGCTGAAGGCCTCAAGCTGGCAGCAGTCTGTAGGTTCCTGAGGATGGACATGTCACAGGGAAGCTCGTGCCATATCCCCCTTAGGCCTTTGGGGAAGCGGGAGGGTGCAAGGTGATTGCATTACCTTCTTTTCTCCCCCAGGTCCTGTCCCTCAGCACCTCAGCCCCTGGCTCAGGCTCCACCACTACCTCTCCAGTCACCACCACAGTCCCCAGTGTGCAGCCCATTGTCAAACTGGTCTCCACTGCCACCACTGCCCCCCCCAGTACTACCCCCACCGGCCCTGGCAGCGTCCAGAAGTACATTGTCGTTTCACTCCCCCCAGCAGGGGAGGGGAAAGGAGGCCCCCCATCCCATCCCTCTCCAGTTCCTCCCTCATCATCTTCTCCCTCCCCACTTGGGAGCAGTGCCCTCTGTGGAGGGAAACAGGAAGCTGGGGACAGCCCCCCTCCAGCTCCAGGGACTCCAAAGGCTAATGGCTCCCAGCCCCCTGGATCAGGCTCCCCTCAGCCTGTTCCCTGACAATGTCATCCATCTGTTGGCTGCCTCCTCCACGGATTCCTACACATGCACACACACGCTGGCTGGAAGAAGTAGTAGGCTGCTTCTCCCACATGACTTTCTTTTTAGATACTGTACAGTCAGTTCCTCAGAATAAAAGTTTGATTTGTATGTTCTGAGCCTTCTTGTGCCAGATACCACAGAAGGGGTGAATTCATGGAGGCCTCCTGGTCTCAGGATTCTTCCTGCTCAAATTAGGGCCATAGGCCAAGAGCCAAGAAAGAAAATATTGTCCTCTTCTTGTTTGACTGCTTGTTGCCTTTGCTGCCTGTGTCTGTATCTGGGGAGCCTCAGATCCGAATGACATAGGCATCACTGTGGCTTAGGTGGCGTACCCACTTGTGGGGGTTGGCATTGCTGCAGGGCCTGAAGGACAGCCTGAGGAAGCGAACCTGGAGGCCAGAGCACGTGTGCCGGGGGAGTTCAAAGGAGAGGCTTGCAGGGCCCAGTCCCAGCGGAGGAGCTGAAGTGGAGGGCCCATGGCTGGGAGGCCCTGGCAGGCATGGAACATCCATCTGTGAGGGAAAAGGGCAGGGAAGCCATGAGACCAGGTAGCTGCCTGTGCTGGTGGGAAAAGGGTGCAAGAGGGTCAACAGCAGATACCTGGAAAAGGCCTGAGAGCTGAGAGCCTCCTTGTACCCGGGGCAGGTCCCAGCGAAGAGCTCCCTCCCCCAGCTCTGCCTTCTGCTCTGGACTGCTCAGCTCCTGAGACAGGCTGGAGTATGGAGATAGAAGGTGCTGGGCTCAGCCATGCATTCCTTAGCACAGTGCACTCTCCACCCTAGAGAAGTTCCCTTGCGCGCAGACACTAACCTGACCACCCCTCGTGGCAGGGGAAGGTGCAATCGGACATTGAGAGCTTGGCTGCAAAGAAAGAAGTTGTGTTAGTCCCAGGAAGGCAGAGTGCCTTGTCCCTGTTCCTTGACTGTCACAATGGGAGTTCAGCACAGGTGCATCCCCATCCCTGCCCCCTTCCCAAATGCTGTAGCCTTTAAACTGGATTCTGAGCCCCACAGATGCATCTGAAGGAAGCAGCAGATTCTTGGCCCTATCTCATGTCCCAAAGAGCTGAACCACGCCTGACCAGCCCTGCTCTTACCTCTTGGCGGGTAGATCACACCGCAACTTCAGGTAAACCTGGAGCCTGGATGAAAGAGTGAAATGCCATGACATATGGCACATCCTACTGGCATATCACCATTGCTTATGCAGGGCCTCCATGTAGGTTGTACCCCAAGAAGGAGAACCAAGATCCAGCCCAATATCACCAGCTAAGCCCTTTTCCAATTTGTACGTTATCACCTCTGCCACCACCCATCCACAGTGAGTTTTGGGAACATATATGTCTTGACTGGGCTTCCAGAGTAGTTCTAGAACACAGGAAATGGTCTCACCGGCCTGAGCCTCGGTCCCACTGCACAGAGGGAAAGAGCCGAAAGGGAAGCGGGGAGGGGAGATCATCGGAGAGTTGGTACCTCATCACAGTCAGCTGAGACCAGAGAGGAATGAGGTCAGCATGGTCTCAGGCTGGCACTCCCTCCATCCCCTTTGGTCAAGGAACATAATAGGTCACGCTCATCCTCACCTCACCCTGGGGTGGCTGCAAGCGAAGGATCCTATGAGACTCAAACTCATCCAGGTTTACTGAGCTGTGAAATGAGACCTCATCAACCCGAATTCCTGGTCCATAACCTGGAAAAAGAGAAAAAACTCCTCACCTGACCCATGCTTAGGGAGAGAAGAGGAGCTAGGAGGAAAGGATCCTTCTCTAACTATCTCCATGAAACCTTTGGCAGTGACCTCTATTCAAAGACCTCTATTCTCCTCACCTCTGAGTTCTGACTTTCCCACACAAAATTCTTCTGTCAAGCCAATGCGCATCTCTGTTGGAGGAAAGAACAGCAGGAAAGATCAGCAAACACTGCCAAACGTGCCACCAAGAAGCCCATCTGAAACCCAACCCTGGGCCCTCACCAGAACCGCTGGGAAGGAAGCTCTTCAGCCGGATTTCTCCCTGCACATCCACCTTCAACAGTGAGCCCTGGGAGTGGCAGGGATGTTAACACCCAGAGTCCTGACCTCCCACACCTGTTTCCCAAGTACCATTTGTCCTCCACTCCAGGGCTGGGAGCCCAAACTTACATTAGACGCTATCAGTACAGACAATCTCTCGACCACATCCAAAAAAACTTCATTCTTTTGGCTCTGAGGAAGAGAGGGGATTTAGGTGGTACAGGCTTGAAGGCCTGTGTTCCAAAACGACAGGCAGAAGGAAAAGGTAGGCCCTGGGGTGGGGACCTGGAGGTGAAGGAAGAATATCCATGTCTAGGGGAATGACAATATATAGCAGGATCTTAGGACTCTGGGGTCACGGGGTGTGTGTGTGTCAGTCCAAGTATGACCTTATCCATCCATCCCTATCTTACCTGATCAGAGCGACTAGAGAGGACAGAGCGACTGGCTGCACTGCTAGGGGCCACTTTGCTCTGTTGTGTCTCAGCCCCAAACTGTAAAATATCCAAAGCAACCAATCTTCAGCTTTGGTGTTCCCAGCCAACCCTCCTCCTTCCTAGTCCTCCTCTTTCCCAGCTACTGACCAAGCCAACGCTGCTAAGGTCAAACAGGCTGAAGGGCTTGCTAACCACGGCTTCTGTCTGGATGAAGTTCCTCAGCATCTCTGTGGAAGTTGTCTGAACATAGCCATAGTCCTAGTGGGGGAGGAGGACAGACAGGAGATTTTTGGGTAGTCAGTAGAGGGAGGGAGTGAAAAAGAAAAGAGTGGATTTAGCTTCCTAACCACAGGATCCCACAGTAAAAAAGAGGGCACACCTTCAAGGAAATGGGGGACTAACGGAAAGTCCTTGGGCCTTACCAGCACTTCATCCAGGAGTTCATAGACAAGAGCCACATTGCGAGAGATGGTCCCCTCGCTGAGGGAGCCACAGTAGTCGCCCAGGAGAGTGGCTAACCTGAGAAAACAGAGCAGACTGTTCATAAATAAATCCTCCTCTCAGGCCCCCTCTCCCAGGTGCCTGGCCCAGCCCTTCTCACCGGGACAGCAGCTCGAGGAGGCTGAAGGGAGAAATGTTTTCTGAAGTAGTGGCCACCAAATAGAGGCCGCTGTGTCTGATATGAATGAAATGTCGGTCATCGTGGTGCTGAAGCAGAGGCGGGAGGGAAAACGGCGGCGTTAAGAAGAGGGTGGTAGCGACGGAGGGGCCGCGAGATCGGAGCTCACCCGGATGTCCCTTCCAATCACAGTAATAGTGTGACTTTGGGTGATCCCTGGACCCTTCCTAAGGCCCGCTTCCTAGTATGTACAGGAGGCTAATGACAGATGCTACCCGAGCCTTGTCAAAGACTGAGACAGGCAAAGGGCTGTGCCTGGTATGTTGTTGGCGCTCAAACTTTCGTTAGTTGTACTTGGAGAAGTGGAACCCCCGAGCGGAAGCCGCCAGAGAAACAGCTCATGAAAGCGACGGAGGCAGCGCCCACTCGGTTCCCCAGCCCCCGGCCCGCGCGCCGCCAGTGGTTACCATGACAACCGGGGACTCGTCTCCTGGCAGTCCCGTCAGCTTCCGGTAGAAGAGCTCGGCCACATCCCGGCCACCACTGTCTCCGCGGACTGGCCGGGTGGAAGGACAGTTAAGGAGTGGGCGACAGACTGGCTCTGGGCTCGACTTCCACCCAGCCGTTTCATCCCGCCCTGCGGGTCAAGGATACAGTCTTTGTAGATGAGAGGGTCCCCCTTGGAAGACAGGATGAAGAACTGGGAAATCATGGCCGTTCTGGAGAGAGAATCAGACGACAGAGAAAGTTGGGCCTGCCCCGCCCTGCTGCCCTGGAACAAAAGAATGCGCAAGGGCTGGCCCTTTAAGAAGGACTCTCCTCCTCCCGCACCAGCTCCGACCGCGGGAAACCCGGCGCCAGTCCCGCCTAGCTGGGCGATTCCCCCCAACCGCCCACCACCTCCCCGTCACTCAGACCGGGGTCGCCTGGTGATTGGCTGAGGTTGTGGCCTGCGGCGGATGGGAGTAGAGGAGACCCTACACTTCGATTGGCCCGTCCGCGGCGGCGCCGGTCACGTGGGGAGAGACGTTTCGCGCCAATTTCGGTTGGTCGGCCACGGACCGCCTCACCGCTGTTCTTTGCTCCTAGGAGTGAAACTCCTGAGCCTGCCGACTGCTGCCGCACGGCCCCCGGCAGCAATGGCACTTAAGGACTACGCGCTCGAAAAAGGTAAGGTGCTGCAAGCCTGGGAAGGGGGGTCCTGCGTGGGAAGGCTCTCGGCGAACACTTGCTGGCGTGAGCCCCTGGGGTCTTTGGGGACCAGGGTCTGCGGGCCTTGGGCGCGCGAGGCCAGAGGCAGAGGCGGCCGACAGCGGGATCGAGGCAGACAGTGCCGGGGAGGCGCGTGGGAAGCGTCGGATCGAAGGAAGAGCGAGTGATACTGCTCAGGAAAGGTGCTGGGGTCGTGGGTGGGGGGAGAGCCGCCTGAGGTCGGCAAAGGGAGGGTCGCTCGCGCCCAGGAGAGACCCGGACCGCTGGAAACCTTATCAAAGAGCCCTCGGCTCAGGGACGGGGACCCAGAGCCCGCCTCCTTTGGCGCCTAGGGGCACTCGCGATTTCCCGCGTCCTCTGGAGACGCGCGGAAGCGCCGGGGGCGGGCAGGCCGGGGCCGCTGCGCCCCACGATTGGCTGTTTTCGGCCGCCCTCTAAGCGGAAGTGGAGGCGGACGGAAGTGGCGCGACGCAGTTGGAGGGAGTGTCGTGTGTAAACAGTGTTCCTCCGCGCGGTGGCTTGGAGTGAGCTGCCGAGGGTGGGGGCGTGCCTGGACGCGGGGGCTTAGCGCGAGACCGCGGGAGGCGGCAGTGGGGTGGGACTGAGTGGCCCTTGGCGTGTTGGCCAATCGCCGGACGGGCTCTGGCTTCGGGCGGAGGAATCCCGGGCGGTGAAGCGGCTGGAATCTGGGCCCATGTGCTTCTTTGTTTACTAAGAGCGGAAGCAGTGGCGGGAGCGGGGGTGGGGTGGCGGGCCAGTCTGGTGGCGGAGGTCCTGGCGAGAGCTGAGGTCTAAGGAATCCGAAGGAAAAGGGACGTCTTATGGGTGGAAGGAGAGCTGAGAACTTTGAGACTCAAGGGTGTTGTGAGAGTGTGGGAGGCCGTTGTGGAAGAATACTGTGGTTCTTAACTACCAGCGGTCCCATATTCTTCCCCGGGTAAAAACAGACATGTGAAAAGGAGTCCTGCTCTCTTTGGGGAGAACTGTGTAGGCTTACTTAAATGTTCACGTAATTAGGTAGTTCATGGATCCTGTTCTACATGAAAGTGGGTTTCTTAGGTTTCTGGTAGAGATTTGGGTTAAGGAATTTAAAAGGAAGAAAGATTGGTCCTCTTGATTTCACGTTTACATTGTAGAAAAGGTTAAGAAGTTCCTACAAGAGTTTTACCAAGATGAGGAATTTGGGAAGAAGCAGTTCAAGTATGGGAACCAGTTGGTAAGTGGAAAATTAAGAGAAGGGAATGGGAAATGGGGTGGAGGAGCTTAAGGTGGTTGCCTGGCTTGTTTTAGCAATTGTGTAAGTAACCTGTTCAGTCGGGTACCTGGTACCTGATAAGTGAATATCATACTACACTGATAATGATGAGGAAGTTTTCAGGAGTTGGGAGGCAATTATTTGGGAGCTGAGAAGCAAGTATTGCTGTTGTGCTGGCTGTTTTCTCGCTTGTGGAGGCCCAGAGTGTGCATTGAGCTCACTGCAATGGTTCTTGCATATGAACAAGGTAAACTTAGCTCTGAGGTGTTGCTGTCTCTTTCCTACCACAGGTTCAACTGGCTCATCGGGAACAGGTGGCAATGTATGTGGACCTGGATGACGTAGCTGAGGATGACCCTGAGCTGGTGGACTCAATTTGCGAGAATGCCAAGCGCTACGCAAGGTTATTTGCTGATGCTATACAAGAGCTGCTGCCTCAGTACAAGGAGAGGGAGGTGAGTGCCTGGAGGAACAGCAGACCAAGGATTTGAAGCCTCTGGTGAGAGGCTTCTCAAATCCTGATGGTTTTGAAGTATTAGAAAGGAGAAGCATTAGCTTTGCTGGGTGACCTCTGTGTTCTTCTCTCCCCATCCTGCTGCTCATATTTCCTGTTTCTCTTTTCTCCTAGGTGGTAAATAAAGATGTCTTGGATGTTTACATTGAGCACAGGCTGATGATGGAGCAGCGGAGCCGGGATCCTGGGGCTATCCGGAGCCCCCAGAACCAATACCCGCCTGAGCTCATGCGTAGATTGTGAGTGTCTCTGTGGGGAAAGGTCAGGGACTTGTTCCTCAGGACCTTGCTGATGATGATTTTCCCTCCTTAGTGAGCTGTATTTTCAAGGTCCAAGCAGCAGTAAACCTCGTGTGATCCGGGAAGTACGGGCTGACTCTGTGGGGAAGTTGGTAACTGTACGTGGAATTGTCACTCGTGTTTCTGAAGTGAAACCCAGGATGGTAGTTGCCACTTACACTTGTGATCAGTGCGGGGCGGAGACCTATCAGCCGGTATGTCTGCAACATGAACTAGGAAAGCATTTTAATACTCTTCGTTTTTGTGAATGGTGTTTTTATTCATTGGTGTTGAGCTGTTGTTTTCTTTGGTTATCTTTGAAAGATGCTGACGAATTCATTTTGTTTTAGTATACTGTGGTCTTCCTGTTTTTTTTGTGTTACTGACTGAGAATAATTCTAAGGGGTACTTGACACTTCCAGGATGCCTTCTGTAGGGAGGAAAATGATTCAAGTGACAATAGCAAGTGGCTCTTCCAATTTCCATTGGTGTTTTCTTATGTTCTAGATCCAGTCCCCAACTTTCATGCCTTTGATCATGTGCCCAAGCCAGGAGTGCCAAACCAACCGCTCAGGAGGGCGGCTGTATCTGCAGACACGTGGCTCCAAATTCATCAAATTCCAGGAGATGAAGATGCAGGAACATGTGAGTTTGGGGTATGTGGCCCAGCACAGGTGGAATACAGAGTCCACTTGTATGTATCCAGCAGTCACTCCTGGAATGGCAGGAAGAAAGAAGCAAAAAAAGGAAAGAGCTAAGGCAGAAATCACCTAGAGCAGGAAGGAAGTTTAACTGGAATTTTCTGGTTGAGTTGGAAAGGTAAAGGATTCTTCTCTCGTGATATAAAGGTTAGGCAGGCTGAGAAAAGTCTTAGAGTGGGATGCTTAGAGAAAGTCGGGTCCCTGTGGACTTGTCTTTGTAATTTTTTCCCCCTCATTTCATGCACTCTTCCACTTTTCTAGAGTGACCAAGTGCCTGTGGGAAACATCCCTCGTAGCATCACAGTGCTAGTAGAAGGAGAGAATACGAGGATTGCCCAGCCCGGAGATCACGTCAGTGTCACTGGTATTTTCTTGCCAGTCTTGCGCTCAGGGTTCCGACAGGTGGTACAGGTAAGAAGAGAGTGTGAGATGAAGAGAAAACAGTCCCTTTTCCCCTCACCCATTCTTTTCACCCTCTCTGAGGGTTTTGTTAGGAAACTTGGGGAATCAGGTGGTGGGCAAATTAAACAGATTTCACATTCTGGCATTTTCCTGTCCAAGGGTTTACTCTCAGAAACTTACTTGGAAGCCCATCGAATTGTGAAGATGAATAAGAGTGAGGATGATGAGGCTGGGGCTGGAGAGCTGAGCAGGGAGGAGCTGAGGCAGATTGCAGGTAAAGGGTCATCGAAGCTGGGCGCGGTGACGCACACTTGTAATCCCAGCGCTTAGGGAGGCTGAGACAGGAGAATCTCGAGTTCAAAGCCAGCCTCAGCAACAGCAAGGCACTGTGCAACTCAGTGAGACCTTGTCTCTACATAAAACAGAATAGGGCTGGGGATGTGGCTTGGTGGTCGAGTGCCCCTGAGTTCAGTCCCTGGTACCAAAAATAAAAACAGGGGTTATGGAAAAGTGGGGATTTGAATTTTCTTCCTAGCCCAAGAATTTATTCTAACTTCCTTGCAGAGGAGGATTTCTATGAAAAGCTGGCTGCTTCTATTGCCCCAGAGATATATGGGCACGAGGATGTGAAGAAAGCACTGTTGTTGCTTCTTGTTGGTGGCGTGGACCAGTCTCCTCGAGGCATGAAAATCAGGGGTAAGAAGGAAAAGGAGGCAGCAGCTCAGGGTGGATGAAATCATTTGGGAGGAAGAGTGACGGGGTTTATTGTCTCTTCAGATCACAAAATAAGAGTTGGTGTCTTGACTTTGGGTAGAGGGAAGGCTTAGAAGAAACAACAGGAGGGGAGGCAGAGCTGAGAACTGGTCTTTGTTGGACAACTTGCTTAGGAGAATGGGCCTTTGGCTTCTTTCTTTGCTTCCAGGCAACATCAACATCTGCCTGATGGGGGATCCCGGTGTGGCCAAGTCTCAGCTCCTATCTTACATTGATCGCCTGGCACCCCGCAGTGAGTAGGGACAGGGATAGAGCACAATCCTGTTTGTTCGAAAAGTGGAATTTGGTGGGGAAAGCAGGTCTTGGGTGAGGGTTGATGGAAAGAAAAGGGATATTAGCAGTTCCAGTGCAGGCCTTGCCTTGTGCTTGCTCCTCTTGTCCTTTCTCTAAACATGCTTTCTGCTTTCTTTTCCAGGCCAGTACACAACAGGCCGGGGCTCCTCTGGAGTGGGGCTAACAGCAGCTGTGCTGAGAGACAGTGTGAGCGGAGAATTGACCTTAGAGGGTGGAGCTCTTGTGCTGGCTGACCAGGGCGTGTGCTGCATTGATGAGTTTGACAAGATGGCTGAGGCTGACCGCACAGCCATTCATGAGGTCATGGAACAGCAGACCATCTCCATCGCCAAGGCGGGCATTCTTACCACACTCAATGCCCGCTGCTCCATCCTGGCTGCTGCCAACCCTGCCTATGGGCGCTACAATCCCCGCCGCAGCCTAGAGCAGAACATACAGCTTCCTGCTGCGCTGCTCTCCCGATTTGACCTCCTCTGGCTGATCCAGGACCGGCCTGACAGAGACAATGACCTCCGGTGAATGAAGCTCCACACCCAGAGAGAGAGCCCTTTGTAATCGTCAGGAGGGAGTGAGGGAGGTGGAATCAGAAAATCTCCCAACTTCTCTGCTTGTGGTAACTCCAGAGCATTCCCCTCTTACAGCAAGGCTGGCCTATAGTTCTTAGTGTCAGGGCTAAGATGCTGGTGAGGGTTTTCTGGAAAATCTGACCTTGCTTCTGAGGGAGAACTAGAAGGAATCAAGTGAGGGATATTTGAAATTGTGACTTGGGCATATACCCCTAAAAAGCATTACTCCTTGCCTCCATTCTTGCCAGGTTGGCCCAGCACATCACCTATGTGCACCAGCACAGCCGGCAGCCCCCTGCCCAGTTTGAACCTTTGGACATGAAGCTTATGAGGTAGGTCGGCTGCGCAGGGATGAGTGTTCTCGGGGAACTCCCTAGTTCATGACATTGTCTTGGGTTACATGTTTCCTGAAAAGCTTTCAGTCTTGGGGTATTATTTACTACTCTTCTGACATATCAAGCCTAAGAACAGTGAGTCTAGGTCCCTGCCCACCTCCCAGCCTGACTTCATGAGAATAGTGCACACATCTTCAGATCCTTTCTTAACTACCTCTGCTGGATCCTGCTGCCCAGGCACTGTATAACTCTTATCCATAGCCACCTCCCACCCCATCCTCAGGTTTTTATTCCTTCTGACCTATTTAAATAATTCTCTTTAAACAAAGACTATTTTTGTTCCCTTTAGCTATGTCATAATACTCTCAGGGGACTGGATTTTTTTGTTTGTTCTTTTTTGATAAACACTGGATCATTTCTTATAACAGAAAGATTTGTCTTGTTTTTGCAAAAGCATTTTTCCTGAAAAGTTGGAAATAATTTGAAATGCACTGGCAGCTCTACATTTGGAGAAATTCTGCAGTGATACTCAAGCCAAGCAAATAATCATCCATTGATTTCTTTTTTCTCTATTTAATAAAGTCCCTTCCAAGAATTTTCTTAAGCCGGGGACCCTTGTGCAGATAGAACGCATGCCCCCTGTACTCCATTCCCGAGATCTCCCTTTTCTGTTTCCCCATGAACCTTTTCTCCCACAGACGGTACATAGCTATGTGCAGAGAGAAGCAGCCCACAGTGCCCGAGTCTCTGGCTGACTATATCACAGCAGCATATGTGGAGATGAGGCGAGAGGCTTGGGCCAGTAAGGATGCCACCTATACGTCTGCTCGGACTCTGCTGGCTATTCTCCGACTTTCTACTGCTCTGGTGAGTGCCTAGTCCCTGTCATGCTGGGGGGCAGTCGGTTTTTGACCCCTCCTTGGCAGTTTGCCTTAATACGGTCCTCTTGCTGCCTCCTCCTTCCCACCGGCCCTGCCGGGGCTAAAGTGCTGACAGTGCAGATAGTGGTCCTCTCCGTGCTACCGCACTGTGGGTACTTGCTGCTCCAGCAGGGCATGCACAGCGCCCATGGAGGGAAAGGCCTTCTCTTCTCTGCTTCAGCCTCACTGATGGATGGGTGGGTTCAGTTCATTCCCTGTGTCCTACATCCTGTGCTATAAAACCTTCATTTCTGTCCTCACATCTTGGACCTTAGTCATGGGGGCTCCAAAGTGCTGTTCGTGCAGGTAGTGTGATTACCTGACCTACTGCTGAGCTAGCACTTCCCGAGCCCCCAGGACACACCCCTCTGCCAATCGCCTCCTTGGCTGAGCTCCCCAGGCTCCATCTGTCATGGTGGGGAGCCCAGTGGAGTTCAGAAGGGTCTGGTCTCCCTCACAGGACAGCTGAACACCGGGACTGGCCAGTGTTGAGAGGCGGAGACTTGGGCAATTGCTGGACGCTGCCCTGGGCATTGCACTTGTCTCGGTCTGACAGTGCCGGCCCAACACTGCGGATGTGGAGGGCAGGCAGGGGTCCCCATCCTTGTTCTATGAGTAGGCAATGCATGGCTTGCCCTGCCTTAAAGCTGGAGCAACAGGGGTCCCTAATTTTGTTCCATTCCCCTCCTCCTGTCCCCATCTCTCTCCCCTGCCTTCCCCTTAGGCACGCCTGCGAATGGTGGACACAGTGGAAAAGGAAGATGTAAATGAAGCCATACGGCTAATGGAGATGTCAAAGGACTCACTTTTAGGCGACAAGGGGCAAACAACTAGGTGAGTGGCTTCATGAAGGATGAAACGAGGTTACTATGGCTTTCTTGAGGTCACTTTATCTTTGTGGTTTATGTATCTACAAGTGCACAAAATTGGCCTCAGAATTCTAACACTGGCCACTGTCTCTGTTGCTGTTGAGTGTTCTGGTTTGTATTCTGATTCTACACACCCACACATTTCCTTCAGGACCCAGAGGCCAGCAGATGTGATATTTGCCACTATCCGTGAATTGGTCTCAGGGGGCCGAAGTGTCCGGTTTTCTGAGGCAGAGCAGCGCTGCATATCACGTGGTTTCACACCTGCCCAATTCCAGGAGGCTCTCGATGAGTATGAGGAATTGAATGTCTGGCAGGTCAATACCTCCCGGACAAGGATCACTTTTGTTTGACTGCTACCTGCTTGAGGCACTGGGCCCCACCCAGGATTGTGCTGATCCCCTTACCTGAAAATGTAATGACGCGGGGGAGGGGGGGAATCTTCTCTTCCCATTGATGCACTTGTTTTATTCCTTTTGCTAATAAAGTGTTGTCACCTTTGAGTTTAAGGCTAACTTCAGTTAAAACACAGCATTGTGGAGTTTTTAAATTCATATCTCATTACTTTTGTGCTTGTCCTGTTCCATTCATTTGATAAATCATGTGAGGTACCTGCTCTGCCAGGCACAGGAATCCAACAAGAACGACATCCCTGCCTTAAGGAGACTGTTTGGGCTGGGTCTCCGTTACTTTTCAGATTTCCCTTCTGTTTTCACCTCCTCCCCTATTTAGTCTACCAATATTTAACTGTGCCAGGAAGACTTTGGGAATACAGTACCAGGGTGAGATGCAGGCCGCCTCGACCCAGTTATCTTTCCTGATTAATTAAAATGTTCACATCATTCATCCTTAGTCCTCAGCTCCCTCTAAAACTTAGGGGTAACATTTAGAAACGAATCACCTGGCTTTAGACCCCTTCCTGAATCTCATCTCAGTATGGATACTAACTAGTTCCTCTGCTTAATGGGGTTGAGGTGCCACAGGTTGAAGCACAAAGAAATTGAAAAACCACTCCCTCTTCGTAATTCATACCCAGAGGATCAAAGTTTTGAGTTGTCCATAATGAAAATCTTAATATTCTCCCCCTTTTTGTGAAGTAATACTTTTCGATGAAATTTAGCTTGGGAAAGCAGTCATTTGTCATATATAGGGTTGGCCTATATAAGTTGATATTGTAGGATGACATTAAAGGACAACGCTTGGGGGCTGGGATTGTGGCTCAGTGGTAGAGTGCTTGCCTCGCATGCATGGAGCCCTGGGTTCGATCCTCAGCACCACATACAAAGCAATAAAATAAAGACATTGTGTCCATCTACAACTAAAAAAAAAAAAAAGACAATGCTTGGGTGGAAGAAAGCAGCCTTAATATAAATACAGTCCACCTAACTGAACTAAGGATGATCTGAAGTAGCAGTAAACTCAGTCACAGAAGGGAGTCGAGAAGAGCTAATAAAATGGACTGCCTCTGAGCAGGACCTCCTTTGAAACCCAAAGTGGAAAACCAGTGCGGTGCCTAACAGAGAGGACAAAGCCACTGGAAGGGGTACTGAGGGGCTGCTCCTTTTATTAATGACAACAGTTTCTAAAGGGAGTGTAGCGCCCGGCCCCTTTGGGACAGTTGTCTGACCCCTGTGCATGATCCCTTCAAGTACCCTCAGAAGAAGAGCCCCCTCATTCGCCTGCCGATGCCTTGTCGGTCGTAGAGGACATTAAACTTGTTCACAAACTGGTTCATGGTGTTGCACGTTTTGGTGATGGTGCCGAGGTAAGCCATGAGCCCCACATCATTGCATTGCTGGGAGGAAATAAAAGAACCAGTTCCCCAGGGGGTCCCTTGCATGTTCCTGCAAAAAAGATATAAACCCCACCTCCCCACCTGGGGTTTTATACTCACATCATAAAAGTCTGTCTTGAATTTGTCTGTACTGAGCACTGGGAGGCAGTGACAGAGAGCATAGGCCTCCCGTAGGATCTCATGGTTGAAGGGGACCTCTCCTAAGGGCACAAAAAAGCTGCATTGATGTGGAAGCTGTCACTTCCTCAGGGGACAAGGAAAAATGGTGATTGCCCTACCTGATTCAGAGGCCTTGACATACTCCAAGATGAGCTTGACGCGGCTGTGCAGCATCTTGATTGCACTATGCTGTGCTATCAGGTGTTCAGCCACTACAGGGGGACAGGTGAAGGGTAAGAAGGCATGTAGTCAGTCACCTTGTATCCCTTGCTTCAAAGAAATCACCTTCCTTACCAGTGGAGTTCTCTCCACTGCCTGTTGCTGTCATTCGGGCAACATGGTCTACACCAATGCGTTCAGCTTCCTCTGTGGCCAAAGTGTAGGTCAGCTCAGCAAACAGCATTGTGGCCTGCAGGGCAGAACATCCCAGAGGAAGAGTCAAAAGCAGGAAACAGGCCAAGAGCGGGATTTGAAGATTGAAGAGTAAGGTATTACCTCTCCATTGATGATATCAATGACAGATTCAAAAACGCTGACAGGAAGCTGTAAATGACAAATGGAGAACAGCTATTAGGTCCTGAACCTACACTATGCCAAAAATTGAACTGGGTTCTTCCACACATTCTCTCATCTAATTTCCCCAATAACTTGGTGAAATAGGGATTATCCCAATCTGACATGAAAATGCCTCTCAGAGCTAAAGTGACCAGCCCAAAGTCACAGCTTGTAGGTGGACAACATGAAGATTGAACTCTTGACATTCCCCAATAGAGATGTCATAGTAAAACACAGCATGAGGATACAAAATAAGAACAATGATAAAGATGACGAAGCAGGCCTGGGGTCAGTAATACTCACATCTGTGTGCTTGGTCATAGGGTTCAACTTAAGAAAGAGGGGGCTCTCAATTATCTCACACACCTGGAAGAGAGGTCATGCACAGGGAAGTCAATACTTCATTTTTCTTCTTCCCCTCATCCTCTATTCTCTGCCCAAGCATGCACATGTGTGAACATGTATACCTGCTTATGGACGTGGATGTCGGAGGGGTCAGGCGGCCCCCCTGTGGTATACCAACCCAGAAACTCCAGCTCCTTGAATACCTGTTTAACTGGAGAGGAAGGGGCCAGAGCACACAGTATTCCCTTAAACCATCCTTCCTTAGTTTGAAGCTCTTGATTTATTTCCACCAGTTTCTCCCCTCCCTCAATTCCTGGCTCAGTTTAGAACAATTACTTTTTTCTACCCAGTCTTCTTTCATTTTTCACTTTCTTTGGGGGGATACCTGAATGTGCTCTTTTTCTGAGAGCTTTTCTCCCTTAATCTTCCCACCAGTTCTTAATCATCTCTCCTGTTTATTCCTTCCCAACCCTCTTGATATTGTCCACCTTGTGCTTTTCTTTCTTTTTTTTTAAACTCCCACCCTCTTCCCCACTTCTGTTCCCCTCTCACACTGCTCCTCCTTGGTGTAATAATATTCCTTGTCAATGATAATCTTCTCTTCCACGGTGTGGGATAGCAGCTCAAAGGAGTTCATCACTTCAATATTTCGGCCCTCCTGCTTCCCGATCAGAGCCCCAATCACTGGGGAAAGAACAAAACTTAGGAGATGAGGGTAAGGAATCTAAAACTTTCCCCTAATCATCTGGGGGTCTGACGTCCAGTGTGAACCAACTGGCTTCAGTAAAAGGAGGAGGAAAGACAGTGATTTGCGGGAGTCGACCAAGGAGGGGGACTGGATGTTTATGCCGAACACTCACCCTGCATAGGTCGCCCCTCCTGGGAGCGCATGCGGATCCAGTGGTCTGAGATGTTGAGAATGACAAGGGGATGAAGAGCGACTGAAACACTCCCAGTCACTCCAGAGGCCATCACGCTGGGGACTACTAAAGGTGGAGGAAAAGGAGAAAGGGTGAGAGTCCGCGCCCCACGTTCTTCCCTGGAGATGAGAGATGGGAGAGGGGAACGGCAGAGCCCGGGCCGTACATCCTTCTCGCAAGTTACCCGGGGAAAGATGTCGCTTCTAACGGGAGTAGAAGAAGGCCTTAACGCATCCAGGAAAGGTGTCTCCAGAAGCCGCCCGCACTGCCCGTTACCTGCTGCATCCACCTCCATCCCGCTGCTCCCTCCGGTCCCGTTCGCCGCCGCCATTTTCCCCGCGCCCGCCAGCGTCGGCCCCGCCCCCTTCCTTCTCGGCTTCCATCCGCGGGCCGCGCATGCCCAGTGTCCGCGTGGCGCGCAGGACCGGTCCCAGTCCGCGCCGGACCAGTCCCAGTCCGCGCCGGCGGCGCGCGGCTTCTAGGTCCCCGAACCGGACCGGTTTTCGGACCGATTTTCGTAGACGCTGCTCTGCCCCTCGCCTGCAGGTGATATTGGACAAATTACTTAACACCCTTCCCCAACCTGATCTTCCTCATGAATAAAATTGGGGTAAGGATGCCCCGTTCTGAAGGCTGTTGTAGAATGAATGAAATGCCCTGTTGTCGCCCTCAGAATGAAATCCAGGCTTCTGACCACAACCTGCGAAGCCCTGCATGATCTGGCCCCTGCCTGTCAGCCCTGCCCGGCCTCTGCTTTTCTAAGCTTTGGTTCTCATGCTTCAGCCACACTGACCCTTCTGTGTTTTCCACACGCCTCACTTGCTCACGCTTTAGGGAGCTGATTCCTTACGTTTTGTTCATAACTTTATCCCCTGTGGCCCAACATGGTGCCTAACACATTAGCACCTACACACTTTTTGAGTGAATGCCCAAGCAAGTTACATATGCTGTCTCTTCTGCTGCCTCTATAGTTTACTGATCAGGCCCTTTTAATATATCACTGTACCTTCAGCCGAAGTATAAGCCCCTAAAAAGCAGGTGGAGAGACTTGCACCGTGACCTCGTAAAGCCTAGTCTGGTACCAGGAGATATTTTCTGGTTATAAAGGTGACTTATAAGGGGGTTAGGCAATGTCCTCACTTAGGAGTCTGAATGAAGGAAAGTTGAAAAACCAACTACCTTCAAAGGAAACAATCTGAGAAATCCGTAGGGAGAGATGTCTTCTAGGCAAGGGAAAGTTAAAAGAGTTAATCTCATTCTACTGACCTGTGAAAAACCTCTGAGATCGGGGCCAACTGAGTTTTAACAGAAAAGCACATGTGCCTAACTTCTCCAGGAAAAATAAGGTCAGGAAAAATTTTAATAACTAGGCAGCTTCTAAGGAGTGTAGCATTTAGATTGAAGGCTACAATAAAAAGATAAAAATTACTCTAGTGTTCACATTGGTAGTTTGCACTGCTGTCTCATAAA
This sequence comes from Xerus rutilus, assembly GCA_028644305.1. Taxonomy (NCBI): domain Eukaryota; kingdom Metazoa; phylum Chordata; class Mammalia; order Rodentia; family Sciuridae; genus Xerus; species Xerus rutilus. Next base: position 7,269,605 of record CM053415.1, read on the forward strand.
AGTGCTCCTTTGCCTTTCTGTTGTTCCAAATGGTTTTGCAACATTGGTCAGATAATCATACAACTCCTAAACAGTGGTCATTGTGAAATTTATGAAATTGAATCAGGTCATTATAAATGCTTCAGAAGTAAACTTTAACTAAACACTTCTTTAAAGTACATGTATTAAAAAAGACAGAAAGACAACTGGGCATGGTGACAGATGCCTGTAATTCCAGTGACTTAGTAGGCTGAGACAAGAGGATCACAAGTCTAAAGCCAGCCTCAGCAAAAGCAAGATACTAAGCAACTCAGTGAGACCCTGTCTCTAAATAAAATACAAAATAGGGCTGGGGATGTGACTCAGTGGTTGAGTGCCCCTGAATTCAAACTCTGGTACCCCCTCGCCAAATACAAAGGGCTGGGGCAATAGCTCAGTGGTAAAGCACCCCTGGATTCATTCCCCAGTACCAAACCAAACCAAATCAAACTAACAAACCAAAAAAACAAAACAAAACAAAACAACCCCCCCCAAAAAACCCTCAGTCAAATTAAAACTATGGTGTTAGCCTTCCATTCTCTTCTTAGCTTCCAACAAAATTACACGTAGTGCATCGGACTGTTGTTTTAACTTTTCCTTCCATGGGGTGGAAGTGAATAGATCTATTCGCTGGTGGCGAAGAGATCAGAGAGTCTGAGAAGAAGAGATAGGAGTGCAGTGAGACCTCCAGGACAGAGTCCAGCCTGGGTCACCACTTGCTTTGTCTGTGGTATTGTCAAGAAATTGTACATCTTGGGGTGAGTTGGTGGTTATTCATCCATCCACCCAACGTTCCTTTAACAAATATTTAGGAGTGTCCACTACATGGCAGGCAGAGTTCTAGGTGCTGGAGATATAACATTGAACAAAACAAAGTTTGTACCTCATGGAGCTTACACTCTCATTGTAGAAAGCAGACAATAAGCATACATCAAGGGCTGGGGTTGTGGCTCAGTGATACAGCATTTGCCTAGCATGCAGAAGGCACTGGGTTCAATTCTCATCACCGCATATAAATAAATCAATAAAATAAAGGTCCATCAATATCTAAAAAAAAGGGGAAAAAAGCATATATGGAGATATTAAGAGGTATTGGCAAGTGCTGTTTAACATGGAAGAGCAGAGACCTGAATGGAGTGAGGGAGAAAGGCATGAGGATACCTGCTGAAGAGTATTCCAAGCATAGGGGAAAAGGGCAAAGGTCTTGAAGCAGATATATTCTAGAAATAACAAGAAAGTCAATGGTAGGAGCTGGATGAATGAGGGGGAGACTAAAAAGCCATGAAGTCAAAGTAGCAACAGCGCTGGAAGCCACATAGGCCATTAGGAGGACTTTGGCTTTCATTCTGAGTGAAATGCAAATAGAGGAGTGACATGATTTTGACTCATACTTTGAAAGGATCATCAAAAAAACAAAACGTAGCTGATGCGGTGGTGCATGCCTGTAATGCCAGTGTCCCAGAGGCTCGGGAGGCTGAGGCAAGAGGATCGCAAGTTCAAAGCCAGCCTCAGCAATAGCAACAACAACAACAACAAAAACAGGCCTAAACTAAGAAGTAAAAGAATCACCAAGGTTGTTGTGTAGAGATTGGCATGTGGGGAGCAGAGGATAAAGCTTGGAATGCTCGAGCTATTTTTGTAATCCAAGTAAGATATGGATGTGGCTTGGACCAGGGCAGTAGGGGTGGAGGTGGGAGATGACTCAGGCCCACAGCTACCTACCTGCCTTTGGGCACATTGGAAACATTCCTTCAGCAGCTCAGGTTGGGTTTTAGCACCCACTTGCCCCCTTCACTCAGCTGTCCTCACAGAGCACAACCTGCATGACCTACTCAGCAGCTCAGGGAGCCCTGATTGAATTCAGGATACACTTGGAAGGTAGAGGAAACAGGATTTGCTGACACAGGGATGCTTGGGTATCAGGAGAAACATATGAGTTTATATCAGCCAATCCAAAACAAGGTTGTACTGGGCCATGTGTTTGTGCACCTATTGGGTAGGAGGTGGGAGGTTGAGGGGATTTGGGAGTGTGCTGGGGGGGCCCTATACAGATATCTCCATTGAGGTAACCTAATTCACTTTTTTTTTCATGATACATGGGCTGAGGGTGGCAAACCCACAGAGTCAAGACTATCGATTGACTCAGATGGAACATTGTGATGGTTTTTAGCAGGTTGAGGTGCTGGATCCAAACAAAAAGATCATGAAGGGATTCTCCTCCCCACACTTCCAAGAGTCCGTTATGGGTTAAATGTTCATGCTCTCCCTGCTCCATTCATAGCTCCCAAAGTGGTGATACTTGGAGGTGGGACCTTCAGAAGGTGATTAGGTCATGATGGGATTAGTGGCCTGGTAAGAAAAGACAGGAAAGAGCTCTCTTCCTCTGCTGTGGGAAAACTATTATCTGCAAGCCAAAGAGTGCCCCTCACTAGGAACCAAATCAACTAGCACCTTGTCCTTGAACTTCAAGCCTCCAAAACTTTGAGAAAGAAATTTCTGTTATTTAAACACCCCTAGTCTGTGCCATTTTGTTATAGCTACCTGAGGCTAAGTTTGTGGGGGAGGACAGTCTGAGGTGGTTCCCTAAGAGGCTAGAGTTGTTGCTTTACTTACATGGCCTGAAACAGTGCCTTAAATCCCAACAGCCTTTTCTCCATTTGTTTCCTATTTATACCTGAACTTTCTGTCTGGATTGGTCAGGTAAGAGTGAGATAAGGGAATATTTACAAAATTTTCAAAGACCCACTACGCCCCCACGTTGACACCTGGAGTATGCAGCTACTGTTGTATAGCAGATCACCACACAGTAATGGCTTAAAATCACACCAGTGTACCTCTTGCCGTTCTGAACATCAAAAGTCTGAAATAAGTGTCTCTGGCCTGAAACCAGGGTGTCTGCAGGGCCATGTCCCTACTAAGGGAAAACCCATTACCTGGCCTTTTCTAGCTTCCAGTGCTGCATTCCTTGGCTTACGGCTGGCCCCTTCTTTCACCTTGAAAGCATCTGCAATTAGGGTTGAAGGTTAACTTCATCACCTTCTTCTATAGTAAAACTGCTCTTAGCATTTTCTCTGTCCCTCTGTTCCCCATCATCTATTCTATAATAGAATCACTCTTGGACTCCTTCTTATGAGGACACTCGTGATTACATTGGATTCACTGGGATAATCCAGGATCATCTCCCATCTCAACATTCTTAACTTAATCATATTTGTAAAATCCCTTTTGCCACAATAGACTGATGTTCATGGGTTGCAGGGATTAGGATGTGGATATCCTTTTTTTTCTAATTTGTGTGTGTTTATTTTTATTTAGTTTTTAGGATGTGTATATCCATTGTTCAACTGGCCATGGCATGTGTGGGGGGAGCCAGAGAGCAGAGTTCTCAGTCAAGTGGTTGTTATCTCTGTGCTCTATGACTATTTCAGCTCAACAAGACAATCCTGGTGGCTGGACCAGAATTAAGTTTGAATCCCCTAGGCCTGACTTTTGGCTAGGATGCACCAAAAGAGTCATGCAGGCCTGGGGTAGCCATTAGGAGGAAAAAGAAGAATTGTGCCAAGAAATGTCAGGCAAATACCCTAAAATTTCACTGGGTGTGTTTATACATGACTGTAATCCTTACAACTCAGAAGGCTGAGACAGGAGAATCACAAGTTCAAGTCCAGCCTCAGCAACTTAGTAAAATCCTGTATCAAAATAAAAAATAAAAAGGACTGGGGATATAGCTCAGTGGTAAAGTGCTCTTAGATTCAATACCCAGTACCAAAAAATAAAAATAAAAAATAAAAAATTTGAAAGTAAGTTTGTAAAGCATCCACCCCTTTCATCCTGCTAATTATCCAAGAAATGGACAAGAAGAAAAGAACTTTTTGGAAGATGGCCACATTCAGTGACTAGACTGTCTTCCTGACCTCCAAGAGGAGGTGAGGAGGTAGAGCTGATTTTGGAGGAGGCTCCTCGATAATGGGCAGTGTGAAATGTCCACTGAACACCTTGATTATGAACTCAATGTTGGGTGGCCTTTGAAACAAAAGGCACAATGATGCTAGACTGCAGAGGGTCTGGGTATCCTAAAACATGACATGGTTTAGCTTCTAGGGCCAGAGGATGTGGCCTGAGTCTATGGATTGGACTGGAACAGAGACACAGTAACCTGAAAAAATATAGACAGAGGCCAAGTACAGTGCAACTTGGGAGACTAAGGCAGGAGGATCACAAGTTTGAGACAAGCCTCAGAAATCTAGTGAGATCCTATAGCAAAAATAAATAAATAAACAGGACTGGGGACCTAAAATGCCCCTGGTTTCAATCCCCAGTACCAAATAAAAGTATGAACAGAGGTGAAGTCCTGTGTTAGTCAGCTTTTAGCTGCTGTTAACAAAATACCTAACAACTTCAAGGAGAAAAGATTTATTTTGGCTCATGGTGTCAGAGGTTTCAGTCCATGGTCAGCTGGTTCCTCTATTTCTGGGCCTATGGTGAGACCAAACATCATGGTAGAAGGAAGTCAAGGAGCAAAGCTGCTCACCTGAGGGTGACCAGAAAGCAGACACAGAGGGAGAAAGAGAAAGGGGTCAAGGGCATGCTCCCAAGAATCTACTCCTTTCAACAAGTCCTTCCTGAAGTTTCCACTATCTCCCAATAGTCAATTGACCTAGAGCAGGAAAGCGCTTCTGAATGGTACACGTTTGGTCAGCATCTTGGTGCCAACCATTCTCATCACAGAACAGGTCCCCACCTTCAACACATGAATGACCCAATTGTCAGATAGCAGGTAAGATTTGCTTCCTTAGTTCACGGCCCCAAAGAGAGTGTCTTTAACTTTCCATGTGTGTACTTTTCTAAGTGGTAAACCAAGCAACGAGGCCACTCACAACCACTCAGTTCAGTAATAAACTGAGACAAGGCTCATCCAGGACCATGCTCACCAGACTAGGAAAAGGACAGCCTTGAGCTCTTTGCCCCCAGAGCAGAGTGGTGGTGTCCACTTTCAGTTTATACACTAGCCCTGGGGCTAGACAGCCACAGCAGCCCAATGAACCCCATCAGGTAAAACTTAGCTAAGCCATTAGTGAACCTGGCCCAGGTATTTAGGGGAATCTCTGAGACCTGTGGGCCTCGTTGATCCACATCTCTGCTTTAGTGGGTTTCTCTGAATGCCATAGCTGTCAATTTTTCATATAAAACCCCGTTGCTGCTACTAGGACCAGGGGCTGACTGCTCTCTTAAGTACACAATTTCTATTCAGCTAGTGAGACCTTTTAAACTTTTCTCGTTTTTAAAAAATCATCTGGTTCCACTTGAATGCCCCAAAATGGGGATTTCAGTCTAAAGATGGCAAGCAAAGCCTTGGATAACAGAGTAATCGGTTTTTCAAAAGGGGTGTATGTGAGGGGAATCGGGGAGGGGTGGAGTAGTGGGGATGGGAAAAACAGAAGAGACCGACATTATTACCTCATATGCATGCATGATTACATGATTAGTTGAGAGACTCTGCACCATGATTAGTTGAGAGACTCTGAATCATGTACAGCCAGAGGAGTGGGAATTTGTGCACCATTTGTGTACTGTATGTCAAAATACATTCTGTAGAATAAATTAATTTTTTTAAAAGGGGATGTATGTGGTGGATATTTCCAGCAGGTGGCGCTGTAATACTGAAAAATGATCCCCTGAGTTCATGGGCTGCAATCTTTCTAAAATAAAGCTGGGATTTCTTTCTCTGGATTCCTTACTGTTCTTGCGAGACCACTTGGGAGGGGAAAATGGAAGCAGCTGTACAGAAGAGTTTTCTCTAACACGTGCTGGGACTGGGAAAGCGCAAGTTCTTGTTGCACCACTTGGTACTACAGGTATAGAGGCAACCAAAACATGGAGCCCTAGTGCTCAATCTGGGCAGCTTTCCCCTACAGGACCCAGAGAAATCCAACACAGGCATGTCAAGAACTGAAGCATGTGACAGTCATCAAGAAACTGCTGATCTTACCCCTTCCCCCTATCACCCTGGGCTGAAAGATCAGGGGGAAGCCAGCCAGCCAGCCTGCCTGTCAGTGGTGCGGAGACCGCAGAGGGGCTGTAGGATGTCTGCTTTTTGACCTGTTAGCATGTGACCTACATAGAAGTAACTTTTTTTAAGCAGTGTATCTTTTTTTTTTTTTTTTTTTTTTTTGGCACCAGGGACTGAACTCAGGGGCACTCGACCACTGAGCCACATCCCCAGCCCTATTTTGTGTTTTATGTAGAGACAGGGTCTCACTGAGTCACTTAGCACCTTGCTGTTGCTGAGGCTGGCTTTGAACTCCCGATCCTCCTGTCTCAGCCTCCCTAAAGCAGCGTATCTTAATTTGGGGGGCCAGGCGGGTTGCTGCACCATCTTCATATCATCCCTGAAGGTTTGCCCAGTTTTAGCATAAGGGTGGGGTCTTCCAGGGCAGCAGGGCTGATCACAAGAGTTTACTTAAATTTTGCTCCTTCCTTGTGAGAGGCCCCAACTTCTCTACCAGCCCCCATCCCATAATCAAACAAACTTATGGCACCACGTGGGCTACTTTTCACACTGCTCAGCCTCTAAAGCATGACCCCCCTCCTGTTTGTTATCAAGTACAATGGTGGGAGAAGATCCTGACTCCCTCTCCATGCTTCACTTGAGCAAAGGCATTTGCTGTTGGATCGCAGAGGGTCTTTCTGTATCTCTAAGCCTGGCCCATGTTTTACTTCCTGTTGCAGAGAACCATATCTCTATTGGCGTTCAATTCTTGTTGCCAAAGCTATTAAGTTTGAGATTTGGCTTACATGCTTTAATAAGTTAGTCTGTTAATGATTCGTGGTTATTGGCAGAAAACACAAAACTCCTGAGTCAGAGACAAAGGACTTAATAGCACAAGTAACATAAGCACCAGCAAATTGGTTTGGTTCCTTTTGCTCCCTAGTTCCAATGGGAGATGTATGGGCCTAGATGGAGCCTACACATGCAGTTGAGATGGGGGAATGCACAGCTTTTACAGCAAGCAATAGCAAGCCTGCTCTTTGTCCAAGGGGAAATGTGACTCCTTTTTGAAAGGAAAAACTGAATGAAGGAAATAAAGAGGAGAAGTGGCTCAGCAGTTACACAGGTTTATTCAGGACCAGATCTGTGGAGGGGCCGCCAGTGGAGACTGAGACTCCCCTTCTGCATATAGCCTGGGGTATTTACAGGGGCATGAGGGAGTGGGGAATTTTTTAGCTTAGGCCATTGCTGGAAGATTGTCAGAGAAGAGTCCTTGTGGAGTCACATCCATTCTTTGAGGTGGTCACTGTTCCATGCTGAACCAGGTGTTTTCAGGATTCCAGTCCCAGACAACAATTTCCTTTCTTTGCATGATGATGGTAAGTGGCACCCCTGTAACACCTGACATTAAGTTCTGGGAGAGAAGCCGGGTGCGGTGGCGCAAGCCTGTAATCCCAGCACTTAGGGAGGCTGAGACAGGAGAATCACAAGTTCAAAGCCGGCCTCAGCAACTGTGAGGCGCTAAGCAACTCAGTGAGACCCTGTCTCTACATAAAACACAAAATGGGGCTGGGGATGTGGCTCAGTGGTTAAGTGCCCCTGAGTTCAATCTCCAGTACCAAAAAAAAAAAAAAAAAGTTCTGGGAGAAATCTCTACTGGGGACAGTGAGGTGTTCAGCAAGACACATGATCTCCTGTCCAGGACAGTAGTGAGATGTCACACTGTCCTCTGGTTCTGGTTTGGTGGAATTCCTTCTGGGGACAGTAGGGTGTCTGACGAGGCACATATACGCTCCTGTCCAGAGCATTAGCAAGACGTTGCACTGCTCTCTGGGTTTTGGCACCTCGTTTTGATCCCCAGTGTCTCATTCTGTGCTTTATGTTTTCTGTCTTTTTGTTGTATGTCTTCTCTGGCATAGACTAAAGATAATTAAACGACAATATGGGTAATAAGGTAAGTAAGACTGACACTCCTTTGAGTTGTGTTTTAAGAAATTTTAACAAAGTTTACCCGTTTCATTAAACAGGACTGTGTGGTATTGCAAGTACATTTTGCTGGGCACCTGCAGATGTTGTGTAGCCCATGGCTTCCAAGCTGGCTCCTTACCCTGCAGCCGCCCAGCTCCTTCCTCTGGAGCTCAATGCCAAGTTGCCACTGGCTTTCATATTGGGCCACTTGGCTTGGCATCCGTGAGCTGCCACAGGCCCACAGCCCTGCATCCCCTTTCCTCTTGTCCCCAGTTTACCTATGGAGCAAGAGAGAGGAGGAGGAGCCCTAGGAATAGTCACACAAAAGAATGGACCTGCTTAACAGCCAATAGCTTATCTCAGTAAAGGACTTAACATAGCTTTGTTCTCAAAAGTAACGACTAAGGTATCGTAATTTACATCCAAATCTGTCTAATTACCAACCAAAGGAAAAAAATGGTTAAAATGCCTTAGGCATGAGGTTTCCGCTCAGAACAGCAGTTTCCCCTAGCTCCTTCCAGATCTAAACCAGGACTTACATTAAAATGTAAATAAAAGAAGCCTGTAAGCTCAGTGGGAGACCAGTCTGAGACTCAAGGGGAAAAAAAGGAAAAAGTGTCTTTTAATTTGGTTAACCTGAATCAAAATTGTATAGTACTTTTAAAATATACTGGCTGCATTATTTTTTTTTTCTAGGACTCCTGCTTTTTCTTAAGTTCTATATATTTTTTGAGCTCATGATTTTAATCCTACACATCTAGATGAATGTTTTTCTGATCAGTCTTATTTTTATTCAGTGATGGAGTTTTTAAAATTCTAACATTGCAATGGAAATTCACCTACAAAAAGCTAAAAGGCTTTTGCTATTGTGTTATGTGTGCACATTTGTGTTATGTGTTGTATGTCTATATGTGCGTATGTCCATATATCATGCACATAATATCAAAATTGGCACAGATAATGAGCGAGTGCTCATGAATTAAAAATGGATACAAATACCTTTAATTCACGTGATTTAAAAGGTTCAATTTAAATTGGGTAAGCATAAAAGTAAAGGTATCTTAACTTACAAGTCTTTCTAGATAGTCAAAGAACTAAAAAGAATGTTAATGCCTATAAAATGTCTAATATCCATTGTTTCTAGACCTTTTCTTCAACAAGGAAAAAATGGCTAATACTGTTCAATACACCTGTCTAATATCTTGGTTTTTATAATAAAAATAAATTTGATTTGACATGGGATTACTCATAAATGTGTTGGTTAGACATATAAGTAATTTACAGTTAAAATGCTAACTGTTAAATCTAACATTGAGTACTTTTAACTCCTTTAAATTTCATAGGGTAACATTATTGGTATTTTGGTAAATAAAATTTTAAAAAAAGAATTTAAAATTGTTTTGTCATCACTAAAAACAAGGTTACTAAATTTGAAGCCCAACAGGTGTAATTCTATATACTTGAGCATTGTGTGTTCATGAAAAGGTAAACAAATGTGATTCTATATACAAAAGTTTATAAATTTCTATATATGAAGGCCTAAAAGTTTCAACTGTTTCAATTAGAGTGTTATAAATAACATCAAGTATTTATTATCATTAAAATGGAGTAATTTGTCTAAATTCAGAAATTTCCAAGGATTGTTTCAGAATGTGAACAGAAGAGGTTAACAGATAAAAAAGAGAGATTAAAAGATTCTACATATAAAAATTATATTTAATAAAAAAGAGATGTTTCTGGGACTGGGGTTATGGCGCAGTGGTAGCGTGCTCGCCTAGCACGCGTGAGGCACTGGGTTCGATCCTCAGCACCACATAAAAATAAAATAAAGATATTCTGTCCACCTACAACTAAAAAATAAATATTTAAAAAAAAAAAAAAAAAAAAGAGATGTTTCTGAGTAAAAAAGTATTTGTGATAAAATAGAATTCAAATAAATAAAAAATGCCTGTAAGTAAAGAACAAATTTCAAGTTTGTATGTAATAAGTTGATTTTATATATATTTACATATATATATATATTTTAAACAATTAGTCAAAGTTATTTAAGGTTTTTCCCCAAGGTCAAATGTTAATATAAACTGATATAAACCAAGGTTTAATCTGTATGTTAAAATGGTGAGGATTTCTTAAAACATTTGTTTACTGACATGGTGTTTATTAAGTTTTACACTTTAGGACAACTAGTCTCAACAAAATTAAGGTTTTCACAACTGTGGTTAAACAACCACTGTTATTTTGGAGTATTGTACTATGTTACAGAGTCTAGGTTTTTCTTTAAGAGCTAAACTTGGTAAATATAACACCATCAATGTAATTAAGATGCTATTACTCCTATTTGTATAACAAATGTGTTCATATCTTCCAGGTATACAAGTCCTTAAAGTAAAAGTTTTAAAAGAACATTTTAAGAAGCTGGTAATTATAGACTTATAAGGATAACACATTTTATTGAGGATTTATTTGTGTCATTTAATGTTCTATAACTGAACCTGTTATCAACAAGATATATAAGGTTTTATGTTACTTTTTACACTGGTATAAAATTTAGATGTATGTTTAAGTAAATGAGGGCCTAATCTGTTTAAAATTTAATATTGTAAGACATAAAAACATTTTGTACTTTTCCACACAAGAGAAAAATTAAAAGCCCTCTCAGCCTTTATTTAATTCATTTTTTAGATGTAATATTGTATTGCATTAGCTAACGTTTATGTGGACTCAATAATGATATATGTAAGCTTTGTAAAATGATATTTGAGAAACAAAGACCAACTCTGGAACTAGAACACTTCACCTAAGATATTTTTTTTAATGTTTATTTTTTAGTTGTAGGTGACAGAATATCTTTATTTTATTTTTATGTGGTGCTGAGGATCAAACCCAGTGCCTTATGCGTGCTAGGCAAGCATGCTACCACTGCGCCATAATCCCAGCCCCTCACCTAAGATTTGTGAGGAGCCCCTCCTTACCTGAGATAAGGCTCTGTTTCCCACCTTACTACATGTTAAAATGGCTTCAAAGTAGGCCAGACTTCAGTTTATTTAAAGTTATGTTCAAAAGATTGATTTTTTAGTATAAAGATTACTAGGATGTCAAACGGGGGATATAAATGTATAACTCAGACAAAAATGCAAGAAAGCTATTACACAAACTAAATATGTTTTTACTCTTGTTAATTTCATTTTGTATTTTCCTTAAACTCTATGTCTGTTGCCTGTTAATGTTTTGCAAAGGTACTACTTCAGGAATATACAACCTGGGTTAATTTAAGATAAATAAGCCATCACCTACAATTGGATAGACATTAAAATTAAAGCCCAAGCTGGGAATGGTGGTGCATGCCTGTAATCCCAGCACTTTGAGAGGCTGAGACAGAAGAATCATGAGTTCCAAGCCAGCCTCAGCAAGGGCGAGGCACTAAGCAACTCAGTGAGACCCTGTCTCTAAATAAAACACAAAATAGGGCTGGGGATGTGGCTTAGTGGTCAAGTGCCCCTGAGTTCAATCCCTGGTACAAAAAAAAAAAAAGTTAAAGCCCAGTATCCTTTATTTAGGACTGGTGAAATTGGCTTTCTGGGTGTTTAAGATCAAGACTTAAAAATAAAAGTTAAATTAAAAGGGCCAAGAAGGGCTTGGGGTTGTGGCTCAGTGGTGGAGCACTTGCCTTGCATGTGTGAGGCACTGGGTTTGATCCTCACTACCACATACAAAATATACAAATAAATAAAATAAAGGTTTTTAAAAAAAGGGGGAGGGCCAAGAAAACCAGTATATGGGGGCTGTCCATCTACAACTAAAAAGTATTAAAAACAGAAGAAAAAAAGAAAACCAGAATATGGCTCTTGCCCCTCTGAGTAAGACTAAATCCAGGTAACAAGAAAACTTCTAAAGAGCTTTACAACTCTGGGCCACATAATCTCCCAATCAGGGAGATTAATTAATCCACTGGAGAACAAAAAGCCAATCAGTGCCATGCTATGAAGAGGAGGGTCATTGGAAAAGAGAGACATCCCTTATGCTTCCAAGAAAAGCCATATGGTCGGTGAGACCTCCACCCATTCTAGCAAAAATGGCACTAGCAGAGCTAAGAAGCTGCTCTCAAGTTCCCCAAGAGTGACTCCGATGGGGACTTAGCTGACTCTTAACAATAGATAGGAACAAAAGTCAGTTTGACCTGCTTCATCTTAAACACCTAGCAAAAAGAGTTAAACCAAAACACAGTCATTCCTGGGCATTAAAAAAAATTACATTTAACTAACTTAAGATATACACTTGTATTAGCCCCCAAGAATAAATAAGATTGGAGGCTACAAAAGAAAAATTCTTAGGCATGAATATCTGATAACTATCAAGAGAGACTGCCAGAGTCAGAAGTTTTTAGTCAGTTTATGGCCTACAGATCTTCCCAACCTACACAGGTAGGCTTAGTGTTTACTAGTGTAATTATCTAGCCCTAAAATAAAGGGATCTCTACTAAACAGAAGTCCTGGCAATAAAAAGATCTTTTAAAAAATTAGAGGACATTAAAGCATTTAACTACATCTTATGAGGATGGACATCTCTATTTACAGGCTTTGTCTTCTCTAGCCTTGTCATGGGGACAAATTCTCAGCCATTACACCTCCTGGTGAGAGATTATTTATTGACTTCTATTATCTTCATGATATTCATGAACATGTTCCAGATACTGAAACATTTATTCTATTTTACTCATGTCATTTTGTTTCTGTCTCATAGAAACACCCACCCCAGATGACTTTACAACCTGTTCTTCCCCAACCAGACTTGATATGACCTAACTTATAAATGGAAACTTAAAGCTGCTTGCCATGCCTTACATCGCCCCCTCTCAGCTTGAAGAAGCCAGATCGGTCATCAACCTATTTCCTTACGGAAGTAAGGAGTTCCTAAAACTACAGGGGGAAATGATGGACCCAGTCTAATTCTGTTTTCAGTTTGGGAGCCATCTTGTCCCTAGGTCATAAAGAAAAGTTCATTTTGTTCAACTTGTTAGGAATTCTTGCTCATTCCTTGAACCCCTCAGCACCTGGCTTTTTGAGTAGATATCTTTGACTGGGTAATCACTCTCCCTAAAATCTCAACGACGCCTCCTCAATGCCAAGGTTAAAGTCTGAGTTTACTCCCTACCTAGAAATGTTAAACTATAAGTTTATTAATTTGCTATCTGTTTCTGTGTGATACTTGCCAAAACACTGCTTTTGTAACCCTTTGAGATATAAAAACCTCTCCGCTCTGAAACCAGGCTGCTGATCTGTGGCCCTGTTTGCAGAGAGAGACAGCTGCTGTACAGCTAATGTGCACAAATATAAGCTTGCTTAATTTGATTTAAAATTGGAGTCGGTGGTCCTTTCTTTGCATGCTGGGTTCAACACATCCATTTGGGGATTGCTGTAGGCATTGGTATTGAGCAGTTCTAATGGAGCTCAGCACGATGTTCTGAACCTTTTGATCATCAGTGGTATTGATGGTTCTCTGTAAAAAGGAGGTGAGTAGACAAAACAGGGAGAGCCCAATGGCAAAGCCAATAATTGCACAGAGAATTGGAAAGAGGAAAGGGACTAGACAAGAAAAAACTAGCCAGGAAAGAAAACCATCCCATGTTTTATTAGGAGGAGTACTGAACAAATATGGGAGTCTGTGTTCTTAACTTTTTTATGCCATTCCTCACCAGGCCAGACTTGTTAGTGCAAAAGCAGCAGGTCTCTCGTACGAAGGCACAGATGCCTGCTTTTAATGCAGTTAATAAATCTAGTCTTTTTGTTTTGGAGAACAACTGCCACCAATGAAACTCTTTGGTTCTGAAGGACAGACAATTGGGTGGAGATTTCTCTAAGACTATCTTCCATTTCTTTGGACAGTACTGGGAAATGCTGGGTGGAAACTTCTGTGCTCACTGTTGTAGTTATGCCCAGGTCTACCAGGAGAGGAACAAGAGAGATAGCTTATTTTGGTCTGAGTAGGGTGTTCACTGGGATAGGGTGAGTCCTTCCTTAGTGGAACATAGGATGGGTGGTGTGAGAAACACCAGGGTGCAAATTTCTGTCCAGTTAGTGGGCAAACAGAGGTAAGTGTTATTTTCATATAGAAAGAAGACTCTTGGGGTATAGTCAAGGTAGTCAAAGAGGTGATAGGAGACTACTTGTTTTAGTTGGAGATTACTGCTCCCCTGTGTCCATCCCTGGTAAAAGGAAAAGGTGGTGGCCATGTGTGTAGCTCCCACGAGCCGGAGATCAATATTGACATTTGAAAGTTGAGGCTTTTCAATTAAAAGTTGGTGGGTTTGGAGGTTTAAAAATACCTGTCCTGGTGGGCTGGGGTTGTAGCTCAGTGGTAGAGCGCTTGCCTCGCATGCGTGAGGCCCTGGGTTCGATCCTCGGCACCACATACAAAGCAATAAAATAAAGACATTGTGTCCATCTACAACTAAAAAAATTTAAAAAAAAAAACCTGTCCTGGTAAGGGGAGGAACCTGTAGTGGTCTAGATTGTAGGGCATAGGTTTTATATTTAGTAGAGGCACAATGGCTAGTGGATCTCTACCTTGCCAGAACAAGGACCGATTTTTAGTTATGGATAAACTCCAAAGGGCCCGGGGGATAAACTCATAAGTTGCCTTGTGGGTCCTGTATAGGTAATGTGTTCAGAAGTGAGATGGGAGAGAGAAAAGGTGTAGTTACACAAAGAAAGAGGAGAGATACCCATAGGGATGCCTTCCCCTGTGCGCTGGATCAGAGAGGAGGCTGAGAGACAGGAATTTGAGTAATGGTGCCCAGCTGACCTGTTATGAGGATAGTAATGTATGAGTAAAAGTATTTGGCAGTCACATATGGAAAGGTGATGTGTTATATAGCTGATTCTCCAAACTTTGCTCTGTCTTCTTGATGCATGTGAAGGAATTCTTTGGTGTTTGCCCAGGTGGAAAAAGGGGCCAGCTGGGCTATATAAACTAGAGCTCATAGGGGTAAACAGATCCAGCAGGGGCACTTGATGTGTTAGTAGAATTTCCCAGCAGGTGGACAGAGATTTTAATAAGTGCAGACATGCAGTGAGGTATGAGGGCCAGACAAAAAGGAGGCAGAAGGAGAGGGAAAGCTGAAAATGTGAGAAGTCCCAATAAGTTCCTTAAAGCCATAATTCACATGTAAATTTGAATTGAGGTGTTAAGGAATTCTGGGAGTGGATACCAAGTGAGATCCTGAGCAGTGAGAATAATAAACTGGAGAAAGTTGGGATAGGAAAGAAACGAAAAACAAACAGGTTTATGAGGCAGGATCCCGGTCCTCTAGGTCTTCAGGTCACCAGGGCTTGTGGAAGAGCAAGAAAATTCTGTAGATGGTGGGGGATGAATTGTAGGGGTGATGAGTGGAGCTGATAACTTTTTAAGCTTGGAATGGTGTATCCAGTGTGGGAATGATTTTAGTTTGGCTGCAGTGGGATTGTCAAGACTACCTGGTATGGACCCACCCATTGTGGGTTAAGGGCAGTAGAAGAGTCTATTCACCACACCAGCTCTCCTGGCTATAGGTTTAAGGGAGACCCAGAAGAGTCGGCAGGTTTAGGGAGGAATTGTTCAGCATGTTGTCGGATTAGGTGTGCCAGGTGCAAGGCTGGCCAGGTGCCAGGAATGGGAGGGAGTGAAGAAAGAGGAAAACCTTGGAGCACAGAGGCACAGCCATAGGGGAGCTCAAAGGGGCTTAGAATGAGGGTTTGGGGGGGTAGAATTCATAAACGAAGAGCCAGGGAGAGAAGCTTGGTCCAGGTAAGTGGTTTCAAGCACAAGTCTGGCCAGATGTAGGTTTAGGGGGGCATTTGTGTGCTCCACTTTTCCTGAGGATTGGGGATACAGAGTCTCCATGTGATGCACAGGGTGTTGGAGACAAGTTTAGTAACCCTGGAAATGAAGGCCGGGCCATTGTCCAATTGGATAGAGGTGGGCAGTTCAAATCTGGGAATGGTGTGATCAGTGAGGGTGGAGGCTACTGTCTGAGCCTTTTCTGAGGTGGAAGGAAAGTCTTCTGCCCAGCCTGTTAAAGTGCCCACCAGGGTGAGGAGATATTTAGTGTTTCTGATGAGGTGCATGTGGGCAAAGTCAATTTGCCAGTCTTAGCCCGGGAACATGTCAGGAAGCTTCATGAGTGGGAAACAGAGAGGTCTAAGAGCTCCTTGGAGGGAAGTTTGGGGGCATATGTGGCAAGTTTGGGTGATGTGTTTCAGAGTGTTGGCCATTAATGGGGAGTGCATGCAAGGCCTGAGTAGGTGAAAAAGGGGCACATATCCTGAGTAAAATGGGGAATGGAAAACCAAAAGGATAGATTTTTGTTTGGACTGAGGAGAAGGATTTTTTGGTGATCTATTAGGAACCAACCATTTTCTGAGGGGAGTCCCAGGTTAGACTATTTTTGATTTTCTGAGGCAGAATAAGATAGAGTAAAGGAAGGGAAAATGGGGAATAGAAGGGGTGTGATGGGGACTTCTTTAGGTCTTGTGTAAGAACAGCAGGAGCTGGTGGGGGAAGGGCCTGGTCAGCA
This sequence comes from Xerus rutilus, assembly GCA_028644305.1. NCBI lineage: Eukaryota > Metazoa > Chordata > Mammalia > Rodentia > Sciuridae > Xerus > Xerus rutilus. Next base: position 7,286,131 of record CM053415.1, read on the forward strand.
ACCTGCTTTGCTTCTGCATCTGCATCTGCCTTTGGCTCTGGCATTGGCTGATCCTTGGTGTCCGCTACAACGAATAACTGCTGTGGCCAGGGGTCAGAACCTTGAGTAGGTTGTGAATGAGATGGCCACTAACGATGCTCATGGGAGTGAAAAAGGTGAAAGGGTACTTGGAGTCAGTGTACATGTTGACTTTCTGTGCTCAATCGTTAGTTCAGCCTATTAGCAGGTGGTTTGGGGAGGTAAGGCCCTGTGTTAGTCAGCATTTTCGCTGCACTGAAAGACCCGACCAGCACAACTGTAGAGGAGGAAAGGTTTATTTAGAGGCTTATGGTTTCAGAGATCTCAATCCATGGACAGCAGGCTCCATTCCTTGGGGCTTGAGGAGAGGCAGGACATCATGGCGGAAGAGTGTGACAGAGGGAAGCAGCTCACATGGTGATCAGAAAGCAGAGAGAGAGACTCCACTCTCCAGATACAAATATATACCCCATAGCCACGCTCCAATGCCCACCTCCTCCAGCCACACCCACCGCTTCAGTTTCAACTCAGTTAATCCCTATCAGGGGATTAATCACTGATTGGGTTTAGATTCTCACAATCCAATCATTTCCCCTCTGAACCTTCTTGCATTATCTCACACATGAGTTTTGGGGGGACATCTCACATCCACACCATAACATGCCCTTGATTGTGTAATCAGATCATATATATGTATACACCACACACACACACACACACACACACACACACACACACACACACACATATCCTGTCTTAGAGTGAGGGGTTTTGAAGGAGTTCCCATCAATAAACCATGAGGGGCATTGGGTAAAGGATTGTCTAAAATATGGGAAAATGGAGAGGGCATGGTATCTAAAAGGCCAAGGCATGAGTAAGAGGGAAGAGGGTCTGAGGTGGTATCTGAAGGAGGAGCTGGGAGGGTGGCTGGATTAAGGGGTTTGCAGCGTTGGAAAGATATCAGTGGATTGTCTACAAAGAGAGCGTGCATTTTGGGGGGTTTGGATGAGGAGAGGGATAGGAGAGAGCAATGTCTGTTTAGTTCCTTTAGGTTGTGAGAGGAGAGGATAGTAACATGTTGATACAGACTCCATTGGCAGGCCTCTGAGACTAAAAGGGCTGCAGCTCAAGCACCTTTAGACAAGACCCTGAACTACTCTTTTTTTTTTAAATGTTTATTTTTTAGTTGTAGGTGACAGAATATCTTTATTTTATTTTTATGTGGTGCTGAGGATCGAACCCAGTGCCTCACGCGTGCTAGGTGAGCACGCTACCACTGCGCCATAATCCCAGTCCCCTGAACTACTCTTTGTGTCTAATTATTATTATTATTATTATTATTTTTTTTTTTTGGTACTGGGGATTGAACTCAGGGGCACTCGACCACTGAGCCACATCCCCAGCCCTATTTTGTGTTTTATGTAGAGACAGGGTCTCACTGAGTTGCTTAGTGCCTCGCCATTGCTGAGGGTGGCTTTGAACTCGCGATTCTCCTGTCTCAGCCTCCCTAAGTGCTGGGATTACAAGCGTGAGCCACCGCGCCCGGCTTGTGTCTAATTATTTTGAGAGATAAGCTACCGCCCTGGGGCAATCTCCAAAGATCTGACATAGGAGTCCCAGGGATACGTTCTGGGTGGCAGAGATATAGAAAAAAAATGGTTGTTGTGGGCCTAGAAGGTCCAAAATGGGGACCTGCAAGAGGGCTTGTTTTAATTTTTGGAAAGGAATATTGATGGGAAGAGAAGGGCTGAGGGGTTCAGAAAGGTCACTGTAAGAAGCAAAGTAAAGGGGTTTAGCAAGGAGGCTAAAGTTAGAAACCCCGAGGTGGAAATGACCCGCCTGTCCCAGAAAAGAGAGATCAAGTTTGGCAGTGGTAAGTGGGAGATCCTGAATGAGTTTTTTACAGGCTGTGGAAATGTCTCGCAATTGAGGAGTGAGACTGAGTCCTAAATAGGTGACTTGGGTTTGAGCCACTTGGGCCTTGTGAGGGGAGGCATAATAGCCTAATTTATTTAGAAAATTTAGGAGGATAGTGTGTTTGATAGAAAGGTCTTGGGAGGGACTGAAGAGGAGTAGGTCACCTACATACTGTAGGAGGAGATGAGGGGAGAGAATACAATTAGCCAGGTGGTGAGATAAGGCTTGGCTGAACAGAGAGGGCTCTCTCTAAACCCTGAGGAGGGACCATCCAGGTTAGCTGGGTGGAGAAGCGGGTATCAGGATATGTCCAGGTAAAGGCAAATAGAACTTGAGAAGAGGGATCCAGTGGAATAGTGAGGAAGGTGTTATTTGTTTGTTTTGGTACTGGGGACTGAACTCAAGGCTACTGGACCACTGAGCCACATTCCCAGCCCTATTTTGTGTTTTATGTAGAGACAGGGTCTCACTGAGTTGCTTAGCGCCTCGCCATTGCTGAGGCTGGCTTTGAACTCGCGATCCTCCTGTCTCAGCCTCCCTAAGTGCTGGGTCTTACAGGCAAGCGCCATCATGCCCAGCTGAGGAAGGTGTCTTTGAAGTAAAGACTGAGAAGTGAGTTGTAGCAGAGGGACTATGAAAGAGCAGGGGATAGGGTTAGGGACTATAGGCTGAATTGGGACAGAAGCCTGAGTAATCAGGCGTAGGTCCTGGACTTGTTGGAAAGTACCATTATATTTTTTAACAACCAGAATCGGGGCGTTCTGAGGGGAGCTGGCAGATTGAAGAAGGTTAGCTTTGAGAAGGTGGGCAATGATGGGCTTGAGACCTCAGGACGGAGCTGGTACTGGGATTGTCAAAGGGAGGAGGCCGGGTCTTGCAGGGAAATCTTAATAGGACTGTGGTGAGTACCCACAGTGGGTCTGGAAGTATCCCATATATGATTGACACCTCAAGGAGGAGTGCTGACAGGGACGTTAGAGGGGACGGAAGAGCATCTGCATGGCCTACGAGGATGAAGGAAGCAGAGGAGTGTGGGGAGCTGTGGTGATTTGAGTGGAAACGGAAATGAATGGAAACACTGAATTTGGTTAGGGTGTCCCTGCTGAGGCTGGGCGTTGGGCACTGGGGTATGATTAGGAAGGAGTGTGAGAACAGAGTGTCAGATTGGTTACAAAATAAATGACCCATTTGTTTAGGGGTGTTGGGCTTTTTGTCAATGCCAACAATAGAGGTGAAAGAATCTTGGAGGGGACCAGAAAATTCTGGTAGCATAGAAAGGCTTGACCCTGTGTCCCATAGGACAGAGAAAGGCTTACCAGATATTAAAAATGTTACCCTGGGCTCAGATTGAGTGATGGCAATGGGGGCGATGAGTCCAAGAGACCATCAGTCTTCTGTTGACAGGCTATCCATGGCCAGGCCAAGGACGTTTGCTAACCTGATGTTTGTGTCCGCAGACCTTTGGGAATTGGGAGTGATTGAATAGGAGAGAGAGTCTCAGTAAGTGCATTCCCATTTCCAGTGTACCTGCTGGTGGCAGAGAGGGCATGGCTCAGGCAGAGGTCTAAGTTAGGGCAGGCGCTTGCCCAGTGTCCTTGCTGGGCACATTTGAATCAGGTGCCCAGAGGTGTGGGGAGTGATATGGTAGACCTCTGTCAATGAGATCTTTGGGGCCCTTCTCTGCATCTCACAGCATTTGGTATTTAGCCTGATCTTTGAGTTTTTGTGCTTTGAATTCCTCCTCTCTCTTGTTGTAGACTTTGAAGGCCAATTTTACAAGTTCACACTGAGGGGTCTGTGGTCTGTCCTCCAGCTTTGGAGGCTTTTTCCCCTTGATATCTGGGGCAGATTGGGAGATGAAATATAAATGAAGGCGAACCCTGCCATTGTCTGATTAAGGCTGGTATATTTTTTAAAAAATATTTTTTAGTTGTAAACAGACACAATACCTTTATTTTATTTATTTATGTTTACGTGGTGCTGAGGATCAAACCCAGTGCCTCATATGTGGCAGGCAAGTGCTCTACCATTGAGCCACAACCCCAGCCCCAAGGCTGGTATATTTAATCATAGCCTCTGAAAGGTGAGCGAGAAAGAGGGCAGGGCTTTCATCACTGCCTCAGGTGATTTCTAGTATCTTCTCATAGTTGACTGCTTTTAAGGCAGGCTTTTTTTTATTCCTGCTGGGATCCTTGTCCTCAGGGGAAGGACAGGAGGAAAGGATGACATAAATGTCATGCCAGGTGAGGTCAGAGGACTGGGTAATGTATAGAAATTCATTCTGAAAGGTGATGGGGTCTGAAGCAAAAGGGCCTAAACATTTTTCTATCTGTGAGAGGTAAAACAGGACATGGACACATACAATGCCTCTAGACCTTGGAGGGAGCAGAGGTCTCTGTTGGGAGAAGCTCGAGTGTGGGATGGGGAGGGGAGGGGTGAGCGTGGGTGAGAACAAACATAGGAGGAGGTTGACTGTGAGGGTGAGGAGAGGAGGTGAGGAGTGGGGACACATCTGTGGGGACACATTCAGAGGCTGAGGGAACAGAGGGAGGGGAGTTATGGATAACTGGAGAGGTTATTTCTTTGAGAAGAATATGAAAAACTGGGGAGTTTGGGCAGAGAAAAATCCTGGAGGAGAAGTACCAGAAAGCTGAACATAGGAAACCTCAGACCATTTGCCATTGTTGTGGAGAAACTTTTTAAGATCTCTGAGAAATTGAATGCGATAGTACACACCTGTAGTCCCAGTGACTTGGGAGGTTGAAGCAGGAGGATTGCAAGCTCCAGACCAACCTCAGCAATTTCACAAGGACTAAGGACCAAGGACTTAGTGAGAACCTATCTCAAAATAAAACATAAAAGCTGGGTGTGGTAGCACACACCTGCAGTCCCAGCTGCTCACGAGGCTGAAGCAGAAGGATCGCAAGTTCAAAGCTGGCCTCAGCAGCTTAGTGAGGTTGTAAATAACCTGTTCTCAAAATAAAAAAATAAAAAGGGATGGGGATGGGGCTGGGATTATGGCGCAGTGGTAGCGTGCTCGCCTAGCACGCATAAGGCACTGGGTTCGATCCTCAGCACCACATAAAAATAAAATAAAGATATTCTGTCACCTACAACTAAAAAATAAACATTTAAAAAAATACTTTAAAAAAAAAAAAAGGGATGGGGATGCTGGTCAGTGGTTAAGAAACCCTGGGTTCAATCCCTGGTTCAAAAAAAAAAGGCGAGGGGCGGGCTGGGGATATGGTTCAATCCCTGGTACCAAAAAAAAAAGATCTCTGAGAATTTGGGAATCACATGTGCCATTTTCAGGCCAGTCATTGTCCAGCCTATATTGGGGCCAGGCAGTATTACAGAAGAACAGCAGTCTTGGCCAGACACGGTGGTGCATGCCTGTAATCCCAGCATCTCAGAGGGCTGAGGCAGGAGAATCACAAGTTCAAAGCCAGCCTCAGCAACAGTGAGGTGCTAAGTAACCCAGTGAGACTCTATCTCTACATAAAACACAAAATAGGGCTGGAGATGTGGCTCAGTGGTTAACTGCCCCTGTGTACAATCCTGGGTACAAAAAAAAAAAAAGCAACCCACCAGTCTTTTAGGTTTGACTGTGTCTTGGAGACCCAGGGTCTGATGTGTTTGAGAAGGCACCCCAAGGGGGTGTCTCGTGGAGGCTGATGGGGTCTGGCCCATGCTGGACAAAAAAAGATTGAGGAGGGCTCCCAAGGGCTCCTGCAGAGAGAAAAAACAAAATCAAGGGACGTCCCCACAAGAATTTGGGTTTCTCTTAGGTCATTCCAGGAAAGACAGGGAATGGGTGGGTGTCCCCAAAGAGAGCAGTGGTGGGGGTTTACCCTCACCCAGACCTGGGACTTGTCAGAAGAATAGTATCTATGGAGAAGGAAACCGTGGCAGGGATTCTAGGAATCCAGAAGAATCAGAGGGGATCCCTCACCCAATAGTTGATGGCCGGTGGTGGATGAGAAATCCAGCAACGTGAGTGGTCCTCGAACAACTAGAGGGAGAGGTGGTAAAATAAGAGAAGGAAAGAGACCCTGCGATGAGGTCAAGGGAAGGTGTGGAGGGGCCGCCCATGGTTGGAACCTTGAATGCTGGTCCTGGGTTTCAACACCAAAATGTAAGGAAAGAATTGAATGAAAGGAAAAGGGAGAAAGAGAGAGAGCAGTTCAATAGTAACACAGGTTTATTTGGAGATAAACCTGTGGAGAGGGACCCAGTGGAGGCTGAGACCCCTCTTCCACTTACAGCCTGGGGTAGTTATGGGGGCACAAGGGAGTGGTGAGATTTTTTGCAGTTGGGCCATTCCTAGGGCTTGTCAGGAAGGGTCCTTGGGGTCCACATGCTTTTTTTTTTTTTTTTGATACTGAGGATTGAACTCGGATACTCGACCACTGAGCCACATCCCCAGCCCTATTTTGTGTTTTATGTAGAGACAGGGTCTCACTGGGTTGCTTAGCACCTCACTGTTGCTGAGGCTGGCTTTGAACTCGTGATTCTCCTGTCTCAGCCTCCCTAAGTGCTGGGATTACAGGCATGCGGCACCGCGCCCATCCCCCCCACCCTTTTTAAGCAGTATATCTGCAGCGCTGTCTTGCTTAAATTGACAGGATATGTTACATTACTCAGCAGACAGCCTGTTATCTGCTGGAGAAATGCAGGACCAAAATGCTGATAAAAAGAACACAAGTTACCCTGAAGGTAGGGACTTGTGACCCTTACACAGACCAGATCCCAGAACTCACAGAGATAAGAATAATTCCCTTTAACCATAAAAATCCATAAGAATGGGTTCCAATGAGAACTGGCTAGCATGGGCCAAAGTGACCTACAGTTGTCATACCAGGGTGAAGACTTGAAGTCTGATGTCATCTGCTGTCAGTCAAAAGTCAAGAGGTGAACCTGAGTGGGACTCTTGGGAAACTTTCCTGGGATCCCCAATAAAACTGGAGGGCAGGAGGGGCACACCATCCTCCTCTCTGAGAGGACCCGCTCTCTCCTTCGAGAATATCCCCTTTGCCCTTTTCCTATCCCTTCTAATAAAACTCACGCCTGTTGTCTCAAATCTTTCTGGCATGATGGCAAGAATAAGAGTTTGAAGAGGGAGTTTCTGCAGCTGCCTCAGTTTCCCAGAGGCTGGTGCCCTGTAATAACTGCAGCTAGCTGGTAAGCCCATCCCAGGGGACACTCAGGCCCTCAGCTTAGGCAGTACTGTCCAATGGTGACTGTCCAGACACCCTCGCTTGGCACTGAAAGGTAATGTCTCACAAAGCTCCCATGACTGCCCCCTCCAAACCCACATCAACTGAAACAAGTGGCTTTGTTACTGGGATGGGGCTGGACCTCCTGAGTCAGTCACTTTGGGACGTGCTCCATGATGGCAGAAAGAGAGGATGAGGTGGCCAGGGGACCACTCATGGAAGCTTGTTCTAAGTGCTGTCCTTGAGCATGTTCCTATAGCCCACAGGGAGCTCATCATCTGCGGGCAGCCTGCATCTCACCGGCACCTCTGCCTCTGAAACCATCACAACACCAAATCAATCTCTCTCTCTCTCCCTCTCCCTCTCATACACACATATGTGCATAGTTTTGAGCACACAATTCAGTTCTTTACCCAGGAGGATGGACTAGGAGAGGATAATAAACTGTTCACTGTTCATTTAAACCTGGAGATGGCCAGAACAGTTTAATCTGTAAATAAGCCATTATTGATCTCTTAATTGATCCAGGTTCTGTGAAGGGTTGAAAGATAAAAGTACTCCTATGCATCTCCCCTACATGTTACCATTTAGAAAAGGAGAGTGAGGGTGTCTGGGTGTGGTATAGATTCTGAAATGATCTGATCCCAGCATCTAGAGGATTGAAAAATGACAATATCTTCTCCTTTGTGTCCCTTGTCCTGGAATTCGGTTGGTTTCTAAGTACCCTTGTTTCTACTGCCATGATCTCTCCTCCCTGTTTCTGACAACACTATTTTAAAACTGGTGCAGCATGCTGGGCTCCCCAAGTGCCTCAGTCCTCTCTTCCCCTGTAACTCTTCTGAGGCACCCCAATGGGCAGGGCACCTAATGGAGAGCTCCTGTTCTACCCAGACCCCCATCTTCCCCTTTCCTCCTATTTAACTGAAAATCGAGGTTCTCTGAGGTGATTTACCACAACTTCCTGCTCTCTAACCAGAAAGGTGCAGTAGACCTTCTGTATCCATGGGTTCCACATCTGGGAATTCATTCAACCAACCAGGGATTGAACATATTTGGGAAAAAACTGCATCTGTACTGAACATATACAGACTTTTTCTTGTCATTATTCTCTAAATGATACGGTATAGCAACTATTTACATAACATGATTTAAAGTATATGGGAGATGGCCTTAGGTTATATGTGTGTAGTGTTTGCATTGAGGGATTTGAGCCTCTGTGGATTTAGGTATCCATGTGGGTCCTGGAGTCAATCCAAAGGAGGGAAAATACAGGAAGCCACTTATATCACACAGGATTTGTGCTCAGTATTGGCATCCCTATTTCAGATTATTCTTTTTGATAGCTCAGAGGTTTTGATACCTCAGGGTAAAGCCTCACTGTTAAGATTTGGGGATAGTCTATTTTGTCAAGCGAGGAAGCCATTTTGAAAGGGGTTACTTAACCCTGGGAGTGTTTTGCATCCCTTAGTTGCTGAAGATCAGACTCAGAGGAGTAATCAATAGCATGACTTCTGAAAACGTGGTAGGAGTTCACAGGCCAGGTTCTGGGACAAACACTGGGAGTAAACTACAACTGGACTTAGCCCCAGAGCAACAGAATTCATCATATGGAAGGTTCTGGAAGCCCAAGGCCTGTCCTTGGGAGAATTTTTTACAAAACAAGCCACTCCAGTTCGAGGACCTCACTCTGCTTCCACCTTTCTTTCCTTAACACCGCTTCCTTTGATCTGTTTTTCCTGCTCTAGAAGCATGTGCAGAATAATAAGGACTTGAAAAACACAAGGGACACCCAGTTCTGAGGGGGGGGAACTGAGTTCCTCCAGCGGCTTGGCGCTTCTGCTCTTTTGCTCAGGTCATCACTGGGGTACCGCCCCCAAGACCGCGGCGCACAAGCATGCGCCCTGAGGCCGAGGTTGCTCGACGTGGCCAGCAGGGGGCGCAGCCGGCCGCCTGCGTGGGGGCTACAGGCCTCCGAGTGCCGCGTCAGCGCTCGGGCCTTCGGCTCTCGCCGTCGGTCATCGGCCCTGAGTCATCACACCATCGAGAGCTGAGGACCTCCCATTTTCCTAGAGAGAACGAGTGGGCGTTGGAGGAGGGGCGGGTGGGTGGGTGGTGAAAAGAATAACCCGGAAGTGAAACGCGAAGAAACTTCCGTTCTTTGTTCTGTCCCCGGTGTGTGGGTTTGTGACAGGGTCCAACCGGGCCTTGTCCGTGTCCAGCCCTCCCCCTTCTCCCGTCCCTGTCCCCAGGGTAAGTCCGTCTGTGCCCGAGGCTCGCGGTGAGGTGGAGGGTGTGGTCGCCGAGGAAAGGGGTGATGTCGGTGCGGCTGCGGCCCCGGGGGTCCCCAGGCCACCGGAGCCGGGTGAGGGGAGGTGCCCCTCCCTCCCCCACAGCGGTCCCCGGGGACCCCAACACACACACACACACACACACACACACACACACACACACACACACACGAGCCTTGCGTGGCGCAGGGAGGAGAGGGCTCCAGTGCTGGTTTTGTGGCTTCAACAGCACCCAGCTCGAGCGTTGAAAAGTTCCAGTGCAGCCGTAGAGGCGTCCTTCTCTAAGAGCGGATGACAGCGACCCTAGCTTGCTGCTTCTCCCAGATGCTCTTGTTTGATGCTAACAGTTTTCCGCGATTGCGGCAGGAGAGGAAGTTTACTTCTTAGCTGACTTTGTGGATCAGAAAATGAGCAATTAGAACTAAGGTTGGGAGCGGGGTGCAACCTCAGATGCTGGGAACTATCTCACCGGAGCCCATAAGTGGAGTCTTTTACGGGAGTAATCCAGTAGGCTCTGGTTCCCGTTTTCAATCAAGTCGATCCCCTAATTTGATCCGCTTTGGAAGTAGGATTGAACACAGACCAGTGTTTATGGTCTGAAGGGCATGTGTAAACTCCACAAGAGGATGGATAGCAGAAAGATGAACTTGAAACTCATGGAATTCTTAGAGGAAGTTAGGGTATTTTCCCTCCGAAGGAGACGTCTGTGGAAAGTTTCATTTGGTTTCAAGTGTTTGATGGACAGCTATTGAAGCTCCCGGGCACTAGGTCCGGGGGAGGTGAGGCTCCCTTGGAATGGGTTTTAGCATCCCTAAAGTTCTCTCATAGCTATGGTGTGCACCAGTGGAGCAGACTCACTGTTGCAAGTAGCTGTGTGTCCAGCAAGTGAGCTGACAGAATGATGGGAACTTCTAACCCTAGGTGAAGATTGACCTGGAGAACCTTCAGCTCCATTTTAGATTTTTCCAGGGTGCAACAGAATTATCAGTTGTTTGATATTAATCAGTATTTATTAGCATTATGTCTTCTTTTTAATCTGAATATTTATATTAGAAATAAAGTTTACACGAATCTTCCTTTACCCCCTAATCATATGATGCATTGACATCAACTAAATTAGAATTCCCAGGAACTTGAATAGAGGCTGCTAGATTCTCAGTCATTGCTACTTTGACTTCTAGGTACTAACTTCAAAGAAGGAAAGGATCCAGCAGGTAAAGTTTTCCATAACCCATTCTCACTGCCAAGTGGTCTTTCTTAGTCCCCAGGAGCAGTTCCGGGGAGAGAGGGATTGGCAGCAGGGTAGAGGAAGGGCCCTGCCTGGGCTTAAAGCTGTGGGGGCACAATGGAGAGTTTCTTTCTGTGAGAAACATTGTTTACTGATACAGACACAGGGAACTTGTTTTCAACAATATGCCTTTGAGTTCCAGCTTTGCTTAACCCAGTTGTAAAGAGAGAGTAATGCCTTTTTCTCTGGAATCAGAGCCTTGGACTTGCCTTTCTAAGGGAAGCTTGTTATTGTGTTTTGTTTTTGGAGATGGGGTCTTGCTGTGTTGCCCTGGATGATCTTGAGCTTGTGGGTTCAAGCTACCTTTCCACCTCAGCTTCTGAGTTTCTGAAACTACCACTGTGTCCAGTTTCTTAAGAGTTTGTTCTAAGAGTTGATTTGTTGTAGGTGTCTGCTTAGTCTTGGAAACTGTAAAGGTGGTTGATAAAAAAAGGTGGCTGGCTCTGAAACAGAGTTGAAGAGACCCAGCTAGGAGGGTGATGGTGGCAAGAGGCCAAGTCACCTTGATTGCCAGTGGGTCTACTTCATGCGTGATCCTGTGGTTTCCATTTGGAAATGGCATTGGCATTGGCATTGGCATTGGGCATTCTGTATCTCCTTGCTGTCCCCAAACTGTACTTTTGTGTACTTTCAAGTGACTCTCAGGGCTCTTCCCCTGTTTTATGCCTTAGGTGAATATAGCAGCCTGTAATGATGAAGCAAATGCTTTTTGCATTCCTGTTTTTTTTTTTTTTTTTTTAAACTCCTTGCTGCAGTGCCTTGAAGTATAGCTGGCTTTCAACAAATCTGTGAGCAAATGGCTAAATAGATAAAAGGTGGTGAATAAAACCTGGAGTATTTTTTTGTTTTGTTTTTGTTTCCTATGCTCTGGGATGGTCTGGTGGCTACTGAATATTCTGGATGTACTGATCTTGTCATAGCCTTTGTCTGAAGTAGAAACTCCTACTTGAGATTCAAACCTTACTCTTAAGCACTGTTACATTTTATTCACTAGAGACACAGAGAATATACCTCTTTTGATTATGGTATCAAGTGGGGAATGAAGACATTTGTGGGGATAAAAGCAGAATAATGAAGAATCTTATGTTTAAAAGAAAAAAAAAATTGGTCCTTGCTGCAGGGACTTATGTTCTGATCCAGAGAAATGTCTTATAAGAAGAGAGAGATAAAACAAAGCTGTTGCCTTCTCAGTGAAAGGAAACACAGAAACTAGAATTACTATTTTCATCCTCATGAATAATTATACTCACTCTTTGTTGTTATAAGTATCACTGAGAAGCCAGGTGTGGTGGTGTACACCTGTAATCCCAGCGACTTGGAAGACTGAGGCAGGAGGACCTTAAGTTTGAGCCCAGTCTCAGAGAGTTGTCAGGGGAGTTGGGATATTGTAGGAAACATAGGCCCTTTTTATGATCTTTGTGGAATTTCATTACAGGGAGTGGATGGCCATATACACCAGGATCTAAAGGCTAGTCCCAGTTGCTTGGATGCTTATGTCGTGGTTATTAACTAGGTACTAGCTCCCCTCTTTCTACATTCAAGATGTGTTTTTAAAATTATCTTTGAACTTTTGCTTCTGCAGTGCTTCCTCATTCTCCTTTAAAACCTGCTTCCTGCTGAGTCTTCAGATAGGAGACCAGAAACCAGAGCATCTAGCCCTACCCATGGAAACTCAAGCCGATCATGTATCTCAGGAACCTCAGGCTCTGCTTGAGAGTGGTGAGGAATAGGGATTCATTTATTTTTATTCAATCACTCAGAAATCATTTATTGAAATCTCTTAGTCACCAGACACTAGAATAACTGCTAGAGTCCAGATGTAATAAGACACACTCTTTGCTATTGAGTAACTCACTGTCCAGTGGGGAAAGTTTAACTGAAACCAGTAATTAATACACAGCTTGATATTTTATAACTGAGGCATTTTGAAGGGTTGTAGGCACCTTGTGCAGGATTAAGAAAACTGACAATCTCTTAATTCCATTTTTAAGGCATTGGTAACAGCCAACTTGATGGTCATAATTTGGGCTCTTAAGGAGCAAGTTCTTGGAATAGGCTCTGGGGAGTCATTTTGTAGGTCATGGGCAAAAGGATAAAGTGGATATTCACTAAAATAATTCTTGCTTTTATAGACTATCTCTGACTTTTGAACTAGTTTCAGCCTGAATGGGAATTGTTTTCATGCTTATCAGGAAAAAGCATTTTAGACCCTTTTTGTCAGATCTAGTATGTCTAGTGGTTTAGAGTCTGTAAGAGACAAATATGAAAAGTTACATGGTCAAGCACAGGAGCAGGAAATATTTGTGGTATATAGATTTTTATCTGGGAATGAAGAAAATGTAGAGCTGTGAGCATTGTTTTCAGTCAGGGCTGGGGAGAAGCTGCTCATTTTCCTCTACCTGTGAACTTCATGTAAGAATTTGAGTTCATAGATGTGGAAGAATGATGGAAGAGATGTGAAACTGTAGCCTGCTCCTGACTCAGCTTGGGAGAATGGACAGGAACACAGGAACGATGAGACTAGGCACTCTCATTAAGAAAAGTGATCAGAGCCGGAGAGCAAACAGACTCACTTCTGGCCCCTTTTATTATCCTTCAGCTCTTCCTTCAAAAGTTCCTGCCTTTTCTGACAAGGACTGCCTGGGGGATGAGATGTTGGCAGCTGCACTCCTAAAAGCCAAGTCCCAGGTGAGCTCTGGTTACCTTCACACATTTTCTTCCAATTTGTGGGCAGCTTTTACACAGTGACATCCCATTCAGTGTCCTAAATCCGGATTCGGTCCATTAGGACTGTGGTCCTTTCTTACCGAATAATGGTCCTTCACCTTATGTCATGGACTCTTACCTCTCATTCTCTATTCAGACCTCCTTTCCCCACTTCCCAAAGAGGCATTAGTCAACCCCATCCTGAGTCGTGTTTTTGGTGCTGTTGGTCTCAGCCCTCACCCTGAAATTGTGTGCGTTGCTGTGTTGTTTCAGGAGTTGGTGACATTTGAAGATGTAGCTGTGTACTTCATCCGGAAGGAGTGGAAGCGTTTGGAACCTGCTCAGAGGGATCTCTATAGGGAAGTGATGCTAGAGAATTATGGGAATGTGTTCTCACTGGGTAAGGACTTCACCTTCTCAGCTGAGCTCCCTGCTGTTTGTTGGCTTCCTTGTTTGCTAGAAACAGTCCAGTCACTGGAAACAAGTAATTAGTGATTGACTCAGCTCAGAAAATTCTAGTAACAATAATTGTGGCTCACATTTATATAATAATCTGCAGTTTTCATGTATAGTCTCTCATTAATTCTCATAGTAACACTGTAATTGAGGTGAGGGTATTAGCTATCCTCTTTTTTTCTTTTTTCTTTTGTACTGGGGATGGAACCCAGGGCCTTGCACGTGCTAGGCAAACTCTACCACTGAGTCACATCCCAGCCCTGCTGTCCTCATTTTATAGGTGAGGAAAGTGAGATCAGAGATCTCAAGTGCCTTGTGAAATTACTTTCAAGATTAATTCCTCATCTCCCACTTCACTTTTAGTGAGAATATTTTCCTGAGCAGTGCCAGGGGTCTTCCTTACTTCCGATTGAGACCCACCTGTACAATTCCTTTCTGTCCCTAGCAGATCTGAAGTCTTGGATTGCACTCTGGAACTGCTTAGTATAAGCAAGATAAACTTCCTTATCCCATGACTCTCCCCATGAGTAGCTTTCCCATTTCTGAATCCTGATACCATCTCTTGGCTGGAGTGAGTGGAAGAGTTAAGGGTCCTGAGTTGGAAAGGAACTGAGAACAGAGAAGTCTAAAGAGATATCTGTTTAGGCCAGGAGAAACAGCTGTTTCTATTTCTAACCCTCAGTACCTTGTATGCTTTAAAAAACATCAATAAACTAAAAATGCTAACTATCTCAACCCTTTACAGTTATTCTCTGTGCCTGAAGTTCCCTTTAGAATCTCCAACAAAAGTAATGAAAATAGAGAGGTCAGATGTGGAGATAGTTTACATATCCTCCCACATGAGCACAGCTGTTTCGTCCTGGAGCCCAGAGGTGGACTAAGCTGTCTTGCCTATTTCTGTGGGTGTAGCCTATGTGACATGACTACAGATAGGATTGTTCTACTCACGTGGGGCCATTGGAATCCCTAGTATCCTCACCCTTCTGCTCCTTTTCACTTTTCCACATTTCTTATCTCTCACCCACTTTCCCTTCAGCCAGCTATGTTAGTTTTTCATATTGGCTGTCCCTATCATCCCCTTCCCCCTGTTTTTTCAGTACTGGAGAAGGAACTCAGAGCCTTGCACATGCTAGGCAAGTGCTCTATTACTGAGCTACATCTCCAGTTCTTTTTATTTTGAACTTATAATAAACTTAGCAACTTATTGATAAGTTGCCAGGCTGGGTTCAAACTTAAAATCTTCTTTCCTGTCTCAGTTTCTCAAGTAGCTGGAGTTACAGTCGTTTGCCATCATGTCCCGTTCCCCAATCATTTTTGTGCATTTGTTTTGGTGGTACAGGGAATTGAACACAGGAGTGCTCTACCACTGAGCTACATTCTTAGCCCTTTTTACTTCTTATTTTGAAACAGGGTCTCACTGAGTTGCTAAGGCTGGCCTCAAATTTAAGGTCCTCCTACCTCAATTTTCCAAGTCCCTGGGATTACAGGCATAAACCTGACTCTCCTGTTTTTTGTTTTTTTAATTTTTTTAATTTTGGTACTGGAGATTGAACCCAAGAATTGAACTCAGGGGTGCTTTATCACTGAACAACATCCCCAGCCCTTTTTATGTTTTTTTTATTTTGACTTAGCATCACATTAAGTTGCTGAGGGCCTTGCTAAATTGCTTTGGCTGACCTTGAATTTGTGATCCTCCTGCCTCAGCTTTCAGAGTCACTGGGCATGCGCCACAGTGCTCAGCTTCCCTGATATTTTTTAAATTGTCTTTGCAGTGACCATCTGTCTCCTGAGTTATATCTATAACCTCTGACTTTGAAGATTTTGTTAAGCAATATGGCTTTCCTCTTAGTCTTAGTTCCCAACCTCTCTGCCCAGTCCATATCCCCTCTTTACATCCTCAGCTTTCTCTTTGCTTTCAGCTCTTTTCTCTTTGATTTTGCTCTGTGCCTTGCTCTGTCCCTGTTTCTTTTGCTTGTTTATCTTGTTTTCACCTTAGCTATACTTAAGTAGACCTCTTTTTAGGCATGAACTTTTACCACTGTAAATACAAGTCACACAGTTATCTTGTCCTCTGCCTCTTATTCTTTTTTACACAAGGAACAAGTGACATTTGCTTTTTTTAATTTTTTTAAATTGTGCTAGATGGTGAATCCAGAACTGAAAATGATCCAGAAATTTCTGAAGATACAGGGTCACGTGGGGTGCTGTTGGGACGATTCCAGAAGGATATTTCTCAGGGTCTTAAGTTTGAAGAAGTCGAAGAAGACTACGAACAAGAAGCTAATCTAAAGAGGCAACTAGGGAACTCCTCTGGAGAAAGATTGAATAGGAAAATACAAGATTTTGGTCATGTGACAGTTGAGGAAAAGCTTACCACCATGGGAGAGAGAAAGGAGAAACATAATGAGTTTGGGAACAGCTTCACTGTGAATTCCAACCTTATTTCACATCAGAGACTTCTTATGGGAGACAGACCCCATAAGTGTGATGAGTGTAGCAAGAGCTTTAATCGAACTTCAGACCTTATTCAACATCAGAGAATCCACACTGGGGAAAAGCCCTATGAATGTACTGAATGTGGGAAGGCCTTCAGCCAGAGTTCTCATCTTATTCAGCACCAGAGAATCCACACTGGGGAGAAGCCTTATGAATGTAATGACTGTGGAAAGACGTTCAGTTGTAGCTCTGCTCTCATTCTCCATCGGAGGATCCATACTGGGGAGAAACCTTATGAATGTAACGAGTGTGGAAAAACCTTTAGCTGGAGCTCCACCCTGACTCATCATCAGAGAATCCACACTGGTGAAAAGCCGTATGCCTGTAATGAATGTGGGAAGGCCTTCAGTAGGAGCTCCACCCTTATTCATCATCAGAGAATCCACACTGGAGAAAAACCCTACGAATGTAATGAGTGTGGGAAGGCCTTCAGCCAGAGCTCACACCTCTATCAGCACCAGAGAATTCACACTGGAGAGAAGCCCTACGAATGTATGGAATGTGGAGGAAAGTTTACTTATAGTTCAGGCCTTATTCAGCATCAAAGAATCCACACAGGGGAGAATCCCTATGAATGTAGTGAGTGTGGGAAAGCCTTCAGGTATAGCTCTGCTCTTGTTCGCCACCAGAGGATTCACACTGGAGAGAAGCCTTTGAATGTAACGGGTATGAGCAAAAGTTCCCTCAGAGTTACTGCTGAATTAAATATCAGAGAGTCTACATGAAAGACAGCCACACACTATTTTCCTTATTTCCCCTGAGTCGAAAGAGCTCTTGCCTTACTGAATAAGTGTGAACAACTTAGGATGTGTCCCTTCCACCTCAGACTTTAGAGAATGGGGCAGATTGGGCAAGTCATCCTGGCATGGTGATCAGCAACCTAGTAGATTTCTCAGCAATGATACCAGCCTTGAAAATCTGTAAGGCAGGCAGCAGATAAAGTGCAGGGAACAGAAGGAAGCCTGGGGACCAGTCAGTCTTTTGGAAGGGAGATTGCACTAAGCCATTCTTGCACCAGAGGAGCCTTTCTTTCCAAGGTGGGGGGTGGAAGCTTAGTAGGAACAAAATTCCAAGGATTCCACTACTTGGAGTTGGTGCAATGAGCACAGAAGGCAGCGGAAAGAATGTTCTCGGTCCTCCTCTTTGCTGGGAAGGGAAATGGAGGCTGTATTTCAAAGCCAGTCTTCCCAATTTAGCTTTAAGATTTGTGTTTCCCCATTTCATAACTTGCAGAAACTAGGTGTTGAGGGATTTGTTATTTTATTGGGAGGGGGAGACGACCCCAAAAGAATTCCTGTGATGACAGTATCCTATAGGGCTCTTGGAGCAGTAAGACCACAAATTCAAGAGCAGCCTGGCAATGAGCAGACCCCACATGGTCCTCTCTGTTGTAATGGGAAATCTATCTCAGCAGTGAATAACCTAAGGGAACGGATCAGAAGCATATAGCATTGGCTTCTGATTCCTGTCCTCTCCTTCCCACTCCTGTGATGAAAAGTCATTTAATCCCACCCTCTATAGTTATTAAGGATGTTTTTGAGGAGCTCACTCAGCCAACCTGTCCTGCCTCATCTGTCATCTCTAATATCTGGCCCCAGCAATCTGACTTCTCCTGACTCCACCTCTGACTTCAGCAGCGGAGGATTAATGCAAACAAAGAGAAAGCCCAGAGAAAGAAGGCTGTGGCCTGCACGGGGTGGAGGGCTCCTTGCTGGGTTAGGAGGGTGCTCCCTGAGTTTTCCTGGCCCAAGGGATGGTCTTCCATTGTGTTTCCCCCTCCTGCTCATCTTGTAGCATTAATGAAGTGCACTATTAAACAGAATAGTTTTTTTCAGAAGGACATTGAGTGTGTTTTTGTGCGGGGGCCATGTTCATTCAGTTAAAACAGGACAGGGGCCGGGCGCGGTGGCGCACGCCTGTAATCGCAGCACTTTGGGAGGCTGAGACAGGAGAATCCGGAGTTCAAAGCCAGCCTCAGCAATCGCGAGGCACTAAGCAACTGAGTGAGACCCTGTCTCTACATAAAACACAAAATAGGGCTGGGGATGTGGCTCAGTGGTCGAGTGCCCCTGAGTTCAATCCCCAGTCTCCAGTACCAAAAAAAAAAAACAACCCAACAGGACACGGTGACTATCAGTAAAATCTGAACGTTAACCTCTAAACTTGATATGGACAACCATTTCTCTTTAAATCACATCACAAACACAAGGTTCCGCTTTCCCTCAGGCTCTGTCATATTCTAGTTACTGCTACAGCCTATCTCAAAATCACTTATGTAGTCACTCCCACCTTTGTACCACATTTAGAATTTTATGAGCTGTAGATCATTCTGTGTGGCACAATACTTTTTTTTTTTTTTTAATTTTTTATTTTGAGACAGGGTCTAAGTTGCTTAGGATCTTGCTAAATTGGTGAGGCTGGCCTCAAACTTGTGATCCTCCTGCCTCAGCCTCCTGAGTCACTGGAATTACATGAGTGGCTGTGATACAATACCAGCAACCAAAAGTAGAATAGTGTTACTAGATATGGGGTCCCTGAGAAGAGAGTACTTGGTTGTTGGGTAGCCGTCGGCAAATTTAGATTTCTTGGTTTGGCTACTTGCAAAAGGATGTTATGACTGGAAGGTAGGTTGAAAATCTGATGGAGAAGTTCAAGAAACGGATGAACTCTGGCCTATCTGAAAAGTTTTGGATTGTGTATTGTGATTGACTTTTTTTTTTTTTTAAATTTCACAAAACTTATGAAACTGATCATTTTGGCTTTAAATTTTATTTTTTTCATTAGAGATTAATGGTTACACATAGTAGTTGGGGGTCATCCTGACAAATTCATACATGCATGGACATCAGTTTCAGTTCATGATCCCCCTTTTTTTCTTCCCTGATTATTTTGACTTTTAACATTTGCCACAAATCATGTTCACTCTGTTACACAAAGTATGGGCCCTGAATTACCCATACTGGAATTACTAGGCTGCTAGTTGGCCATACAGGTGTTTGAGCTCCAAGTCAGACTTGTATGATTTCTGGGAACAGAGTGAAAATTTACACTGAGAAGGAAGAGTCATGGAATAGTTAAAGATTTTCTTCTGGGTGGAGACTGGGTAAGCTAAATCTTAGAAGACAGGGTAAATAGGAGTTCATGTTGTGGGTCTCTGGAAAAGAACTCTTAACAAGTAAGATAGCTGGGTGATGGGTAGTCACTAAACATGAAGGCTTAGCTCCTCTGCTCAGATGTGGAAACAGACTAAAACCACCCCAAAAGGATTTCATGACAGCTCTTCAAAGCATCCTGGTAGAACTTGATCATGGTTGTTAGGTGAAAAGTAAGATTTTTAAAATAATTTTGAAACTACATTTACCTACCTTATTTTCCTACACTTCATCCCTATTTTCCATGATTTCTTCTATATTATTATTGTTGGAACCTATTTGTTCCCCAGGCTTCAACTATCACCTGTATGCAAATACGTCTTTAGTCTGATGTGTAGTGTGTGTGTAGTACTGGTCTCTCCCAAGTTCCAGTCTTCGTCTCCAGCAGAGCATTCACACCTGGACTTACTCATTTCAAACCAGATATTCCTTTCCCATTTAGTGTTGCCCTCAAGATTTCTGTAAGCTCTTGAGTCAAAACCTGTAGTTTTCTTCATGCTCTGCAACCTCTCATATCTAAGTAGCATTAGGTCTGGGGCAGGTTAGGTAGCATGGAGTGGGTGGAGAGAGTGCTGTCGGGGGGGAAGTTTTCAGAGTTGAGGTCAAGGAGGAGAGTGGTTTTCCAGGTGAGGGTAACAGTAGCTGACACTTGGCATTTCTCTGTGCTAGCCTTACTTGGCCCTTTTCCAAGTGTTTTTCATATATGCAGTCATTTGATCCTCACAACAATCTGTATGAAGCAGGTGGTGGTGTTATTTCCATTTTACAAACACAAGCAGCTAATGCAGTGCGGTAAGATGGTGAGATTAGAGAATAGATTTCCCCTGGGCTGCTCTGCTTGGTGGGTTTCTGGACCACATGGCCTAGATGATGGGTGTGAAGTGGGGAAGCATGTGGGAAGGCTGGCACTATGCCAGTCTTACCTTTCAGTGGTTGGAACCTTTCAGCGGCTTCTCCCTTATAGAATAAGAACTCTAGCTCAGCCTGAGTCCAGGCTGTCCTTGAGCCAGTCTCTAAGTATCTGTGTAACTTTAGGTCTTATTGCTCCTCTTGACACATGAAATAGCAAAATAACAAAGCCCTAGACAGACCCAACATCCATGTCCATGAGTTTGCCCATACAGTTGTTCTGATGTTCAGCTCTTCACATATAATCAGTAAAAACCAGAGTTTTGGGTCATGGTGAAGGGTGCTAAGGATTTAACCCAGGGGCACTGAGCTACATCCCTAACCCTTTTTATTTATTTATTTTTATTTATTTATTTTTTTTAAAATTTTGAGACAGGGTCTCACTAAGTTGCTTTTGGCCTCGCTGAGTTGCTGAGGCTGGCCTTGAACTTGGAATCCTCCTGCCTCAGCCTCCCAAGTCTCTGGGATTACGGGCATGTGCCACTGCACCTGGCTAGAAATCATTTTCTTTAACCTCCTGCTTGGTGCAGAAACTTTTCACAGTATCCCTGACAGATGGCTCCCTTCTCTGTTACAGCTTCTGGGATGAGAGGCTCCCTGTTGCACAGGGCAAAAGCTTACCGTTTCAGTGTTCATCCTCCTAATTACTAGAAATAAGTTGAGCTGAATTCTGCATCCTTTTAAATTCCAGTGGTAGCTTCTGGTGTTTTCTTCTCAAGCAACACAATGTAATCATTTGTAAAATAAGGGACAGACAAGATTTGCAAGAACAATTTCAGTCAGCAAAAATAATTTCATTCTTAATAGCTCCTCCCATTCCAAATCATTCCTGTTCTTTGAGATACAATCCAAACGATTTTGACAAAGGATATGTGTCAAGTTACCAACTAAGAGAAAAGTCCAGTTTTACCTGAACATTTCATGTAGGAGAAGTATGAACCATGGAGTGGTGGAGAAGAACATCTTAATGATGTTTCTTTGTAGTAAAAAGATAGTTTTTAAAACCTCCCCAGATATATTTTTCTTTATAAATTGTTTTCTAGAGTTTAATAATTTTATTCCACTTTGAAAACAAAGCCCAGTTAACTGCTTTGTGTTTGCGTGTGTGTGGTATTGCAGATTGAACCCAGGGATGCTTTACCCCCGAGCTACATCCCCGAGTCCTTTTTATTTATTTATTTTGACACAGGGTCTTACTAAATTGCCTGGGCTGACCTTGAACTTGTGCTCCTCCTGCCTCAGCTTCCTGAGTTGCTAGGATTGCGGGTGTGTGCCACCACACCCAGCTAGTTGCATTACTTTACATGTAGTCATGAAGAACAAGGTTCTGAGATGAATAAAAAATTACATAAATAATTTCATATGCAAAGATAAATATGTTCACCAAAGTAGTTTTCCAGAAATGACAGGATTCTTCTGAGCTTCCTCTACAAATGTGTTTTTTCTTTCATACTCCCTGCTTTGGTTGCTGACATCACCAGCTTCCCATTCAGCCTAGCTAGAAACAGGAATGCCAGACGCATTGTTGCTCCCCACCTCCTCACCCTGCAGCTGTCAGTCAATATCTGACCTATCCTTTGTTCCCCATTCCTGTGACTCCCTTGTTGGCGTAGGCCATCCTTAACTCTGTCCAGGGCTTTGACACCAGCCTTATGTTGAGTCTGTCTGCTTCCTTCTTTCTCAGTCCATTCTTCATTCTCATGCATGAGTTCTCTTTCTAAAATGCAAATTGGAAGCAAGCATCTCTCATCCTAGGACAAAGTTGAGATTCTCACCCACTCCTTCCTACCACCTCACCCTGCAGTTTTTCAAAACTACTACAGTCAGGGACAAATGCTGTGCAGTACCTCTGTCCAACTGCACCTGCTCCTTCGGAATGCCCTCCACTCCTGTCCTGACACACTGTCTGAGAACCTTGTAAGCTTCGCCTGTGCTGTGGGGCCTTTCCGGTTCACTGTGCATGCCACCTTCCACCCCAACCAAGTTAATCATTTCCTCGGAGCTGCCTCTGCATCTAGTACATTCATTATTGTGGTTGGCCCCCCTCTGTCATTTATTATTTGTTAAAACATCAGACTCCCTCACTGTGGTGGTTTTTTTCCCCTACGTTTTCACACTTTTCTACCACAAATACATATTACTTGCATAATCAGAAAAAATAGCAGTGGAGTGTGTGCTCAGCAGGCATGCAAGGCCCTGAGTTTGAGTTCAAGCACGTGCACATGCGTACACACGCAGAGAAAGTAATAAGTAGCATCTATTCAGCACTTATGATGTGTCAGGCATTCTTCCAAGCATTTCGCATGTTAACTAATTTAATTTTTATATAAATTCTGTGATGCCTTTGCTGCCCTCCCTTTCCCCCTTTCTTCAAGAAGGTACCAGGGCCTGGGAAGAGAGGGAAGTTCCCCAATGTACAATAAATGACCTAAAGCCTAGGCTACGTCTTTTTTATCCCCAGACTGCCAGAGGGATACCCAGCCCTCCTTGAACACCCCTTTTCTCTCACTGATGCTTGAGGCGCTTCAACAGCAGTTCAATGAGAAAGTACTTGTACGGTCCAGGGACACAATGATGAATGAACCGTTCCTGTGCTTCAGGAGGCGCCAGTCCAGCAGAGACATAAAGCCTGTATTGGTAACACAAGGTAGAACAAGATGCCAAGAGAGGGACAGTGATGGTAAGGAGCTGATCTTTAATGACTGCTTTCCCAAGTGCCAGCCAGTGTTTTAGCTTGTCTTCACAGTGATCCTATGTGGTTTTAGCCCTGTGAATATCCCTGTTTACAGATGAGAAAACTGAGACACAGAGTGGTTGAGCCACTTGCCCAGGCTCCAGAGCTAGGAAGCAGAGGCAGGGACTCAAGCCCAGACAGTCTGTCTCCAGAGCTTGGGCCCCTAATCACACCACTGTAGTGTCTGTCAGTACCATGTGGGTTTCAGAAGAGAGCAAGCTCACGTTCTGCTTGGGGAGGAGTGAGGCACATAGCAGTCCCGAGACCTCTCAAGGAATGGCACAGATGCTCAGTTGGGTACACAGGCAGGATATGGCCTGACAAAAGAGAGGTGCAGAAATAACTATTCCGGGTTGCTCAGGGAAATAAACGTCTATTAAATGCATACTATGCTTCAGGCATTGTGTCAGGGAAAGGCACACAATGGTTAGCAATAGGCATGGGGAAGAGGGGAAGATCTTGGAGGGCAGTGGAAGTGTGTGTGGGTCCTCTGGTCAGAGGGGACTGGAGTGAAAGTTTTGGAGCCATGAATGGCTAACGGAGATAGAAACTATGCAGACATCTCTCCAAGAACACTATGTTAAGATGGGGCTGGCCCTCCAACACCATGTGTGAAACTCACAGAAAAGATGGTTTGGGCCTCTCAGAGGGGCTGTGCATCAGGCCAGTGTCCCAGACACATCTGGAGAGAGATGATGGAAACCTGAGGGAAGAACTCGCAGCTGAACTCTGGCTCCCCACGCCCTGTCTCTGTAGCATGGTGACCCTAGGGCCACCCTGATGCTCTCTCCCAACTGGACTGGTCTCCACATCCCATGATGGGCCCCCTCAGAGCCAGTGTCTTGGGTACTATGCAGAGCTCCAGCATGCTCTAGAAAATCAGGGTGCTGGCACCCCTGGTGACCTCAAAAGCTCAATGCTGGGCTGAGGTCACAGCGCAGTGGTAAAGCACTTGCCTAGCAAGTCGCTGGGTTCGATTCTCAGCACCACATATAAATAAATAAAGATTCATTGACAACTAAAAAAAAAAAAAGCTCAAGGATGCAGACTGTGACCAGGGTCACAGGATACTGTCCAGGAGTAGGACTAGGCATTTTAGGGATGGAGCCTCAATGTTCCCAACTAGTTTGATTTTGATGCACAATCAAGTTTAGGAACCACCGATATAAGTCCTCTTTGGGGTCTGTCGGCAATACATAAGATGGTCCCCTAAATAGAAAGAAAAACCAACAATCTCCTCACCTTGTTTTCTTTATCCACTTGTTTCCTATGAATCTTGGGTGTCTGCTGAACCATTCAGTCCCTTTTTGAACATTCCTTGACCCCCTGAACACCAGGGCCCCACCAGTGACCCAAAGCTCTCTCTCTAAACTATCACCTCATCTCCAGACAAAAATGGCTTAAGGGCCTGGCACTGGGGCTGGTGTGGGGAACAGCCACAGCAAAGAGAGGTCAGTGACTAGAGGAGCTCTAGTCACTGGGATAAACTTACCAGAGCAGGAGGAATTGCTCCCCAGGATTAATGACTTATCAGAAAAGACGATGTCAGAGGGTAAAGAGAGGGGCAGCTATTTTGTGGTAGATAAACATCGTGTGCACTGGTCCCATTTGGCTGGAACAGGTGTGTGTCTAGGGTGAGGGAGGTCATGTGTGGGACAGAATTCCCACAGGAGATGAGGTGGGAGTGTTTGGTTAGGATCAGTCCAAGTTAAAGACCTGGTCGCTTTCCTTTATATAGCAGGCAATCAAAGGAAGTTAAGCAGTAAAGTTCAATGAATAACATGACACTGCCTAGTTTTAGTTGAATCCCAAGAAAAATGTGCCTGACGACAAAGCCGCTGGGATCTAAGGCTGTTATAATGAAACAGCTCTTGAATTTCCTCATGCTGAGAATAAAAAACTTCCTCATGCTGAGGACAGATGCCAAGGAAATTAAGACTGGCATGTTCTCCAGCTACACAAAGCCTAGCTAAATCTCCACATGTATATAACTTGGCTTCTGTTTCTGTAAATTGTAACCCCTTATGTGGGCCCAGGGAAATAATCTAGCTGCTTTTCCGCAGTTTGATCAAACTGCATAAAATTTCTTTTTCCTTTTTCCATCACTTGCCTATTTCTTATGCTGGTGGGTGGCTGAAACTGGACAGCCGGGGATCCAGGCAGTATGCCTGGCTGGGCGCCAGTAACAATGGCGTCTCTCTATAATGCCAGGCATGGCTAGCTGACCCTGGAGGAGGGAGACTCAGTAAGGAATATCCCTGCAGCTGTGAAACTAATATTGTTTCAGCTCTCCGCTTTCCCTTGAACCAGAGTTGACTGCCCTTGGCTGCTTTTTAATTTTTATTTATTTTTTCTTCCTTATTTTGTCCTTACAGTGCTGGGAGTTGAACACCGGGCCTTGCACACGCCAGGAAGCACTCTGCCATTCAGCTTTTTCCTTTGCTTCCTCTTTTGATAAAATGGGAAAATGAATTTTTAGGAATCTCTGGGCCCAAAGGTGAGTTGTCCCCTAGTCTCACTGGCAGTGGGCACAGACCTTCGTCCTTCCTTTTCTATTTTCTGAGGCTTTTTAGTAAATGTGGGATTTCTCTTAAACCAGTTTGGGGTCCTTTCTTGAACTATTAGGTAGCCAGGAAATTTTGGCCTTGTCTTTGACAGGTTTTGTCTGTCTGGTGCCAGTTCAGTTTGGAAAAGACACCAAGAAGAGTAGGGACCTAGGGTGTTTGGGAGATCTCTTATGAAAATGGAAAAGTAGCCGGGTGCGGTGGCTCACGCTTGTAATCCCAGCACTTTGGGAAACTGAGACAGGAGAATTGCGAGTTCAAAGTCAGCCTCAGCAATGGCGAGGCGCTAAGCAACTTGGTGAAACCCTGTGTCCCCAAAATAGGCCTGGGGATGTGATTCACTGGTCGAGTACCCCTGAGTTCAATCCCCAGTACCAAAAATAAAAATAAAAATGGAAAGTGCTGATTCTATCTTGGACAAGCTCCTTAGAGAAGTTGTAATTATAGCAAGGCCCATATATTTGAAAGTGTACTTTTTTAATACAACAGTTTTATAAGTTTGTTAACAACTGACTTAATAGGCTAAATTCAGATGGCTATAACAATGGATTTATCTACTAAGTCAATTCCATTTCAGGGGAGTATACCTCATTTCTGGGTAAACAGCTTGTCCAAAAATTGTATAGAAGGTCCTGGTCACCCCCACACCCTAAGCTACCCCATTTACCTCTTGGTGTTTGGGCCTTTCCAAGCTTCATAAGAAGTAATGTATAGCCAGGCGCGGTGGCTCACGCTTGTAATCCCAGCACTTAGGGAGGCTGAGACAGGAGAATCGCGAATTCAAAGCCAGCCTCAGCAATGGCGAGGCACTAAGCAACTCAGTGAGACCCTGTCTCTACATAAAACACAAAATAGGGCTGAGGATGTGGCTCAGGGGTCAAATGCCCCTGAGTTCAATCCCCGGTACCAAAAAAAAAAAAAAAAAGTAATGTATAGCCCACTGTTGACACAATGGGAATTAATTCCTAAAAGCAGCATATTTTATTAACCCAAAACATTTCCTAAGCACGATTCTTGCTTGCTTCAGTTACTAGATGAAACTCTCTCTCTCTCTATATATATATATGTATATATATGTATGTATATACATATATATACACACACACACACACACTATATATATATATATATATATATATATATTTGTAATAGCTTTATTTTGATCTCATGCCCCCCTCCCCATAAATTCACTTTTTTTTTTTGGTACTGGGGATTAAACCCAAGGACGTTCAACAACTGATCCACATCCCTAGCCCTATTTTGTATTTTATTTAGAGACAGGGTCTCACTGAGTTTCTTAGCGCCTCACTAAATTGCTGAGGCTGGTTTTGAACTCGTGATCCTCCTGCCTAAGCCTCCAGAGCCACTGGGATTATAGGCGTGTGCCACTGTGCCCGGCTGTAAATTCACTTTTTGATTCTGCATGCTTATGTATTTTTTGTTTTGTCTGATTAAAGGCTTTTGTTTTTCTCTAGGATGTTTTTCGCTCTTTGGTAAGAAACTGGTTATTTAAGTTTTGCTGGTCTGAGTTTTTGAGATGTAAATTTTCCTTTTCTTTCTTTCTTTCTTTTTTTTTTTTTTTTTTTTTTGGTACCAGGGATTGAACTCAGGGGCACTCAACCACTGAGCCACATCCCCAGCCCTATTTTGTGTTTTATGTAGAGACAGGGTCTCACTGAGTTGCTTAGTGCCTCGCCATTGCTGAGGCTGGATTTGAACTTGTGATTCTCCTGGGATTACAGGCCTGCTCTTGATGGTTATAAAACTTGTTAATCCTAGCACTTTGGGAGGCTGAGACAGGAGAATCACGAGAAGCACTCAGGGCGGCAACTGCAGACGCACTTTCCCCGGCAACATTGTCTGTGCTGCTCAGTTGTCACCTCGAAACCTGCTGCCACTGTGGTTTCCACCATCCATAGATCATCTCTGCCATTGTGCTTTCGGAGCAACATGGTCTGTTCTGCCTGAAGGAAGTGCAGGCTGGGTGGAATGGGAACAGTACCGTTCTGTGTGTATTGAGTGTGTTCAACACTACTGCCTTTGAAACGCACCTGGCCCTAGCCTAGTTCCTGCCATACCACTTGCGACACTGATGATTGGTAACACCTTTGCTGAGAGCTTCTTCCCACTGGCCACATGTTAATACCAATATAGTAAGGATAATCTGATATATAACAAAATATGAACCCTGACAGAAATATGTCCACAGTTACTTTATTTCTTCCCACGTTGGGATTCCCTGACATGTGCAGCAGTGCGAACGAGCTTCTTTCTGTGATCGCACTGAGATCCTCCAGCCCAAAGTGACACCAGAGCTTACAAGTTTTCTCTCCAGCGTGGAATCTCTGATGTTTGATGCAATCTGTGCTAAGTAAAAAGGTCTTGTCATATGCCCATTGCATGCTTAGGGTCTTTTCCCATGGTGTCTTGTCTCAGGATGAGTAAGGTGAGACAATTGAATGCTTTTCCTCGCTCAACATTTATGACTTTCCTGTGGCATGAATTTTCTGAGGTTTAATTGAGAAGTCTGCCTACACAACTTTCCACAGGGACTACATTTAAATAGCTTCTCCCCTTTTTTTGTTGTGTCAGAACTAAATTCTGACCAAAAGCTTTCCCACTGTCATAACACACAAAGGGCTTCTCTCCGGCATGCATTCTCGTCCATGTGAGATGTAACGTCTGTCGGCATGATTTTTCTACACTCATTACATACATGTTTTCTTTCTGTTGTGCATTTTTTCCTGTTTTCTCAAGAATAAAGTTCCACATTTAAAATTCTCAGAGTGTTAGGACACACACATGATGAAGGCAGGAGAGAGGAAGCAGACCTCCGGTTGGCAGGCTTTTCTTTACCCAGTATTTAGCTGTGGAGTCAATTGGTGAAACCCTGGCGTGGATCATTTTGTTACACCCATGACGCAAAGAAAGGACCACCGACGCCAATTTTAAATCAAATTAAGCAAGCTTATATTGTATACACAAATTAGCTGTCCCCCCTCAAAAAGTGAGGGCAGCAGCCTTGTCCAGGAGCAGGGAGGTTTTTATAACACAGAGAATTATAAAGGTAGGTGTCTTAGGAATTTACAACTGACAGGGTTCTGGCAAGTGCAATACAGCAGCAGAGAGCAAACCAATGATTTACACGGCTTAACATCTTTAGATATGGAGTGAACTCAGGTTCCAGCATGGGGCACCGCTGAGATTTTAAGGAGGGCAGTTACCTAATCAAAGCCAAGCATGGTCCAAGCAAGTAAAACAAAAAAATAAACCTTTATGACCTCTTGTCGAAATGGCTTTCAATCTTAAGATAGAATTAGGCTGGGTTCATCACTAAGACCTATTCTGGGGGAAGGGAATTTTCCTTCTGTCTCCCCTATAAGCAATTCTTTGCTCTTTCTGTTCTCATTATCAACAGATTCTCTGAGTGACTCATAAGTATCTGCTTCACAAACAAACATCTGCTGCTTCACAAATGCTACATTTTTGAGGTACATGTTTCCTTGGAGTTGGTTTTTCCCTAACAAAAGAGAAAATGCAGATGTCATTAAGGCTTGGGCTGAGGAAGAAAAGAACAATGTTTTGAGCAGAGGAGAATAATTCATGGGGCATATATGTAAAATGAAGTGGCATGTATAAGTAACCTTAGGAGAATTTATACAAACTTTTTTGTAGTTGTAGATGAACAGCATGCCTTTATTTTATTTGTTTATTTTTATGTGGTGCTAAGGATGGAAACCAGTGCCACACACCCGCTAAGCAAACACTCACTATAAACAAACACTATAGCTAGTCACTGAGCTATAGCCCCAGCCCCACCTTAGGAGAATTCTTATTATCTGTGGAACCTGCTGACTTGAGCTAGCTCAGAGGCTATCTGAGGAACTTGGAAGACATGATGATGTCACTAGCTCATAGAATATCTTCTAAGGAATAGACATGACATCACTAGCTCAAAGGATATCTTTGGAACTGTTGTGGGGATAGACAAGGCAAAGCACCAAAGGTAGCAGGAAACAGTTTCATTTAGCTGCAGCCAGGGTCAGAGGGCAAAGCTTTCACTGTAAACAATCAATTCCTCTGAATCCCAAGTTCAGGCAATTTCAGAACTTTATACCCAGTGTGTTAAGAGGAGGGGCTAAGAAGTCCACAGTCTGCAGAGTTCGCACAAGAACAGCTTTTTCTTTTTTCTTTTTTTTGGTACTGGGGCTTGAATTCAGGGGCACTCAACCACTGAGCCACATCCCCAGCCCTATTTTGTGTTTTATGTAGAGACAGGGTCTCACTGAGTTGCTTAGCGCCTCACCCTTGCTGAAGCTGGCTTTGAACTTGCAATTCTCCTGTCTCAGCCTCCCAAAGTGCTGGAATTATAAGCATGCGCTAGCGCGCCCGGCTAAGAGCAACTTTTTCTTTACTGTTCTGGGCAAGTTAACCCTTCAAAGACAGCACCTGAGAAGGGGAGAGCTACTTCTCCTTTTTCTTCCCTCCCTTTGCCAGCTGTTACCTTGGAGCCCAATTAGTAACCTCTTTTCTTCTCTTTGAAATGGAAAAATCTCAGCTGGGATGTTGGTGGTGCAAGCCTGTAATCCCACCACTCAGGGAGGCTGTGATAGGAGAATCTCAAGTTCAAAGCCAGCCTCAGCAACAGTGAGACCCTGTCTCTACATAAAACACACATTAGGGCTGGGGATGTGGTTCAGTGTCCCTGAGTTCAATCTCCAGTACCCCCCCAAAAAAAAACAAAAACAAAAAGAAATGTAAACATCTCTGTGAAGCTCAGGCCC
This sequence comes from Xerus rutilus, assembly GCA_028644305.1. Lineage (NCBI taxonomy): Eukaryota > Metazoa > Chordata > Mammalia > Rodentia > Sciuridae > Xerus > Xerus rutilus. The sequence continues at coordinate 7,316,659 of CM053415.1, forward strand.
GAGGCCAGAGGCCTTGTAAAAGGATCTGTCTTTCTTATTATACTTTGTATTTGCAAACATTTTTCTACAAACTATTATATTGTTACTACACTAGATAGTCCATAAATGTTTTTGTGAAAAACTAGTAAAGGGGGGTTTAGCACCTGGAGTGCTGATCTCTTCCAGGCCAGTGGCCAAGTAAGATAGAGCAACAGGAAATAGGAAGTTTAACTACATTGAACTTTTTTGTAGAGACTCTTTTGCTGATAGTCCTAAAATCAATTATGGTGAGGAGTTCTAGAGAAGCTTAAATAAGATTTTCTGTGGAAGAGGGGGTGCCACTACAGAACCTGAGTGTCACTAGTTCACAGCTGAGGGATCTGGAAGATGGGATGACTGTTAGTACGTCGTGGACATCTACAAAAGCCAGGAAACCTGGGGACGCCATATCTCACAGGATAGCTGTGGAAGACGCCACCATACCTCACAGGGTGTCTGTGGAACCCGGAACACGTGATGACATCATCTAGCGCCCAGGGTACTTGTAGACTTGATTTCCAAGTCAGCGAGCTTCACAGCACATGTGGGCTGCACATCCACCTTAAGTGAAAGCAGGAAGTTCACCCATCTGGAGGTTTCCCTGCTCCGGGGAGGACGCAAAGGGCGCCCTGTGTGATGAGGAGAGGGTACAAGAAAGTCTTTAAGAAGCTCATCCTCTAGAAGAAAATGGACATACACATGTGGCAGTTCAAATAAATACACAGAAAGCCAGAAAACGAAGTACTGAAAGACATTCACGGTCAGAAAGTGATCGGTTTGGAGTACAATGTGCTCGGAAGTACCTCTTGAGTTAAAAGAAGCTACCCAGTTTTAAAGGAAATTATCATGGACAGGTAAGTGCCATCCACATCCCACATGGGCGATGGGGACGAGGTTCCCTGACCGGCAAAGGGCTAGCTGAACGATAAAAACTAAGAGAACTAAAACGGCAAATAACCACAGAACACAGAAAATAGTTTTAAAAAGTGGAGGCAGAATGAGCCTGCAACCAGATGGGTCTGGCTTCCAGCATCTAACTTCTGGATCTGGATCTGGATCTAGCATCTGGATTCTATCTTCTGGCAAAATGGACCCCGCATGTGCTTTATATCGGGGAACTTCAAAGCCCTTCCATCCAACATTCTTTATGAAGGTAGGAAAAAGATAGGGGGCAGGTAGGCTGACTCGGTTCCTAATGGGCATATGCCCGTTTCCGAAGATGCAATGAGGACTTCCTTAGCAGAGCGGAAGAGGCGGGGCACTTCCATTAGGCAGGCCTAAGTGTAGAAGGCCACAGAAGGTTCAAATTGCCAGCCTGTCTCTCCCCTGCCTAGGATGCTGAAGAAAAGTCCCTTATGCATTCCACAGATGGCTTCCTGCGGGGCAGGCATTATGCAAGAGGTCTGAGTAGGCGATGGGAATGCTGCAAATCAAATTCTGGGAATGGTTTGACTGGGGTTAAGTGTTAAGAGGTCAATTCACAAACTGGGTGCAGTGGCGCCTGCCTGTAATCTCAGTGGCTTGGGAGGCTGAGAGAGGAGGATTTTGAGTTCAAAGCCAGCCTCAGCAACTTAGTGAGGTTCTAAGCAACTTAGCAAGACCCTGTCTTAAAATAAAAAGGGCTGGGGATGTGGCTCAGTGGTAAAGTGTTCCTGGATTCAATCTCTGGTTTAAAAAAAGAAAAAAAGTGTCCGTTAATCTCTAATTATCTTACTATAACAAGTTTACTTAGATAAAACACTATGAAAGTCCCTGTCATTCACACTGTGTGTGGACGTATAGATATGAGGAATACCTAAGCATTCATGGTTCAGAGATCACAAATTACTGCCTAGGGTGTGGAATCAGAAAAAAAACAAACAGCAACAGTTAGGAAATCAAAGATAAAACTAAAAAAAAAAAGTCAATTCACAAAAAGAATTAAGAAGATATTCTATAGTGGGTAACAGGAAGTTGATCATATTCTGTTAGGGCTGTCAGGTTCTTCAGGTTTTTTTTTGTTTTTTTTTTTTTTTTTTTTTTTTAAATATTTTTTATTAGTTGTAGATGGACACAGTATCTTTATTTTATTTATGAATTTTTATGTGGTGCTGAGGATCGAACCCAGTGCCTCACGCATGCGAGGCAAGCGCTCTACCACTGAGCCACAATCCCAGCCCCAGGTTCTTCAGGTTTTGCTTGAGAACTAATGGAAAGGTAGATCAAAGTTTTTGACTGAAAGAAGAGCATTATGATAGCAGTATTAAAAATGGCCAGGGATTGGGCTGGGGTTATGGCTCAGTGGTAGAGTGCTCGCCTAGCATGTGTGAGGCACTGGGTTCGATCCTCAGCACTACATAAAAATAAAATAAAGATATTCTGTCCACCTACAACTAAAAATAAATAAATTTTTTTTAAAAAAATGGCCAGGGGTGACAGACTACATAAAAAAAAAAGGGTTTTAGAAAAAGTTTGAACCATCTAAGTAGACAGATTGTGAGCTGTATTGTACATATCATCTATATTATTACTAGTGTTTGTCCATCACTGAGAAAGTATAAAATATCCCATCACAATCGTGGATTTCCCAATTTTTCTTACTTGGATCAGTTTTTTTCTGCTTTTCGTTTGAGGTTATACAGTTAGGTACATATTCAAAACTCACCTGTTTCTAATGAATTGATCCTTTTAAAATAATCCTGTCTTGTATTGCTTGTTATGTGATCAGTTTTGTCAGGTATTAATATGGAAGCACCACCTTTCTTCTGGTAATTTTGTGTGTGTGTGTGTGTGTGTGTGTGTGTGTGTGTGTGTACACACATCCCTTTACATTCAAGCTTACTGGATAATCAGATTGTTGGTACATAAACAATATATAAATTTTAAAACTGGAGTGCTGTGTTTTGAGCCTAGAGGTCTTGTTCTCTTTGTGACCAGCGTATTGAACAAGCATGTTGGTCTCCCTCTGTCCTTTTAAACTTTCTCACTGAATTGTTTTTCCACTGCTACTGGGTAGTCTCATTTCTGATCTCTCAGTTAAGATGCAAACCACAGTCCCAACTCACTACTTAAACTTTTCCCTTTTCCCAGATGAGTCTTTACAGACTAGAAAAAGAGGAAGGAACCAATGGTCCGTGTTCTTTTTCTCTGTTTGGCATTTTAAATTCCTTTCCCGGTGTGTTATCCTAATTTCTCACCTCTCCAAAGTTAGAGCACAAAATAAAAAAAGAAGGGGTGGCTGGGGATGTAGCTCAGTGGTAGAGCACTTGCCTAGCATAAGCAAAGCTTTGGATTTGATTTCCAGCGTTACCAGCTGCCGGGAGGGGAGGGTGTGTTCTGACTGATTCTTTTTTATTCCTAGTTGGGAAACAGTTCTCAATGTCTTTAAACTTGGCATTATGTTCTGTCTCAATATCCACTTGAGATTCTGATATTCATACCTCATCTGACGAATTTTAGTGATTACTGATATATTTTGATTTATCTCTACCACCCCCAGCCCATCCTCCAATTCCTTTTCTTATTTTATTTTTCTCCATAGCACTTATTACCATATACATATTATATATTTTATTAAGTTTTTGCTATCCCTCCCCTAATGTAACCTTCCTCAGGCAAGGGTTGCTGATTGCTTTTTTCATTATTATATCTCTAATACCAAGAATAGTACCTGATACATACTATAACTAGTGTAAACAAAAGTCTCCTGCCTACTCACAAGAGAGCAAACCTAGATTGGTTGATTGATTGATTGATTTTGGTGTTGGTGATGCTGGGAATTGAACCCAGGAGGGGGCTTGCACATGCTAAGCACACATGCCTCCACTGAGCTACACCTAGCCCAAGCCTAGATGGTTTTAAAAATTCTTTTACCAGACCTTCATGAAACCAATAATCCCTATCAGGACCCAATAAAGAACATCTACTTAAGTTAATTTACCTGGTTCATTAAACCAAATAAGAAACCAATTTTACTTATGAACATGACTGCTGAAATGCTAAACATTAATATTTTAACTTTATCAGTATATTAAAACACATAACAAAATATATTACAGGAATATGAGGATGGCAAGTGTTTAAAACATAAATGTAAGCCAGGCGCGGTGGCGCATGCCTGTAATCCCAGCACTTTGTAAGGCTGAGACAGGAGAATCCCAAATTCAAAGCCAGCCTCAGCAATGGCGAGGCGCTAAGCAACTCAGTGAGACCCTGTCTCTACATAAAACCCAAAATAGGGCTGAGGGTGTGGCTCAGTGGTCGAGTGCCCCCCCCCCAAAAAATATATATATATACATCTCATATTGAGACTTTTATTTATTTTTTATTTTTTTAAAACAACGGAATGCATTTCAATTCATAGTACACATATGGATTATATTGATACTTGATAAGCAATCCCATTAAAGTCATGAGCAAGTCAGGTGCAGTGATGCATGCCTTTAATCCCGGCAGCTCAGGAGGTTAAAGCAGGAGGATCATGAGTTCAAAGCCAGCCTCAGCAATGTCGAGGTGCTAAGCAACTCAGTGAGACCCTGTATCTACATAAAACACAAAATAGGGCTGGGGATGTGGCTCAGTGGTTAAGTGTCCCTGAGTTCAATTCCTGGTACCCCCCAAAATAAATAAACAAACAAATAAAGTCATGAGCAAGACAAAAATCCCTGCCAGGATGATTTGTTTGACAATATACTGAAGGTCTTTTTTTTTTTGGTACTGGAGATTGAACCCTGCCCTATTTTGTGTTTTATGTAGAGACAGGGTCTCACTGAGTTGCTTAGTGCCTCACCCTTGCTGAGGCTGGCTTCAAACTCATGATTCTCCTGTCTCAGCCTAAGTGCTGGGATTACAGGCTTGCGCCACCGTGCCCGGCTGTATACTGAAGGTCTTAATCAATGCAATAAGGAAAAGGAATTAACACACAAGAATTGGAAAAGAAAAGATAAAATCACTTTTTTAAAGGAAAATGTGAATCGTCTACACGTCAACCTTCAGAAATGGTTAGATGTATGAAAATTCAGGACATTTCTGGATACAAAGTCAATCTTCAAATTACTACTATTCTATTCTAAAATAATCACCAACTAAAACAATAGGAATAAAATATCTCATTCACAATAAAAACTAATGATAACTAGAATCTTGTTATTGTAAAATACTACTGTAGGACAAGTAAAAACAAAGACCTGAATAAAAGGAGAAATAAGACAAATTAAGAAATGGAAAGAAAGGATATGGCAGATGTCAATTTTCCTAAAATTCATTGTCAATCCATTATGTTCTGGTCCCTGTGGAGGTAGATGGATCCACCCTTTCTTCCCCCAACAGACACGTAACATCTGATTCTAATGTCTAGACTGATAATGCCCTCCAGATGCTAAGGTCATGAAAAGATTTATTACTTAAAGAATTTAGGTCTGAGCTGGGCGCGGTGGCTCAAGCCTGTAATCCCAGCACTTAGGGAGGCTGAGACAGGAGAATTGCGAGTTTAAAGCCAGCCTAAGCAATGGCGAGGAGCTAAGCAACTCAGTGAGACCCTGTCTCTGCATAAAACCCAAAATAGAGCTGGGGGTGTTGCTCAGTGGTCGAGTGCCCCTGAGTTCAATCCCCAAAAAAAAAAGAAAAAAAGAAAAAAAAAGAATTTAGGTCTGGTGATAGGAAGGCAGGTCTCTTTAGCAAGTCTGCATATACTTTAGGGAGAAAGCAAAAGAGACTGATTTGTCCGGGATTCTAGTTATTAGGGAAGGGGCTGGGGTGAGAGTTCCTGCACTCAGCTCAAGTAAGCCCCTCTGGTTTTTGAATCTTCCACTGACACCAAAGGAGTGAGCATCAGGTTTTCTTATCAGAGGACTCCAGGAAAAAGAAGGCTTAAAGCTGTCAGTTGCCAAACTTCAGAAATCTAATCAAAGTGCTTATCATTCATTAAAAAAATAAAAATATTTGGTTGTAAATTTCTTTGGGGGGTATAATTTAACAAAGTGATCCTACAATTCACATCTGAAAAAAAGAGGCAGCAAATATTCAAAATTTGGAAAAACCATAGGAAAATTACAAGTAACTTTGGACTGGGAAATATTACAACCCTTCCCCCTTCCACACCACCAAAAGGAGAATCCTGATGAAATTTAGCATCTGTTATGTAACCTCTGTATTACAACAGTGTTATTTGGAAACAAAGGAAATCACAGTAAACAAAGTAAAATATATATCAAAATAGGATTCAAATGTACGTTTGAAATAAAGGAAAGTCCTTCAGAACAAAGAACTTGACTTTGCTGTTTGGTGAAGGGATGAAAGCACAGTGAGAACACAAAGCAAATACTGGGAAAAGTTTGCAACACACACAACTGACATAAGGACTGGCTTTCAGAGTGGCAGAACTGAATTCTCTAAATAAATCTGGCCTGGAAGTCCAAGCCCCACTAAGCCTCTTGCTCCAGTTTTGCAATTCCCTTTGCGTTCTTGGCGTCTTCCCTCCAGAAAGTAAAAGGATTTCGTTACAGGATTGTCAAAGATTTTCTTTCTTGAAATTAAATATTATCTAATTATGAGATGAGCATATATATAAGAATATTGTTCCTAATGGTGTATTGTAGCTAATAGGAGATTTAAAAGGTCACATTACATAGGATCAGACCCTCATTCTGGCACTTACTACCTGGGTGACAATAGGAGGATGCTTAGCATTCTCATGACTAAAATTTCCTCATTGATATAATAAGGATAATTACAGTTCTGCTGTTGAGTAAATTAAATCATGAACATAAAGTGTTTGGCACAGTGCCTGGCACCTAACAAAAGCTCAAAAGATGCCATAATCTTGTCATTTAATTATCACTATTCTGAAAATAGCAATTATTTCCATTGAAACATAAAATTTGTACTCTGACATTTACTCACTAGTGTTCCATCTCTATTTTTTTTTTCCACTTTAAGAATCTTAAAGGAAGGGCTGGGGTTGTGGCTCAGTCGTAGAGCACTTACCTCGCTTTTGTGAGGCACTGGGTTCAATCCTCAGCACCACATATAAGTAAATGAATAAAGGTCCATCAACAACTAAAAATTAAAAAAAAAAATCTTAAAGTAAGAGCTGGGGTTATGGCGCAGTGGTAGCGTGCTCACCTAGCATGCGTGAGGCACTGGGTTCGATCCTCAGCACCACATAAAAATAAAATAAAGATATTCTGTCCACCTACAACTAAAAAAAAATATTAAAAAAATCTTAAAGTGAAACAAAAAGAAGCACTGAACGTTATTTGTCACCTGCTTTTCACTTTGGAAGCAGAGATACAAATCACTTTTTTAAGTCCTAGACTTTGGGCAAAATGTTTTCTGTTTATAACCACTCCACTTATCTCCAAATGTTAAGCACTGACCCTGGTGTGAGAAAGTTAAATTTAGGATTTATTTTCTCTTTACAGTCTTTTTTAAAAATTCAAGACAGGGTCTAAGTTGCTGAGGCTGCCCTTGAACTTGTGATTCTCCTGCCTCAGTAGGTGTGCGCCACTGTGCTCAAATAGGCAAAAAATTTTAATGACCAAAAAGAATATCAAAGGATGCTCAATCTCAAGAGCAAGTAGGAGCCAGGCACGGTGGCGAACCCTTGTAGTACCAGCACTTTGGGAGGCTGAGACAGGAGGATCGCGAGTTCAAAGCCAGCCTCAGCAATGGCGAGGCGCTAAGCAACTCAGTGAGACCCTGTCTCTACATAAAACACAAAATAGGGCTGGGGATGTGGCTCAGTGGTCGAGTGCCCCCGAGCTCAATCTCCGGTGCTCCCCACTCCAAGAAAAAAGCACTCGACCAGGCAGGAGTCCTCCAAAGCCTTGGGATGCCCCGCAGTTTGGCCAGGCTCTGGCTTTCGGGCTCTGAGGCTTCGCACGGTGGGAATCGGTGCTCGGCATCTGGAGGAAGGCGCTCCCCTTCAGGGTTAGAAACGCACGCCCTCAATCCCTCCGCCACTTCTATCGGCTCACGGGGAGGAACCAGGGACATGGCCGGCAGAAATCCTTCAATAAAACCCAACCCACCTCCATTCCCTGCAGCCCAGAGCTCGCCCCCAACAGTGCCCGCCTCCCGTTCTCGCCTCTGGCCCCAGTAGCCGCGGACCGTCCTTCCGGAACCCCCAGCGTAGCACCTCTTCCTGTCCCCGCCCCAGACTCCCCAGGGTCCGGAATCAAAGGACCTCTCCTGGGCCGCCGCCGGCGGAAGCAGAACACCCGCACCCCGTCTACCCCGTCTACCCCGTCTACTCACCCGCTTCCGGCAAGACCCTCCTTGAGGATGCCCTTGGGTTCTAGTGACTTCCGGCCCCTCTGGGACCTTGGAGGTTTAATTGAGTGATGGTTCTTTCCTGGGATTTCAAGCAGAGAGGGAAGGGAAGGGAAGGGACTGCCGGGGAGAGGAGACAGAAGCAAGGGTTTTTGCATTCTTCTCTCTAGCACTCACTTCTGATATTTATCTTACCATGGGATTTTAAAAAAGTCTTATTCCGAGTGAACTATTTTTGGCATTTAGGTTCAGGGAGCATTGCCAAATTAGGTTATTGAGTTCTGATCACCAGGAGAAATTTCAAATAAAAACAGAAAGCTTGTACATTAATAAACAACCAGGAATGACCACCAGGATTTTGTATAAAGCTCAGAAAAACGACGAACAGGAAAGAACTGCCCCATCTTTGGAAACAAGGTGACTTACCCCTGCACAATCTGGTGGCTTTCACCGTTCAGAATCAAGACTGTGCTGCTGGGATGCCAGGGCCATGGCTCTAGCTTTCCCTGGCCTCTGCTTTTTCCATGCTCCTTGTTCCTCTGTGGCTCAAACACAATTGTCAACACCAACATCTGCCTTTATTTATTTATTATAAATAATAATAAGGGAAGCTTACCCACTAAGCCATATCGCCAGCCCTTAAATTTTTTTTTTTTTTTTTTTAATTTTGAAACAGGGTCTCAGTTACTTAGGGCCTCACTAAGTTGCTGAAGCTGGCTTTAAACTTGTGATCCTCCTGCCACGGACTTTGTGCAAGTTGCTGGGAGTAAAGGTGTGTGCCACTGTGCCCATTTTTTTTTTTAATACTTTATTTGGAGTAATTTAAGATCAGTTATATTCAGTAAAAGGTAGATTTTCTGTATATACATCTCCTCCCCACATATGCATACACCCACATTATCGGCATCCACAGTGGTACATGTATTAGAATTGATGAGCCTATATTGACATCATCCCAAGTCCTTATTGTAGGGTTCACTCTTTTTTTTTTAAATATTTTTTTAGTTGTTGATGGACCTTTATTTTATTCATTTATTTATATGTGGTGCTGAGAATCGAACCCAGTGCCCCACACATGCTAGGCAAGTGCTCTACCACTGAGCCACAACTCCAGCCCCTAGGGTTCACTCTTGATGTACATTCTGTGGATTTAGACAAATTTATGACTTTGCATCCACCATTACGGTACCATTATAGTCTCACTGCCCCAGGAATTCTGTGCTCCATCTTTCATCCCTGCCTCCTCTCTCAACCCCTAATGTTTTTGCTGTCCTCACAGTTTTGCCTTTTCTGTAATATCAAATAGTTGCAATCACTCAATATGTAACTTTTGGGGATTGGCTTCTTTCACTTGGTGAACACATTTTTCTTCAAGTCTTTTTGTGGCTTTGATAACCTGTTTCTTCTTAGTGCTGAATAATAGTCCATTGTCTAGAGCCCGCCTGTAATCCCAGCACTTTGGGAGGCTGAGACAGGAGAATCCCTAATTCAAAGCCAGCCTCAGCAATGGAAAGGTGCTAAGCAACTCAGTGAGACCCTGTCTCTACATAAAACACAAAATAGGGCTGAGGATGTTGCTCTGTGGTTGAGTACTCCTGAGTTCAATCCCCAGTACCACTCTCCTGGCCCCCCAAATACTCCATCGTCTAGGTATATTACGGTTTATGTACTCACTTACCAAAGGACATCTTGGTGCTTCTAAGCCTTGGAATTATGAATTAATTACCAATTTGTAATTACAAGTTATGAATAAAGCTGCTATAAACATCCATGTGCAGGGTTTTGTGTGGACATTAGTTTTCAACTCCTTGGGGTAAACACCAAGCCATGTGACTGCTGTATTGTTTGGTGGAGTTTTGTTTTGTAAGAAACCACCAAACTGTTTTCCAAAGTGGCTACACCATTTTGTATTCCTGCCAGCAATAAATGAGAATTTTTTAAAATATATTTTTAGTTGTCAGTGGATCTTTAATTTATTTATATGTGGTGCTGAGAATCAAACCCAGTGGCTCACACATTCTAGGAAAGTGCTCTACCACTGAGCTACAACCCTAGTCCCAATAAATGAGAATTCTAAGTTGCTCCACTTTCTTACCAGCATGTAGTATTGTCCATGTTCTGGATTTTGGTCATCTAATAAGTGTGTGTTGGTATAATATTGTTAAAACTCCAAATTTTCTGGCATATGATGTGGTCTATCTTTGCAAATATGCTTATTTGTCTTCTGCATATCTTCTTCAGTGAAGTATCTGTTAAGGTCTTTGACCCTTTTTAAAATCAAGCCATTTAGCTGGGCATGGTGGCGCATGCCTGTAATCCCTGCAGTTTGGGAGGCTGAGACAGGAGAATCATGAGTTCAAAGCCAGCCTCAGCAATGGTGAGTTGCTAAGCAACTCAGTGAGACCCTGTCTCTATATAAAACACAAAATAGGGCTGGGGATGTGGCTCAGTGGTCGAATGCCCCTGAGTTCAAATCCTGGTACCAAAAAACAAAAACAAAAAACAAGCTATTTGTTTTCTTCTTGAATTTTAAGAGTTCTTTATGAATTTGGGATGACAATTCTTTCTTTTCTTTTGGTGGTACTGGGGATTGAACCTAGGACCTTGTGCATGCTAGGCAAGTACTCTACCATTGAGCTACACCTCCACCTGTGAGTGACAGTTCTTTATTAGATATGTCTTTTGAAAATATTTTCTGGGGGCTGGGATTGGGCTCAGTGGAGAGCACTTGCCTAGCATGTGTGAGGCACTGGGTTCAAGTCTCAGCACCATATATAAATGAATAAAATAAAGGTCCATCAACATCTAAAAAATATATTTAAAAAAATAAAATATTTTCTGCCAGTCTATGGCTTTTTAAAAAATTATTCTTATAGAGCCGGGCGCGGTGGCTCAAGCCTGTAATCCTAGCACTTAGGGAGGCTGAGACAGGAGAATTGCGAGTTCAAAGCCAGCCTCAGCAATGGCGAGGCGCTAAGCAACTCAGTGAGACCCTGTCTCTACATAAAACACAAAATAGGGCTGGGGATGTGGCTCAGTGGTCGAGTGCCCCTGAGTTCAATCCCCAGTGCCAAAAAAAAAAAAAAAATTATTCTTATAGAGTCTTTCACAGAGCAAATATATTTAATTTTAAAAATAAGAGACAGGGTCTTCCTGTGTTGCTCAGGCTGGACAGCACTCATGATCCTTCTGCCTCAACCTCCTGAACAGCTGAGATTACAGGGGCGTGACAACACACCCAGTAATTTTAAAGTTTTATCAATTTTCCTTTTTCTCAAAGATCATGTCTAAAAAGTCAATGCCAAACCTAGGGTCATTTAGATTTCTTCCTGTTATCTTCTAGTATTTTTATAGTTTTGTGTTTGGTTAGGTTTGTGACCCAGTCTGAATTTCTGTGAAGGGTGTGAAGTCTGTCTTTTGTTTTTGTGATATCCAGTTATTCCAGCATTATTTGTTGAAAAGACTAAACATCTGTTCATTTTTATATTGTTTCCTAAATAGTCGTTGATGTCTTCAAACACCACACACACACACACACACACACACACAGGACACCCAGTTATATTTAAATTTTGGAAAAACAAGTAATTTAATGTCCCAATTCCTCTTCACCCCTGGCTTAAGCAAAAGCCTTCCCCCTCCTTTTTTTGGCAACCATATCAAGATTTCACCTGGACAGATGCTTCACTAGATAATGCTTATCTTCCTCAAAAAACATCTGTCCCCATCTTCCTGAATACATAATAAAACAATAACTGGGATCAGGCCTCGGCATAGTCCCACTGGTAAAACACAGTTAAGTGCTGCAAGAGAAAATCTTTCTCACTGAAGTGTTGCAGCACCTGGCTAAGATTACTGACAGGAACCAGAGGAATACATGTGGGAATGGCTCCTGAGGTACTGGGCTCGAAGAGAGGGGCCATGCTGTCGAGTGCCAAATATAAAGCCAGGATGAGGAGAGAATAATGACTAGAAGCATGCTTCCATGCTTCAGGTTAACAAGTTTTGCAAACACATTTGAAGACAGTCCATGGTAGGCAGACAGAATCATGGCCGGCAAAGATGGCTAAATCCAAATCCCGGGAACCTGTGACTATCGTGGCTAATCTGCTGACCTTAAGATGGGGAGATTACCTAGGTAGCCCCGATGCAATCAAGAGGGTCCTTAAATATGAAAGAGGGAGGCAGAAGAGTCAGAGGTTAAATGTGAGTATGAAGAATGGCCTAAGAGATGCGGTGTTGCTGGTTTTGAAGGTGGAGAAAGGGACGAGACAAAGTGGGCTGCCACCTGGGTGGCCTTTGGAAGCTGGTAAAGGCAGGGAAATTGATTCTTCCCTAGGACCTCCACAGGGGAACACATCCCTGCTACCACCTTGATTCTAGCCCAGTGAGATCCACCTCAGAATCCCAATATACAGAACTGTAGGACAATAAAATTGTGTCATCTCAGGCCATCAAGTCTGTGGTAAGTTTATTTTTTTGTGGTGCTGGGGATTGGACAGGGCTTCATCTGCCAGGTGAATGCTTTACCACTGAACTACATCCCCAAGTTTGAAGGAATTTGTTACAAAACAAGTTAACAGCCCTGATGTCACTTGTTTAGAATGGTTCTCCCAAACTTGGCCATGAATGATGGCTTATGGCAAAATGAGGTAGACTAGATTAGAATTAGCGGAGTACTAAGAAAAGGGTCAGCAGGCCCAGTGCATGTTAAAACTAATTTACTGTTTGAGATCTGAGAACCCCACACCAGGCTGTATCCCAGAGGGCCCAAAGAACTCCTGGTCCACTAGGATAACAGGATGCACAATGACAGAAGCCTGGTATTGAGTTCAGTGGTGGCTGCCCCTGAGGCTAGAATTAACAGCAGATTCTACCATGCAACTCAATTTCCCTCATGTCAGTGGGGATGAATGAATTCTGGATTGGAAGAGGTGGCGGTGGCATTTAACCGTAAGAGGTGAAGTGGACATGCCGATGGTAGGCAACAGGGCTGCTGCCTGACTAAATGCTCTGTGGGCCTTCATCATGAATACACAGACAGGTCGGCATTACATGTACAGTTTAAGGTGCTGGCAGAACACCCAGATCTTCAACAAGCTACTTGAAACAGTAAAAAAAAAATTTCTTCTTCAGTAATTATACCCTACCCGACCCCAAATATATGGCTGCTACATAAAGACTTATCACTTAGAACTGTGGCCTAATTGGATCCCAGGATGGCACACAGGGCAGCTTCCAGAGATGAGACTTGGTACTAGCATGAAACTTCCTCGTTATCCCTAATTCTGGCATGTCAGGCTTGGCAGTAGGCAAAAAGATATTTCAGTGATTACTGAAAAACAAAACAAAACAAACCTCTATCATAATATGAAGATAAAGCAGTTGGGTTTCTAGGTAACAGGAGATACTAGACCAGAAACACCACAGAAAAAAGTATTTTAAGAGGCCACAGAGAAGCTGGGTGCGGTGGCGCATGCCTGTAATCCCAGCACTTAGGGAGGCTGAGACAGGAGAATCGTGAATTCAAAGACAGCCTCAGCAATGGCGAGGTGCTAAGCAACTCAGTGAGACCCTGTCTCTACATAAAACACAAAATAAGGCTGGGGATGTGGCTCAGTGGTCGAGTGCCCTGAGTTCAATCCTCGGCACCAAAAAAAAAAAGCCACAGAGACACAGAGATTGCAGTCAGGACAGACAGGATGGATTTAAGATAATCATATTGTGTTTGACTTCTGGAGTTTTGGAAGAAGGAAGCTGCCCAGGGAGAATCGATTTTAATAGACTTTGGAATGGACAGGATAACACAACCAAAATGCACATGAAGTTGCCAAAATGATCCCAACAATGAAAAAATTGTACTCAATGTGTAGGAAAAAAACACAATGTAGACCAAAGTGTAGCTACTATACACACCTACCACAACCTCTTGTGTATACATTCACAAGTACCAAAAGCTTTACTTACCCCCAATCCAAAATTTCTAAGAGCTAAACCAGCAGGAATAGTTTCATCTGTAGTTATTTTCGATAATCAATACATCATTTATCACAATAATAGTCCTGAGGCATGCTATGATGTTATATGTTTATTCTGAATTCAATTAAACTGTGTTCAGTTTATCAATTCTTCACAAGTTACAACTCTGGAATATATGCTGAAAGGTTAAACAGTTTTAATATTTCTTAATTATACTGGATATACATCAGTTTACGCAGAAGGCAATGCTGGCATGGTTTGCTGGGTCCTCAAGTATGGGGAGGGGACCTCCTGCCTTCGGAGGGCTGTGTAGCTGTCACTCCACAGGCATCCCTGATGGTGAGTGGAACAAAACCTATCAACAGAGTTTACCGCATCACAGGCTTCTCCCTACATTTACGTTCTAAAGTTTACAAAAACAAACACAACAGAAGAGGGGTACCTGACGATTATAGTACTTCTCCCTCTCCAGTGTGGACTCTTAGGTGTTTGGAAAGATTTGACTTGCTACAGAAGGTTTTTCCACAATGATTACACCAGTAGGGCTTTTCCCCAGTGTGGATTCTGTGATGTTTATTAAAATTTGAGCTGTGGTTGAAGGCTTTCCCACACTCCTTACATTTATAGGGCTTCTCTCCAGTGTGGAGGCGCTGATGTGAACTGAGACCTGCGTGCTGGCTAAAGCTCTTCCCACACTCATTACACTGGTAGGGCTTCTCCCCAGTGTGGATGCGATAGTGTCGAATGAGGCTGCCTTTACCACTGAAAGCCTTTCCACAATCTTTACACTGATAGGGCGCCTCTTCTGTGTGCATCCTCTGATGCTTAAGGAGGTCTGAGCTCTGCCCAAAGGCTTTCCCACACTTACAGTCATAGGGCCTGTCCACCAGGTGTGTTCTGTAATGGAGGGTAAGGTTTGAGCTGTGGCTGAAAGCCTTCCCACATTTGGTGCACACATAAGGTTTCTCCCCAGTGTGCGTTCTCCGGTGTTTGGTAAGGTTTGAGCTATTACTAAAGGCTTTCCCACACTCAGCACATATATAACGTCTCTCTCCTGGGGTAGGTTTAGTGTGTACTGATTCTGCCCCTTTCTTGGAACCTGTGTCTTGAAGAGGGGTTTTTGCTCCTCTTTCCTTTCCAAGGTTCACCCACTGCCTTTCTGACCTGGCCCCACACTTATTGGCAACAATCACTGGGATGACATCCCTTTTGAGTCCATCTGCATGAGACTCCTCTTCGGAACTTTTCTGCTCATCTGTTGATTCCTCATTATGGGGATCCAATTTATAATCTAAAGCAAGAAATGGAGAAAGGATATGCTTGCTGTTTCTTATTCTGAGGAAGAAACAGTTAGAGGAGAAATAGAATCATTAACCCAAGCTCCCTACCACAAGCTACAATGGTCTGATGAGCACATGAACTTTTCCGTCATGAAAGCTTCGTATATACAAGGCACAAAGTATAAACAAGAAAACAAGCACATCTCAACAGGAGCAAAGGAGATAAATGCTGCTCAGACAGGAACAATGACCAAAGCTGACTAAGGAACAAAAAAAACTTAAGGGAGATGAGGCTCAGTGGCAAACTCACAAAACCCGTATCCCCACAGAACTGAATATGAAAGCAATAAAGAAGGACATTCAGTCCCGTTTATAGTCATTCTGGTTCCAGATCCTGATTGATAAGGAAGGTTAACTCACGCCATTTAACTAAGGCTATGTCTTGTCACTCTTTTAGTTATAAAGTGATAATATCAGATTGAACTAGTTTAGAGCATCTCCCTAGGTAGTTAACACTTCATAAAAGTCATTTTAACCATGTGTGGAAAAGGGACTATGAAATGCACTCTGAAAAACAGGCTCCTGTGGAGAACTGTCATCCCTTCAGGGGTATGAAACCTGTTTCTCTCTCTCTCTCTCCCATTCGCGTTTTTTGAGGGGGTGGGGCACTCGATCACATCCTCAGCTCTATTTTGTGTTTTATGTAGAGACAGGGTCTCACTGAGTTGCTTAGCGCCTTGCTGTTGCTGAGGCTGGCTTTGAACTTGCAATCCTCCTGCCTTAGCCTCCCAAAGGATTACAGGTGTACACCACCGCACCTGGCCCACTCACTTTTCTTTCTTTTTTAAATTTTAGTTGTAGATGGACCCCATACCTTTTTATTTTGTTTATTTTTTTATGTGGTGCTGAGGATCAAACCCAGTGCCTCACACCTGCTAGGCAAGTGCTCTACCACTGAGCCACAACCCCAGCCCTCCTATTCACTTTCCATAAGAAGCAATCACTTGGCTACACTGTGAGTTATTGCATGAGCCATGAGCTATGTGTAGCGTGTACTTCTTATCTATATAAAAGTAACTTAATACAGTTAACATTTCAAAAATAGTCATTGAAGCAGGCTTTGAAAAATAGTTTTAGCTCACTTAGATTGTTTCCTGAATTTGAGTATTTGTATCTTTCACCACTTCTGGACAATCTCAGTCTCTCCCAACTCTCTTCTCCTGTAGAACTGATGCTAAACAGACTTGGACAGCCTACCCAAGCCTCTCCCCTCAGCTCCTTCCAGCTCTTCTTCCTATACAGTGTTTCAGGTAACTTTCTCAGTCTACCCACCTGGTTCACTCATCATCTCTTTAACTGTTTAAAACAGCCATTGTGTTCTTCATTCAATGACCAGAGTTTTCATGTTTAGAAACTCTATTTTGTTGTTATCAAAGCTGCCTGTTCCCGCCCCCACCAATAGCTTCTTACTGTTTTGAGATCTAAATGATTTGTCTTAATGTATTTGAAACCAACTTATTTTATAAGGTAATTTACATTAATGTTCTATTATCCAAATAATTGTGCTTTAATTTTCCTTCTGTTGTATCTACTGACTCTTATTCTCCCTTAGGTATTTCATTACTTTATAACTTTTATTTCTTAGAAAGGCTTTGTCTCCCTACTCTCACTCTAAATAACGGTATGGCCTGGAACAGTCTAGAATTCACTGGAATACAGTGTCTGTGGCTTTACATTTGCTTCTGCCACGTATCGAGAGTCAAGGCTTAGGTTAAGTTCTTGGCTTGGAGACTTCTGTACCATGCAGGTGTAATAAAATCAGATCTCAAGTCCTTCTAAGGCAGTTGTCTAGGGATACGCTGCTATGTCCACTCAGTGCTCAAGCAGACTGGCAAACTCTGGTACTGGCTCGTATGCTAGCAGGCTCCTTCTTTTGGCCTAACACAACTTTTCACATCGAGTGTATGACCTTTTGGGTCTTCATGCAAAGTTTTCAGTGCCAACTCCCTTTCCCTCAGGGGGGCCCAAGAACCCGTCTCTTCTCCCAATTTGGATACTAAAACCTGAGCCTGCTACTGGCTCTGATAATCCTTCCTCTCCACCTCTCCTCTGTGTAGCACTGTCAAGTGACTACGCCAAGAGAAACAGAAAATAAAACTGACCATTTCATCTATTTAATATCTTTAGGTAGTCTGGCAACTCCCAGAAGGCCCCAAATGACTAGAATTGCCATTAACCACTGTCAACAGTGAAAAATTTAGTCAACAGTTCCTTTTTTTTTTTTACTTTTCCCAGAGAATGTGATTAACAGGGGCCAAAACCATTTCTAGCCAGGCACAGTGGTGTACACCTGTAATCCCAAGTGGTTTGGGAGGCTGAGGCAGGAGGACTGCAAGTTCAAGGCCAGCCTCAGAAACTTAGTGAGGCCCTGTCTCAAAATAAAATATAAAAAAAAAGGACTGGGGATTTGGCTAGTGGTTAAGCACCTCTGGGTTTAATCCCTGGTACAATCAAAAACAAAAACAAAACAAAAACACCCTACACATTTCTGAGATGGAATTCCATGTGTCTGGGACATGGTAACATCTTAGGGAGATTTCTGAAGGCTAGGGACTCTGCTCATGAAAGCACAACATACACAATTAGTGGTTACACTACCTACACTTGAGCTAAGTCCTGGTGGACAATAAGATCTGGAATAATGTCCCATGTTTTTGCAAACATAATTAAACATTAAATACTTCAAGAATTTAGTTATAATTCTTCTGGGAAATGATGGTACAAGAATAGAAATCATCAGTATAAAATAACAAAGGGGAAAACCATTTATGGCTTCTGAGATTGTTCTGGAAACTATGATCTGTGGGGATTTGAGGAGGGAAGTATGCTGCCCTAATACAGCTGTGACCTGCTAGCTTCAGAAAGGAGCTGTGGTAGGGGCTGAGGTTATGGCGCAGTGGTAGCGTGCTCGCCTAGCACGCATGAGGCACTGGGTTCGATCCTCAGCACCACATAAGAATAAAAATAAAGATATTCTGTCCACCCTCAACTAAAAAATAAATATTAAAAAAAAAAAAAAAAAAAGAAAGGAGCTGCGGTTATCTTCCACCCGTCTCCGCTGATCTGTTTCTGTTGCTCTATACCCATATGAAACGAACCATGAGGGCTGCACAGCCTTGTCTGTCCTGATCTGGCTGCCAGGTGGGTCTGCCAACAGGGAACACTAGTAGAAGATGTGTGGGCAGGAGCAGCATGAAACTGGGGCATTTACTCCCTTTGCTCTACCCTGATGACAGGGCCTGTAGTCATGGCTCCTATCAAGTGACCTCCTTCCTCCCTCAACCAAGGCTACAGTTCTCATCAGATTCTGGTGACAGGTCCTCTTTTCTTGACCCTTTAGGCTCATAGATAGTAATGCCACCCCCCTGCCACCCCATATGGTACTGAGGACTGAACCCAGGAGAGCTTAACCACTAAGATACATCCCTGGCTCTTTTTATTTTTTGACAAGGTCTTGTGAAGTTGCCCAGGCTGGCCGTGAACTTGCAATCTTCCTGCTTCAATCTCCTGATAATTGGATTATTAAAGGTATGCACCACCACATCTGGTGATAGTGTATTTACAGCCGTCTAGTCTGCTCTACCCCTCACTGGCTGTCCACACCTCTGCAAAGTCCCTTTATCTAACTCACTTCACTTGGCCCTCTAAGAGAGTGTCATCTGTTCCCACACCAGGACGCTGGCTGATACAGCTGTATGTGGGGAAGAAAGGAAACTATTTTGCTTAGTTGGCCTGCTAGTCAAGTCAATCTAGAAGTCACTGTATACCAGAAATTATAGATCCTTCTGCTTCTTCAACTATGA
>CM053415.1:7336548-7351746 GCA_028644305.1 Xerus rutilus
TTGCTGAGGCTGGCTTTGAACTCGAGATTCTCCCGTCTCAGCCTCCCAAAGTGCTGGGATTACAGGCGTGTGCCATGGTGCCCGGCTCCTTTCTGTTTTTAATGTCAGTCTACCAGGGATAGACGGAGGCTTCATCTACCTCAATCCTCCCTCTGTTCTGCCTTCTCTTGGAGAAGGAAAGGCAATGTATCCTGCCAAGAACTTATCCTTCTGTAATAGCAGGTTGCTGGCTTGTTCTCTCTTGTTTGTGAAAGAACCCAGAAAAAATTTGCATAACCTGAGTGAAAGGAGATCACAAAGGGTACCTGGTCCAGCCCTCCCCATGCAAATTCCCTTCCTTCTCAAGGGCTCCTGAGTGGCCCCAGACGTATTTGAACACCAGAATTGCTGCAGCTCCAAATGCCTGTGTGCTTAACCATTATGCAAGGATGTTCCATAAACATAATTTTGGGTCATGTTAGTGACCGATGAAAATGGGAGCATCATTGAGCTCATAACGGAGGACAACAGGCCGTGAAGTAGTGAAAAGAACCTAGTTGTTGGAGTCAGATAAACTTGGCTTCTATTTATTTATTTGTTTGTTTATTTGTTTATGTCTTTATTTAGTTTTGGTACCTGAGATTGAATCCAGGTGTGTTTTACTACTGAGCTACATTTCCAGCCCTTTTAATATCGTATTTTGAGATAGAGTCTTGCTGAGGCTGGCCTCTAATTTGCCATCCTCCCGACTCAGCCTTCCAGGTTGCTGGGGTTACAGGTGGGTGCCACCATGCTTGGTTGTATCTTAGCCTTTCTGCAACCTATGTATCATGGTGTGATGTGTGACTTGAGTGTTATAGATATTAATTAAGATTATAATGGAATAAAAGAAACTCTGATCATTGCTACCAACTGAACCATGAGTATTTGGTGAATTAATGACAATGTGATGTAGCCTGTGAATTTATTATTATTCAATAAATTGTGATATTGTGGAAAGACACAAACACATGTGGTCTATATTAAGGGCACAGCTCTTGACAAAGCTTAAGATAAAGATTTTTGTTGTGTGTGTCTGTGTGGTACTGGGGATCACACCCAGGGCCTCACACCTGCTAGGCAAGCACTGAGCTACATCTACAGCTCTTTTCATTTTATTTTGAGATGGTCTAAGTTGTACAGGGTATCTCTGAACTTGTGATTCCTCTACCTCAGCCTCCCAAGCAGCTGGGATTACAGGCATGCACCATAATATTTTAAAATTTGCTTTTGTCCCTTAAAAAATCACAGGTTTATGCTTACTTAGACATAGAGTAAGTGTCCAGGGGTGAGGAGGAGCCTGGAGGCACTAAAGAGGGAGATCATGTGCAGGGCAGTCAGCAGGCAGGCTGGCTGGGCCAGACCAATTGGACAGCAAGCACATTTGGATAGCCTGAGGTCCCTGGAAAGAATATTGAGGGGTGAGAAGGGGTGAGGTGAGGCTGTGGGAGGCATGTGAGTTTAGGGAGAAGGAGAAACTTAGATTGTCAAGGGGCACTGAACACAGGAATATGAAGAGACTAGGATTAACCAAGGGTAAGGGTTAAGAATGAAGGTGGCCTAAAATTGTATGAGGTCATGTCTGCATATTTTCCTCTTGCAGCTCTCAGGAATGGAGGAAGTAGGGGAAGCGACTAGGGTTTGCACTAGACAGGACAAGAGTTAAAGGAGGAGAGGTCTTGGAAGGTAAACCCTGAGCCTTATGACTCAGTGGCTCTTGGGCACAGTGGGGGCAGTATGGGCCTCTGGCCCTTTCCATGACCAACCCAGACTCTCTCACAGGGTCCCCTCATCATCAACAGATTTGGAAGGTTCTGCCCTACAGAGTCCCATATGGACCAGCCCCACTAATAGAATATGACCCTGCTACCTCAAGGACAGGCAGTTTTGAGTTTTGAAGGTATGATACTGTAATAATAATAAAGCGTATTTGGGTTTGTCCCTAGTTCCTGGTACACAGCTCCTAAAACCTTGGGGCTCCTGCTCAAGGATTGGACAAGACAGGGTGAAGTTCCCTTGACCTGTTTATTCCAGCATAGCCCTGAAAGCAAGCAGGCCAGGAGTGAACATTCTGATCCTGAGACTGAAACTGAGAGAGGAAACCAGAGCAGCTTCACCTCTGTTCAGGGTTTCTAAATCTGGTGAATTGTTTAAATAAAGACGATGTGAAAAACTAAAATTGAGTTTTGTGTGAGAATTTTGTTTGTGGGTTGCCATTTCCAGTTTTTAACTTTGAAGTTTTACTTTACCCCAAATTTGTGCAATTTTTTTTTTTTTTTTGTACCAAGGATTGAATCCAGGGGCACTTAACTGCATCCCAGCCCTTTTTTGTATTTTATTTAGAGACAGGGCCTTTCTGAGTTGCTTGGGGCTTTACTAAGATGCTGAGGCTAGCTTTGAACTCATAATCCTCCTGCTTCAGCCTCCCTCACCCTTGGGTGTGTGCCACCATGCCTGGCAAATCTGTGCACTTATGATGACTAAGTGGATCTGAAAAACCAAACACAAGTATTGCCACCTAGAGATGATAATTTATTTATTTTTTTAACCATGACCCAGAAGAGAAACAACAAAGAGTATTACAAATCCCCACAATTTCCTTTCCCAACTTCACTACTTTAACGTTTATCAGACACCACTGACTATAAATTTTGGCTGCCATTTCTTATGGTTGAAACTTTATACCTCAATCAAGGTTTCAAACTACTTTTGTGGAGTCCCCTACCTCTTAAAAAACAAACCACTTTTCCTCTAAGATGTCATTATTTAGTGAAAGCAGCTTTCTGGAAATGTTAATGAGGATTTTAAGCAAACAAATTGAATTTTTAAAATCATTTATTGAACATCTACTAAGCACCTGGACTCTTCAGAGACTGTTAAAATGAAAAACCCAGTTTTTAACAGCAATAACTTAATTCTGCGGGTATACAAAGACAAGTTTCTTCTTTTGGCCTAAATTTATTCTAAAAGCTGGGAACTGACAGGACAGAACAGGTTGTTTTATCTAGTCTACAAATAAGACAATGCCTGAGTTAGCTCTATATATAGATTTAGCCTTATGTTGACCTGGTTGTAATAATCTATATTTAGCTAAAAGTTAATAAAAATACATATGCTCATTTTAAAATAATTACTGATCTTGCTTGCATAACCCACCCCTTACCCCTACACTCATACACTTAAGAATTTTCCTGCATAATCACAACCTGCTTCCTCCCGCCCCCCACCCCCGATATATGCTTTCAAATAAGACCACTGCTACCAGCAGAAGCACCTCTACATCTAACATGCTTTGTCCTTGCTAGGGCAGACTAGAAACTTCAAGCAGCAGCTGAATGCTGTTACCCAGGTGAGGCGAGGAGAAAGGCAAGGGAGCAGAAACCCCAGCACATTCCCAGGTTTTCCTCTCCCTTTTCCAGCTGTTTTAACTCTCCTCTCGTTCCCCTTCCTAATATACCTGACCTTGTCAGGAGACTGCACAATACCGAGTGACTACACATGCCTGGTCCTTTCTCTGGACCAAAGGAACTTAAATTCCAAATCTGAAACTGGAATGAAATCCAGGTGCCAGTGCCGCCTCTTCCAATCACACACGGACCTCACTCTGCATCTCCAAGCAGCTGGCCTCACTGCTTAACTGAATGCTTGTTGAAGGGAGGAAATTTAATTCAAGGCCAGTTAACTTTGGTGATCACTATGTAATCTGAAGTGAATCATGATTCTTTTAGTCAATGGAGGTGTGGGCATCTCCAAGATTAAAAGTAACTATTTAAATCACAGCAAACCATGGTTTAGAAGTTACCTAATGTCTACTCTCTCCTTTCTACTGTTTAGGATAACAGAGAAAAGCATGAGATTGGTGGTATCCTCTAGTAAATAGAACCAGACAGTATGAAGCCAAGTTCTCATGTTAATACATTTTATATTATAGGATGTCAAAAGTATTTCCCAAACTTTTGTTTGACCTGCAGAACAGGAGATGGCTTACCTCCCTTTAATTTCAAGTTTGTTTTAAAAAGCTGTGAAAAGCAAAACAGATAAATTCATTTTTGGATATAATAAAAAATTAATTTGAATAGCAAAATAAGTAACAGCTTTTAAAGGTAGAGTGTCCATTTTAAAAAGTAAAATTAATCTATATCAGGAAAACTTTTCAAACAATGCTTTGTATTAAATTCTCCAGTAGTTGAAATGAACATCTACTCTAATTTCTATGATAGAACCTATTTAATTTGCTTGTCTGTTTCACTTAATCTGCAGTGATTTAGTTTCCCCAATGGGGAACCCCAGCACCCTCAAATATTTGAGAGGTTACTCAGAGTGGGATGAACAGAAACAGGAGTCCTGGGGGCAAATATTGCTGTCATTGTTGGGCTGTATTTCAATACTTTTACTCCAATTCAGAGTCTTCCATGAGGATGTCAGAATGGACTGGTATAGTTGGCTTTGGATAAATGGACCAGCATGCCTACCTGGAATAAAGGTGACCAATTCTAGATCAAAAAAACCCCCAGAACAATGTTCACAGCTATGAATCTTCACAAACTCTCTCTCCTAAATAGTCAAACCAGGGAAGAGTGGGAGCAGGAAAGGTACACAGGAGCATAGCCCAAGGGAATCTTGCAAATGTTTTTTTTTTTTGCACTGGGGATTGAACTCAGGGGCACTTGACCACTGAGCCACATTCCCCAGCCCTATTTTGTGTTTTATGTAGAAACAGGGTTTCACTGAGTTGCTTAGTGCCTTGCCGTTGCTGAGGCTGGCTTTGAACTTGCAATTCTCCTGTCTCAGCCTCCCAAAGTGCTGGGATTACAGGCGTGAGCCACGGTGCCCGCCTTCCAAAATGCTTCTTGAGCCTCATCAGACAACCCTCCTGCAGAGCCACACTGGATGCGTATGAGCCTATTTCCCAGGAAACTGCCTATCTCGGTGTTTTCACATCCCGACTTTGCTAAGCATAAAGATTTGTGAGTGTGGTACTGGGGATTGTGAACCTGTGGCCTTGTGCACGTGAGGCAAGCACTCTATCAACTGAGCTATATCCCCAGCCTTAAGCATAAAGATTTAAGAGTTAGTGGGGAAGCAGGATTGTGGTTCTGTAGAATCTGGTCGGATTATCAGTCCCACTGGCCACTGCAGTACATGTCTTACTCTCAATGCGTTGATTCACACCTCCTGCAACAAGCTCAAATCCATCCACTCCTTCTGCTTGCAACAGTGACCTAGCAGCGCCGAGGTCAACTTCCCAGTGTTGAAAACTCTTGAGAAGTTGCAGATGTTTAGAGGAGTCGTTTCATTTTAACCCTATTAGCCTGTCTCTCCTCATGAATTTACTGATCTCTTCTCTTGATTCAATAAGCACCAAATGATGAAGGTCTTTTGCACTTCGTTCTCCCACTCCTCAGTTCTGTGAACTGATTTTCTGTCCATAACCACATTGATCTCTTCACTACTCACTCTAAAACTTCACTCTTTTGGAGTGATGTGCTGTCAAATTACAATAAAATTCATTATCTGTTTACAAAGGGAATGTACAGAACAATAGGGGTCCAGGTACAAAACACACAGCGACACTATGGCCATACAAAATGTATATAAGTACCCAACATTAACAATTTTGGTTAAGTTATACATTTTGCTATTTCTTTAGCATTTCCCCACATCATTTTCTTCTGTGGATCCTGTGGAGTTAAGACTGTGTTCCTTCTGCCACGTTTCTGAAATTTATAGCATGATTAGAACATACTGAGGGAATTAATTTTCTGTCCAAAGCAATGAGTGTTATACATGAACATTTTCTTCACATATAATGTTACTAAAAAGTTTATTTACAGCATAAGCTTTCTGATGCTAAGGGCTGAGATGTGATTAAAGGCTTTGCCATACTTATCACATTCAAGAGGTTCCTCTCTGGAATAAAATTCTCTAACGTATATGTGAATTGTCCCATGTGTCAAACATGTCACTCTCTCCACACACATTTAATAGTTTCACCTTTATGCCTTTAACATTAAGTGCCTTAAATACCAAGAGGTCTCACATATCTATATTCTCAAGTTTAGCCTTGCCTGCCAGGCTGGAGTAGAAACAAATATCCATAACCTGAACAATTTTACTTCTCTTCCTGGCAAGGTTAAGGGGTATCTTTAAAAACTTCAAAAAAGTTCCATTAGGTCAACTAGCATACTGATGGTCAGCTATAGACTACTCCAGCTGTTAACAGATTTCAGCCAGTCAAGAACTTTTGAATGTCTATCCTAAGCACTAATTAGATGTTGCCAGAGTTTTTGACTATGGCTCAGTGATACTCTGCACTGAACATCTGATAAAAGAACGCAATGCGAATATTTTTAATAACCAGTTGTAGCCTGTTCTCAGGAAACAGGTTCAAACTGCTGCCTCTAAGAGTGCATCTGCCAAAGATCTGAAGCAACCACAGTAGCTACCCAACAAAGTCAGCAGAACATCCCAATAAAATGGGAGCCAAATGAAGGGGCACAGGTCATACTGAAATTTCACTTAGAAACAAACCCCCAAAATGATGGCTTAATTTTGTCTGCATGTAGTGGGGGGTGGGGAGTACGAAGCCAATTTGAAACTGACCAAAGTGCTTTCCCTCTTAAGAACAAAGGCAGTTTGAAATGGGTGCCTGGATTGTGCACTTTACTTTGTTGCTTTCAGGGGACAAAAGTCCTCTCAAAAGCACCAGCAATTTTCTAGGCAACTATCCCTGTGGCTCATTCTTTGAGGAAAATTCTTAGAGAATTTCTACTTCCATTTCACTACAGAAAGTAAATTAGATACACTCTTCTGGAATATCTTGTTTGTTAGTTGGACGGATAGAAATATTGTGGTAACTGGCAGACTTATTTTACACGGTCTCCCTAGTCAACATTGAAGAAACTGCTTAGAAGCCACAGAGAAGCTGTGGTTAGTCCAAGTAATAAAGCCAAAGAGAGACCAAAGAATGACTGCTGTGCAGAATTTTAGCTTGGTCTGGACCTGAGCCCATACATGCCTCTACCTCATTGGCTCCACCATGCTGTCTCATGGACTTTTGCTGCTAGTCAGCAAATGACTGATAAATGCTAGTTTTAGTTGTTTGAGGAAACATCTCAAATTGAAGTGGGGTTTTCCTGTTATAGGGTGTTCATGCTGATGGTCTTCAGGTTTGTTTTTAGCCTGTTTCTAGCTTTCTGCAGGGCTACCCATGGCCATCTGAATACTCTCATCTCACTAACAGAGCCATCCCTAACCAAACCCTTGATACCTTCACAGTCCATGATACTTGGGTTCCCTGTGCATGTGAAACAGTCTCCATCAGCAGCTTCTAGGGAGCCACCTGCATCAAATTGCAGATGATTATAGTTCCATAACCTCACTTCAGTCTTTAGTGATGAGTAACAGAAAAAACACTGTGCACTATGACTATGATACAATCAACCATATCTTAGTATGTCAGTGAACTGCTCAGAGCAATAAAGTACCTTTCATAATTGCCAGCTAATGATGATAAGTTCTTTCGCAAAGTTTCTGGAAAAGTGTGGAAAAATACTGCCTATGTTTCCTTATCTGAAAAACAAACCACATCTTCTGAACTATAATATCTTAAGTTACAAACAATTCAGAAAGTGCCCAAATCATCACATTGTTCAGTAGCTGACTGAAGAGAATTCTGGCTAAGATCTTTGCCATGAAAAGATGTCAAAAAATGACCTTAGTCAGTGTTCACATTTTCCTTTCTTAAGATGATAACAACGTAGTCATTTCTGACATTCCGTAGTATTTATTCACTGATTCACGTTTAGAAACAGTCTATGTAGGCAACTAATTGGTGCCTCTGTTTATGTTTAGGACAAAAATAGCATTGACCCTAGAGGTTTTAGCATGCCTGGTGGCTCTGAAGGTCCTCTTTCAAAGCTGGGTCAGGTTACCATATTTCAGGTACTCATGATTCACAGGGCTTTATCCTAAATGTGGAAGTCCTGTTAGAAGTCAGATATAAGATATAAGGAGTGCTTCTTTATGGGTTCAGCACTAGGTACAGTACTGTGCTGTCAGGAACACAACTATATCCCTTGACGACCGAAGCGTCTCTTTTGGGGTATGAATAAAAACTTCCATGTATGAAACAATGAAGGATTAAAAGACAGTATACGATGAAGTGCTAGCTTGTGGAGAAATGCATTTAGGAGTGCTAGAGTGCTTTAGGGACCTTCAAGAAGGGAGAGAAGTGTTTTGAATTGTTGTTGCTATTTCAGGAGAACTGATCTCAGTGATGAGGACAGAACCATCTACATTTGTTGCAGTCCTTTGGAACTGTAGACTGGCGCACATACCCTCTCTTTCGGGAAGAGATAGAAATCTTTGGTTTGATACTGATCAGCACAGTCCTAGATTTCTATAGCTTTGGTAGGCTACCAGTGACCAGATATATAACTTATGGGATATATAACTAGCTTGAGCAGCAGCATGTCCCAATGTAGTTTTTGTTTTAACTGTCCCTCTTTTTTTGAGAAATGAGCAAGACACTGGCCAGGTAGGGCTTATTTGCAGCAAGTGGCTTCTTAAGTTCAGAAGCATGTTCACAGAGCCAATCTTGTTCTTTCAATTATATATTGTAATTGCTGCAAGTCAAAGAGCTCCTTAAAGGTATCCTCATTACTGAAAAGCTTGACGTTTTCCTGTGTGTGCTTTTATCTTACGTGGAAATATTGTATGGATTACCCATCTGACCAGCTTTCCCTGCAGGGGCTGTGTGGAAGAATTATCTGCCCACAGACAACACAAAGGCAGAACACTGCTGATGTAACTCTAAGGATCCTTAATCATGATTTTTTTAAAAAAAAATCTGTTGAGGCTGTTTTTTTCCCCTCCATGGGCACGCATCTCTGAAATAATTTTAGAAACAAAAGGGGGAAATGGCTTGATGATAAATTCTTGCTTTACACACAACTTTTGAGAAATGCTCCAAATGCATCCAGGGAGGCTGGGCTGTACTCCAAGGCTCGCTCTCTGGCATGAATTCTGTGATGCAGAGTGAGGGTCGAGCTCCGGGTGAAGGCCTTGCCACACTTGGTGCACTTATAGGGCTTTTCTCGGGTGTGGATTCTCCGATGCAAAATAAGGTACGAGTTTCGGTTGAAAGCTTTCCCACACTCACTACATTCATAGGGTTTTTCCCCTGTGTGGATCCTCTGGTGCTTGGTGAGGTCTGAGCTCTGGCTGAAGGCCTTTCCGCACTCATTACATTCATAGGGTTTCTCTCCAGAGTGGATGCGCTGGTGCAGGATGAGATTCGAGCTGTGACTGAAGGCTTTACCGCACTCGTTACATTCATGAGGCTTCTCTCCCGTGTGGATTCGCTGATGCAGGACAAGGTTTGAGTTGAGACTGAAGGCTTTCCCACACTCACTACATTCATAGGGCTTCTCTCCAGTGTGGATGATTTTATGGCGAATAAGGCTTGAACTTCTTGTGAAGCATTTACCACATTCATCACATCTGTGAGACTTAGCTCCAGTTGGAACTTCTTCAGGGGTATTAAAGTTTGAACTCAGACTGAAGCTTCTTCCCAACCCTTTTCCTTTCTCCCTCGGACCTTTCTCCCCTGTGGTAGGTTTTTTTTCCCTGGCTGTAGCGGGACCTGACTCTCTCTTCTCTTTTCCAGTTTTCTCCTCAGGGGTTCTCTGCTGCCTTTCTACTCCTCTGCCCTGCGGTTCGCGTTTCTCTCCAAACTCTTTCTGAAATCTTCCTGCTTTCTCCCCATGTGACACTGAGTCTTCTGTGACTTCTGTTTTTGAGGTTGACTCCTTATTCTCATTCCTGGTTTCACAACCTGGCACAATAAATAGAAAATACAAATAGCATGTTTTCCTTTTGAATACATAGGTTAGTCAAGTGACATTATTTTCCAGGAAGCTTCTATATGTCTGCAAAATGATTTCACAGTATTAATCAAGGATTAAAAAAAAAAACAAGGAAAAGATTGGGACCATGGGAATACAGTTGGAAAATGCGAGAGAAAGGGTGGAAAGAGGAAAAAATAATAGGGTATATGCAGAAAGAAGGAAAA
Source organism: Xerus rutilus (assembly GCA_028644305.1). Classification (NCBI taxonomy): domain Eukaryota; kingdom Metazoa; phylum Chordata; class Mammalia; order Rodentia; family Sciuridae; genus Xerus; species Xerus rutilus. The sequence goes on from CM053415.1 coordinate 7,346,642, forward strand.
ATAAACAGGCACAGTGGGGAATGGGTAGAGGGAAGAGAAGCAATTAAGGACAAGGTTAAGGAATTAAAGGACTTTGGATGTCATGATTCTACTATTTTGATTACTTGATAATTAATTTGAAGGAATACATATTTAAAAACTCATGTTTCATTTCCAGCAAATCTTTGTAAGTTTAAAAAAAGAATACACAGGTCTTTCTAGAAAATATTAGCAGAAAGGAATATACTGAAAGAAGGAAAAGCAAATACTCCTCCAGTTCTGTTGGCATTTTTCTCAACAAGGTGGTGGTTAACAGGCATAACTCAGAAGCTAGTAGGTTGCAGGGCTCTTCAGACACAGTGAATAGTTTCTCTTCACCAGGACAGCAGCACAGAACTGGCTGTGCTCAAGTGACAGAGATGGAGTGAAGAGTGGTGGGGGCATTTGCTAGTAATAGAATTAAAAACCTTCACCAACTGACAACTGAGAATAATCGAAAAGAAACTGAAAATAATTCTGAACAGCCCATGAAGATGATACAACAAAAATTTTCAAATGTAGAGCCAATCTCTTCATTTAGCAAGTAAGTGTATTAAAATACTAAAGTTTAATTTTTATTGTACATTGCTATATTCTTTGTCATGTTGCTTTTTTAAAAAAATGTATTTTTAAAAATTTTTTTTATTTAGTTGTTGACTGACCTTTTATTTATTCATTTATTTATATGCGGTGCTGAGGATCGAAGCCAGTACCTCCCACATGCGAGACAAGCGCTCTACCAATGAGCCACAATCCCAGCCCCTAAAAAATGTATTCTTTAATTGTAGATGGACACAATACCTTTATTTTATTCATTTATTTTTATGTGGTGCTGAGGATCAAACCCAGTGCCTCACACATGCGAGGCAAGTGTTCTACCACTGAGCCACAACCCCAGGCCTGTCGTGTTGCTTTCAAGTGAAGATTGCATATTATTTAGGAGACATGCACAATTTTATGTTTATATTTGTCTAGGAAAAAACCCCAAATATCTCTACTGTATTCTTTATTTATTTGGCTTTAAGGGTCTATGTGATCACAACAGGCCCGTGAATGCAATGATGGGGGAGCTAAATAGTATTCAGCCTCTGACTTTAGCGATGAAATCACCATAAATACAGAATTAATTACAAGGAAGAGGAAACTGGTACGGATTTTGACTTCCAAACCAACATTGTTCACTGTCTGGGCCGGTTCCCAGAATGTTCCTAAAAATTTTTTTTCAAGTTATCAGAGCAAGTAACAGCTCATAAAACATCAGTTCTTTGGCTTAATTTCCATCTAGAACAAAGAGCAAATACCTAGAAACTACAAAGCCCATATATATCTATGGTTTCTTTAGTGATACTCTTTCTCTATGTTCACCCTTTTGCTCAATATTCCTGTCCTCTCAAGATAAAGTCTTGCTGTGAACTTCCCTATTACTGTACAAATCTGAGGGCTCCTTGGTGGCACTGTCTCCTAGGGATTAAGATCTAGCAGAGACCAATATGAATTGTTGGCAACTGGATCACCTTGTCTTATCTGGCTGATGCCCGTTGAACTTCTTCATTCACTATACACTAGGACTCAGAGCTCTCTGTGGAAGACCACAATTTATTTTGGAAACTGGGAATCTGATCCTGAGGGAGCTTCAGGAGCAAGTTAGTGGGATAATGTAAAGTTGTCTCTGAGTAATGCTCTTCCACAATGGAAGAAGACAGAAGCCCATAGAAGGGTGCCTGGTAGGTTCAGGGACAGGGTGCAAGGACAATGGGCTGGGATTAGACTGATAATCAGTTACTTGGCCATTTCTTCTAGGGAAAAGATATTCCTCTGACAGAGGAACCTAAAGTGTGGCCCTTGGGAAATGGAACAGAACTCTCTCAAGTAAATGAGTGGTTGAAGAGATGAGGCTCAGAGCACAAGAGTTAATTTCTGATTTCAAAGAGCAAAAAATACCTAGAGGCAAAAAATCCACTGGGAATCAGGGAGTCAGAGTACTATGCTTTTGGAGTTCAATGAGCACAAAGGTTCTCCCTGCCTGTTCTGAAGAAAGATGGTCAGTAGCCTTAAAATCCTTATCAACACTCAACTAAATACACCAGAGAGTTCCCACAACTAACAGAGAAGCAAAACAATCTTATCAGATAAGAATCCTGCATCAGTCTTACCCTGGGAAAACACGTTCCCATAATTCTCCTGCCTGCTGTCCCTATTGAGATTCCTCCGAGCCAGGTTCTGACATCCCCATTCCTCCAGGATGAGGGACACGGCCATGTCCTCGATCTTCACCATTGCCTGAAATAACAGGAGATTCCCCACACTCAGTTCCCCCAAACCTCAGGGACAGTCCCACTGCCCACACCTAGAGTCAAGGACAGAGTTGATGGCCTCTCTACAGGACACTGGTGAAGAACATGTGACCAGAGCCTTGTGGACTTGAGGGGGTTTGTGGCAGCAAGACACTAACGAAGAGGGATATTGGGGCTTCTCTGTGGTAGGGCATCAAGCGTGACTGCCTGGTGGAGACTGCAGGAGGAGCTCCAGGAAGAGAAGGCAGATACGGGGACGCAGAAGGGCAGAGGGGCCCACAGCTCACCTGGGAATCTGCTGTCAATAGTGCAGATGCCATCGCTTGGTCTCTGGGACTCCCCTCGTGATGAGGGGCAGGAACATGAGTGGCAGGGAGAGCTAAGGGAGGAGAAAGGAGCTGTGAGTAAATCAGCTCTGCTCTGAGCCTCCCTCGATATGGCCTGAGGCGCTCTCACTTCTGCACCAGCATATTCACTGTTCCATGTTTAACTACTGAGTAGAGAGCTCCAGAGAACGCAGATGAGAGAAAGCAGGACCTGAGTTTTCCTGAGACCTCTACTCTTAAGCAAGAGTCACAAGGAGTCATAAAGTGTCCTTAAAATCACCTGGTCTAATTCTTTTACTTTAAAAAGGGGGAAACTGAGGCCCAGAGATGGTGAGTGACTTTTCTAATGTCACTTAGGAATGGGGTAACCAGGCCTAGAACACAGGGAGGGTCCTAGTCTCAGCTACAGAATGGGTAACACTGATATCATGTTTCAAATCTGACTTATACTTTCCTCTAGCCCAAGGAACAGTACCAGGATATTAGAATCCCATTTGTGCTCACATCAGTGAAAAATGCAACCCAGTTTTAAAATCTTTCACACTAATATCTAGAAAAGTAGGGTAGAACAGGAGTCTTACCTCTAGGTAAGTTTTGCCATTTTTGTCCCTCTACTTTTCTCACACTTGGTTATAATAAAGTTTTTTTTTTTTTTTTTTTTTTTTTTTTTAAATAGATGGACACAATGTCTTTATTTCATTGCTTTGTATGTGGTGCTGAGGATCGAACCCAGGGCCTCACACATGCGAGGCAAGCGCTCTACCGCTGAGCTACAATCCCAGCCCCTATAATAAAGTTTTTTAAGTAAAATATATACATGGTTCAAATGTTGATGAGACATTTGTGAATGTACAGAGAGGTATGGAATGACACACATAATAAAAGACATCCATAATACATCATATGATCACATTGGCTGCAATTTATAAGAATCAGAAAAAATTTTAAATGATAAAATTAATATTAAGCTCCCTACTTCCTCCCCTTGCCTTGTACTACTGAAATGTAACTGGTAGACAGATGATGGTACTGAGCTGGAAAGGTATTAATTAGAGAAATGACTTTGAAATTGAATTACCTTATAATTATTTCCAGTTGTAAAATAACAAGAGCTAAATCAAAGCATACAAAAACATCAAGAATCTAGCACTGAAAACTTCTGAGAATAAGGAAAAACTGGAAGATGAACAGACAAAGGGGAAATTGAGAATGAATATATATGTCTCAAGTCTTTCAAGAACAATTTACTAAGTAACAACGCTATGCACTGGGTCTCTAAAATTGCTTCTTTGGCAACCTGAAGTGCTAATTTGGTGCTTAGACCATGAATATCCTCTCTCCTTTCCTAACATCACCCTCTATGTCTTCTGCTTGTGGAGTGTGAAGACACCCCATGAGCCCTGAAAGTGGCAGACTTCAACATTAGTGCATGGGTTTGTATGGATTTCTCCAGCACGTGTCTGCTGACTGTCCTCCAGAATGCATAGGAGAGAGAACACTCCCTTAAGCTCCATGATCTAATGTTTCCATCTGAGATGTCATCATGAACACACACTGGTTAAACAATGTGTCTTGATCAATTTCCTGAATGATTGTACTTTCAGCATTTCATTGATTTTACTGACATTCTATGCACCTACTTGATTTTAAATTTGGATAAAGATATATTTCCCTCAAAGGGAAAAAACAAATGAAATAGATTTTTAAAATAAGATCCTCAACTGGTATTTTTTCTCATTTCCACAACTAAAAATATTTTTTTCCTCTCTTTGAAATTTTCAAAAATAACAAGAGTCATGCCATACGGTATCTTTATACATTTTAAAGAAAATGAATCTTTAAAAAGATTTATGTTCCTTTTAAAGATAATCTAAGACACAAGGGTGTTTCAAAACGTAGGCTGTAAATGTTCCCAACATTTGACTGGAAATCTGTTTGAAAAAAATAGAAATCTGCCAGACATCTGGAAAGCTAACAATTCAATAAATACTATGTCCATCCAGTTCATTATGCACAGTTCACTTACCTTTTTGATAGCATCATTTAACTCCTAACATTGATATATTTAAGTTATATTTTCCTAATATTTAGTAACAATGGCAATTATGCATAACAACAATAAGAAGAATGCTTCTTTACCAAAGTACTTGGCAACATGGGTAGGGCAACCCCATGTTGGAACATTTGCTTCTTTTCACTGCATGAAACCTTGGTTCTTACCTCGGGACTGCAAGAGGCGGGGTTTCCGAGATGAATGCTTGAAATGGGACTGGGTAGCCTCATGAAGGTCAAAGCTTGAGGACTCCTGAACTGGATCCAGAGGCACCATTCCCCTGGCAAGCATCTCAGGCCCATGAACTTGACCTGGGACCTGTAGACAATCAGGTTGAGCTTGTGGGTAAATCACTTTTTAAATGGGAATGAAATATTAAAGCAAAGACCATAAGTATGTGAGTGGATGCAGGAG
>CM053415.1:7352246-7392978 GCA_028644305.1 Xerus rutilus
AGGAGATCAGTACACACTTTTGAGGGTGCCGGGGACTGAACCTGGGGCATCATGAATGCCAAGCACGTGTGTATTCTGGGGGGTGTTGACCTATACCCCAGACCCCAGAATACTTTGTAATAGACCAGGAGAGTAGGCAGAAAATCACCACAAAGACTCTTAATTGAGCATTAAATCAGTGATTTTCTCCTAGCTCTAGAGTCCACGCTCTTCTCACATCAACCTTACCTGCTGTCCTGACAAATCAAGCTCCAAGTCTTCCAGAAGGGTCACGGCCTCCTCTCCACTATCAGGCCGATACTCCTGTAGCCAGACTTGAAGCTCCTTAGGCAGAATGGAAAGGAATTGCTCCAGCACCAGCAGCTCCAGGATCTGCTCCTTGGTGTTTATTTCTGGTCGCAGCCACTGATGACAAAGTTCTTTCAGTCGACTTAGAGCCTCTCGAGGCCCAAAAGTGTTCTGGTAACAAAAGCGCCTGAATCGCTGGCGGAATATCTCTGGGTCAGGAGGAGGGGTCTCCTGCAGGCTGGAATCTTGCCCCCACATGTGGTCTTCCTCATCTTCCTCTTCTACCTTCACTATAACGATCCCATCCTTCTCCTGTGCAGCCTGTGGGGACAGACCTGTGGCTTCCCTTGATTCAGCAGTCATCATTCAGGCTCAGGGAACTGATGTGATGCAAACGGGGTCTGCGCTGGCCTTTCTGTCCTAGAAGATGCTTTATATTTGTTTCTGTACTATTCCTGAAGTAGTGAAAAAAGTTATTAGCACCTTTATAAAAAATGACCTGTACTAATCTTCCCATCAGACTACACATCAAGAAGGCACTTAAAGGGGCTGGGATTGTGGCGCAGTGGTAGCGTGCTCGCCTAGCACGCGTGAGGCACTGGGTTTGATCCTCAGCACCACATAAAAACAAAGATATTCTGTCCACCTAAAACTAAAAAATAAATAAGTAAATATTAAAAAAAAAAAAAAAAAAGAAGGCACTTAAAAATGCCCTTGAGGGGCTGGGTTGTGATTCAGTGGTACAGCGCTTGCCTAGCATGTGTGAGGCACGGGGTTCGATCCTCAGCACCGCATATATAAATAAATAAATAAAATAAAGGTCCATCAACAACTAAAATAAATAAGTAAATAAAAATGCCCTTGAGGCTGGGCACAGTGGCCCATGCCTGTAATCCCAGTGATTTGGGAGACTGAAGCAGGAGGATTCTGAATTAAGGGCCAGCCTCAGCAACTTAAAAAGATCCTGTTTCAAAATAAAAAAATAATTAGGGCTGTGGATGTAACTCAGTGGTAAAAAACCATCCGTGGGTTCCATCCTTAGTTAAAAAACAATGACCACCCCCCCACAAAGCCACACTGTCTGCACTGTCACTCCATATATAAAGGTCTGCAAATACTGCAAATAGAAACTCAAACAGGCAACTTCCACCTCCAAGGTGTTTGCCTGGAGTTAGGGCAACTTCCCTCCAGGTGGCCAGCAGGTCATGAAATGCTGTAAACAGTGCTTAGCCTGGAGAGGGCTGAGTTAGCAGGGTGCCAAGCACCAGGTTAAACATCGCACATGCACAATCTTCTTTTGTTCCCACAACAACCTCAGCGGGTAGGCTGAACTATTAGTACCATTTGACAGATGACATAACTGAGTCTTGGATAGTTTAAATAATGTTTGGTAGCAGGTGAGTACCCAGTGTAATCAACAGGAAGGCGAAGCTGAAGGACTTGCTTGTATATCATCTAGTGATTTCTATTACTTTTATGTGAATCAATTGATTAACCTATCTTTTTTCTTTTTTAGTTGTAGATGGATACAATACCTTTATTTATTTTTTTAATGTGGTGCTGAGGATCAAACCCAGGGCCTCACATGTGTGAGGCACTCTACCACTGAGCTACAACCCCAGCCCCTATCCTACCTACTTTTAACTTCGCCTTCATAAAAGAGACCAGCAACTTTAAAAAGATTCTTGCAGAGACTACAGGGGAAATACTCATGATGCAAACATAAGAAAATGGCAGTTTAAGCTTCTATGGAGAGCGAGGTATTAGCCAGATTAGGAGGTAAAAACTAAGATCAATCTAAATAAAAAGTCACCAGTGAGTGAGAAAGCAGCTGGCTTAAAAAAAAAAAGTACAGCGAGAATAATTAAGGGAACAGATGTACAAGTGTTCCTATTATGTAATTCTAACTGCCAAAAATGATACCAAGTACTCTGAAAAAACTTTTTTAAAAATATATATATTTTTAGGTGGATCTTTATTTTACTCATTTATTATTTATATGTGTGGTGCTGTGGATCGAACCCAGTGCCTCACGAATGCTAGGCAAGCGCTCTACCACTGAGCTACAGCCCCAGCCCCGAAAAAACTTTTGTATGTACATTCTTTAAAAATGGAACTACTTTCTAACCTGTTTAAAATCTTACAGACTTAAGCTTATAAAAAAACAAATAAAGCCCAATCTTCTGATTAATTTGTATGGTGAGTAAAGACCATGGGAAATGGAAATGCACTCCCTGAGTTTCAGTAACAAATATTTATCAGGGATGGTGGTTCATGAGTTACTGAGTTGAACAAATGACGTGATTCTTCCACCTCTATAAACCTTTTCTTTTTTTTTTTTCTTTTTTTTTGGTACTGGGGATGGAACTTAGGGGTACTCAACCACTGAGCCACATCCCCAGTCCTATTTTGTGTTTTATGTAGAGACAGGGTCTCACTGAGTTGCTTAGCGCCTCGCCATTGCTGAGGCTGGCTTTGAACTCGCGATTCTCCTGTCTCAGCCTCCCTATCTATAAACCTTTTCGAAGCATCTTTTTCACCTCCACAGCCATCAAAACTTAGCACCAATACTGGGGCTGTAGCTCAGTGGTAGAGTGCTTGCTTAGCATATGTGAGGCACTGGGTTCGATCCTTAGCACCACACATAAATAACTAAAATAAAAGTGTACAATAACATTAAAAAAAAACACCAAAAAAAATAAAATGAAAAAAAACAAAAAACAAAAAAAACTAAGCACCAAATTGAAGTTTTGGAAACAGACCATCCAATTGCTGTATCCCAGTAAATTAAAGTCTTAAACTACCAAAGCATCAAACCCAGGGTCTTGAGCATGCTAGGGAAGCACTCTGTCACTAAGCTACATCGCCAGCCTTTAGAAAAGTATTTTTAGTTACACTGCTTGCCCTAAAACATAATAATTTTGGTGGGAAAAGGATCATGTACAATTAAGAACACAAAAATTGCTTTAGGGTAACTTAATAGCACAATTTCATATATTTTATTTTGTTATACAAAACATTGGTTAGAACAGTGCATGTATGTAATTTTTATGGTTTCTACTGATAAGAATGTATAGTGGTCCCTGCTGTTTTGTTTGTGTTTTCAGTTACTTGCAGTCAACTGTGGTCTGAAAACTTAAATGGAAAATTAACAGAAATAAACAATTTGTTAAGTTTAAAACAACCTTTATTGCAACATGTAAGTTGTTCTATTTGGTGTTAATCTTACCACACCCAACATAAATTAAATCATATAAACAACATACATATAGGGTTTAGTACTACCCATGGTTTGGGGCATCTTTGGAATGTCTTCTTCAAGGATAAGGGAGGACTGCTATATGGCAACCAAAGTTTGGAGATGATTGTTTTAACCACAAAGATTATTATTTTAATTTGAGAATTATCAAAAGACTAGTTTTTCTACTTCATCTTTATGTCCTTCATTAATTTCTTCAATGATTTTTGAACTGGTAAATATTTTATTACAAATCACCTTCTGGCCCTTCCCATTGATTCCTTAAGACCTGTTGTGCACCCCACCCTCCCTGCTGGGATAAACAGTTGGTTTTCCAACTCCAGATCAGCTTTCCCTCTAAAGGCCTTACAGCTGTAATTATTCCACTCCTAAATAATCTGCTAGGTGTTCTGTAAATCTGAAAGGAACAAAAAGATGAGAAACATGATTCTCACTTTTATGCAAATAATAAAAAAGCAGAATGTTCCAAGGTTTCAACACAAGTGCTAGGGAGCCTTGAGAACTGACAAGTGTACAAGAAAGAAGCATCTGGGAGGAGGTTCCTTGGAGCACGGAGAGAAGATAGGACATTTCTGTAAAAAGCAGGGACTGGAGATACCCAAGATCATTCCTTTGGCTGGCTTTTACCCAGCTGGAGGCAAAATGTTTCCCAGAAGCCTTAGTTTCTTCAATTCACTCTGAAAAGCAGAAAGATTCTCTTGCTGTGCATCCCAGAATTACTTTCTACCACCCTAATTCAGGCTACCTAGCTCATCTAGATCAAGACCCAGGCTCCATATAGCTTCTCTACCTCCAATTTCTCACTGTCCCAGTGCACACACACACCAAGATCTGTGCTGTACTGCTACCAATTCAGTGTTCAAGAGCTTCCACCTTCACAGCGCACTCCACTCTTCTCTTCCAAGTTTACCTCCCTTGTGTTTAGCCTCTGGCCCATCAGTGCTCCCCAAGCGTGGGCTGTGATCTTTCACCTTCACTCTTCTGCTGTAAACCATCTCCCACTGTACCAACTCTATGGGTCAAATTTTTACTCATTGCTCAGCATGCACAAATCTCTCCTGTTACCCCAAATTAAATAAGGTATCTTCCTCCTTTGAACATCCTTAGTAGTTTCTATTTTAAGGCAATTATATTCTCATTATTTGAGTTGCAATTCTTGTCACCTCCCATCCACCTCCAAGACAAAGACAGTGACTCTTCTTTGTATCTATTTCCTAGAGAATCTGGTGATTTGATTCTATACATGTTATGGATTAAACTGTACAGATGGGTAAGAACAACCCAAAACTATTCCAGTTGCCCTTGTACCCTCTTACTGCCTATAGTGTGGCAATAAATGATATTAATAGCAATTAGTAGATATTAGAGGTATTTGGCTAATATCTCAAGCACTCAGAATCACCTTTGGTTCCTTCCTTCCTTCCCAACATCCAGTCTCCCAGCACTAGGGAGAAGTCTCTGTTGTACTTACTGTTTGATCTAGTCTCAAGTCCAGCTTCTTCCTTTGGTTCTGTCTTCATTTGCTCCCTACCTTCCCACAATTTATTGGCTACCTTACTCTCAGATTATTCTTCCTAACTCTAGCCTTGCAGTTGGTGTGCTCCTGTAGCTGTTCTCAATTTCCCCTCATTCTCTCCACTCCAAGAACCCCTCCCGTCCAACAAAATGAGTCCAATTAGCAGGTCTTGCTGATGCCCTGTGTTCTGGCCACCGTCTCCTCGAATCATACTCAAAGACTGGAATTTCCTTCCAGACCTCTCTGCCTTTCTAATTCTACTTATTTTTCAAAGCCAAGCTAAAATACCACTTGTTCCTCATCACTGTTTAAGAACTTTCTAGAGGCTGGGGTTGTGGCTCAGTGGCAGAGCACCTGCCTTGCACATGTGAGGCACTGGGTTTGATCCTCAGCACCACACAAAAATAAACAAAATAAAGATACTGAGTCCATCTATAACTAAAAAATATTTTTTAAAAAAGAACCTTCTAGTAGCTCTGATAGTAAAAGCCAACATTGCTGAGTGCTTTCCAGATACCAGGCATTACATTAAGCACTTCACTTGACCACAATACAATCTTAAGCAGTGGCCACAATCATCACCTCATTTGATGATACAACCGAGGTTTACTGACATTAAATAACTCACCTGGGGTTGTACAGCAAGTAAATGGCAGAGACAGGGTTTGAAATAAAGCCTGACTCCTAAGGTACAAAGCTATTAAACCATTTTTACATGTTGGGTAAGGAAGGGCTTTTGGGTACATAGATCCTTTTTAAAATGAAACCCTATGACGGTGAGAATGAAGAATGACTGTTCAGAAATAGGATTCATCTACCATACACTATTTTCACTTGGGTCACTGTGTGACTGAGGCTCTAAGAGGGGACAGTGCTGGAGATGCAAGTGGGGATAACCAGGTAGTGGAACTAGTGTGGTAGCTAGACCAACCATCAGAAAGCTCTACTGTGAAAGTTTTATCCTATTTCAGCTATGGAGCAGGACACTGCTTGAGTCATTGGCAATCAATAGGAAGAGACTCTGAGGAGGACGTGAGACCCAAAGGGATGGAGACAAGGACAATGGGCATAATCCCAATCCCTCTGTTCCCAACTGGGACAGGTCTTCTCTACCTTCAATATTTCTCTGCTCCTACTCTGGGCCAGAGAAGAGCTCTGACAGCTGTGGAAGGGGTGGTTTTTTTCCTCAAAGGTCCCCCAGATAACCTAAGCATACACTCTTCTCTTCAGCCTCTAAAGGACCTAAGTCTTCACCAGCATTTGCTGTATAATTTCTTATGCTGCTTTGGTCTACAATATTTTTTTTTCCTTCTCCTTCAACTAGACTATTGTTAAGACTATGTATTTTCCTACTTAGGCCACTTGGCAAGATTCCTTGCAAAGCATTAATGTTTTTTTTAAACACTTGAATTTAAATATTACTATTTTTTGCCCATTCTGCATTCAATCTTGCCCTCAAATTTGTTCTGTAGGGTACTTGGAAGAGTTTGTTAGCTTTTCCCTATTTGCTAATTGATTTTAGGCATGTTAACCTTGTTACACATCAGTTTCCTCATCTGTAACAATGGCATAAAAAATGGCATTTGTGCCGGGCGTGGTGGCTCACGCCTGTAATCCCAGCACTTAGGGAGGCTGAGACAGGAGAATCGCTAGTTCAAAGCCAGCCTCAGCAACAGCGAGGCGCTAAGCAACTCAGTGAGACCCTGTCTCTACATAAAACACAAAATAGGGCTGGGGATGTGGCTCAGTGGTCGAGTGCCCCTGAGTTCAGTCCCTGGTGCCAAAAAAAAAAAAAAAAAAAAAAAAAAAAAATGGCATTTGTCCCATTAGAGCTGTGAGGATTGAGTGAGTTAACATATATAGAGCACTTAAAACAGTGTCTGGCATCTAGTAGGCCCTGGAGAAGTTTTAATTTTTAAAAAAATAAAGTTAAGAGATATAATTATATATTCCAATTTTCAGCCTGCTTAAAAGATTAGCAATGCAGGGCTGGGGTTATGGCTCAGTGGTAGAGCGCTTGCCTAGCATGCATGAGGCACTGGGTTCGATCCTCAGCACCACATAAAAATAAAATAAACATACTGTGTCCACCTACAACTAAAAAATAAATATTAAAAAAAAAATATTAGCAATGGGAGAACTCCTAAGCAGCACAGTCCAAAAAAGTAAATGTAGTCTCCTGCAAAGAAGTCACACACCTCTAGGTGAGTTATTTACCTTGTCTGGCATTCTGTATTCTTAATCAGTCAAATGGTAGGAGGGGTAGTAGTAGAAAACTACCTTTGGAGTCCCTCTGAGATGAAAAATATTCTGACACACCATTCACTTTAGATAAGATTACCTCCAGCAACCAATTTTCACCAAGAATAAAAATAAACAATTTTCCAACAAAAAGGTCTTGGGTTATAAGCTCAGTTTATTTCAAAGGCTGTTTCCTCAACAGCCCAGTTATCTTTTCCAGGGCACAGTCTTCAAAGTTTCAATAAACTGCTCCTCCATCCCACTTTTTAACAGAGATATCAAATGCTTTAAAATATGAAAAAGCTATCCTTAAAAGACAACTAGGTATTCAAAGAATTGATTCTACCACAGAATGAAAATGTAACATTTAGTATGGCATTAATCTACTTGTAGTTAGAGGTAATATAAAATATTTGAAAAATGTTAAATGCTTAGGTCAAGCAGAGAATCAGCAAGAGATGACAGTACTAAGTAGCTGGCCTCCCTGTTTGCATCTTGAGATTGGCGAAAAACTACCTGAAATAATGAACAAGAATTCACAGTAGTGATGCAGAGAGGATATAAAACCTGGAGAAAACATTCTGGGGCAAATCTTCATTGTGGTTCCCTACCTAATAAAGCTATTTCTCTACATTTGGCCAGCATATATATTAACAGTGCTTTGTTGATGTGGTTACAATGAATTCTCCACAATTCAACAAGTATTTATTGACCGCCTCCAATCCGCCTATCACTGGCCGGTACAATAAATGCTTTCTTTGGTTCCAGTCCATGTAACAACCACTCTCTACAATGAAAGTATCTTTTTGTGTACTGAAGGCACTGCAGGAAAGGGAGGGGAAAGAGTGGGGGAGTGTCAGGCTAAACTGTAGCTGAATTTTTTCAATTCCGTTGACCAAATCAAATCACTTCAAAGTTGGAAGGACCTTTTGAGAAAATCTAATTTCATGGATGACAAAATTAAGACCTGATGTCTTATCCAAGGTCATTCAGCCAATCAGTTTCCTACTGGCTCAGTGTGATTTCCACAAATTCTCTTCACTCCTCACCCACTCCAAGTCAAGCAGTATGAACTGAAAAATCTACCTAACCTGACGACTCAGTTTTAAAAGCTTTTCAAGCATTCCATAAAGCTAGAAGAGAGCTACTAGATCGTTATCCACCAGGCTTCAAATACTCTTTAATCACAGCTCAGTGTTGGGGGTGGGGAAGGGGTAAAAAGCAGGTGATCTGTAAACGTATGCGGCATCTCAAAATGTGTCCAGCTCTCGGCCTTCCGCATCTTTCACCTCAAGGTCCTCAAGGACCCAGAGGGGAGGGGGAGCCAACCCCCATACCCTTCACCGTTATCCAAGCAAATGGCGACGACCGGAGAGCAAAAAAAATCAGACAGGGGTCAGTGCGCTAGCGACCCCGTCCTCAGAAACATCAAGTAAGAATGACGACACTGCAAGTTAAGGGCCCGGAAGGGGCCCTCACACGGCTTCTCCCCAGGTCTCCGAGCGACCCGGCCACTGAAACCCTTGACTCCTCCTCGCTGGGAGCCAGGGGTGGGGCGGAGGCGTCTCCCCGGGAGCCAGCGCTTCCTACGGCCGGGCCTGGGGAGGAGGCAGGGGCAGGGACTCGCTTCGCGTTCCGCCGGGGCTGCCGGAGGGGATCCCCGGGCCGCAGCTGGAGCGCCCACCCCACGCACACACCCCTGCGGCCCGCCCGCCCTCCCCAGAGGCCGGCCCCAAGTCTCACCGTGTGCCCCGGGAGCGGCCTGGGGGCGCTGGGCGAGAAAGGGGAGCTGACTCTGGGGCTCAGGCCGGCCGAAGGGCACCGCACACGAACCTAGGCCCTCCCGACGCCTCCACACAGACACAATGAGTCACAAAGGCCGGAAGTATGTCAGCACCTCGCCTTCCGGGACCGCGCGGCGCTTCCGGGTCCGCTCTAGGAGCGCGGGAGGACTTTGCATCTCGGTTCCTGGAGCGCTAGATCTGGCCCCTGCCCCTGAGTGATCAGGCTGTCAGCATTGAGGGGGCTCCACTGCGCCTGTTTCCAGTTAATGCGAGGACGAATGGGGGGCGGGGGTCGTACGGGCATTTCCTGAAACAAAGATTCTCCAGCTCAAACATATGAGAATTCGATTTCTCTCGTCTTTTCCATTTCTGGTAGTCTTTGTAGTAATTATAGTTATTACCAAGCAATAATAATACTTAGTATGTGTGTAGCAGAGGAGCTAAAGCAAGGGTGTAGACAGAAAGATCAAAGTGATGCCAGGGGTGGCTGGTTTCACTAAGCTGCCCTGGTAGCTTCTCTCAGGGCCCTGGAGAGGTATGCCAATAGAGTGGGTGGTGTTTAAAAAAACTTGGCCTGTGGACAAAGGACATCTTTCCACAAACAAGCTAGTTATAAAGTTCTGTTCTTTCCTTATGTGGCATATGCCATTATAGCAGTTTAAAAGGAGTGTTCAAAGTGATCACAGACAATTTTGCCTTCAAGGTGCTTTCCCAACCTACAACAATTGGCACCCTCACCTTTACCTTGGGGGTGGAAGGTGAATCAGAAATAAGGTTCTGCCCCATCTAAAGGTGCCGCGGGCTTCAGTGGTTGTGATTGTCCTCTCCGTTGCAAGAGAAGCTGGTGGGAGATACTGAACTGAGTTGCTTGGTTGCATGACTGCTACTGCTCCAAGAGATAACTTTATAAAAAATACTCCAAAACTGGAAATCAGTTACAGAGTCATTAAAGGAAATTTGCAAAATGGAGAAAAATAATCACCTATAACCCCTCCACCTTAACACAACTACAATGGCTTTAATTTATCCTTTTCCTATGTGTTTTCAAATATAAATACATATTTGTATTATTTTACACATTGTTCAAAACCCAGGAGGTTGGCTGGGTTGAAGCTGCTTCTCCTGCTGTTACTTCTGCATCTTCTTTGTTTCCTTTGGCTTGGAATAGCCCCCTTTTTGGTTTCCTGAAAGGTCCACTAACATTAGGTTATCATGCACAGTAGATTTTATCTTTGGATTCTGAATATACTAAGAAGATTATAACAGCACAGAACTGGAATCAACCTCAAGGTAAACATTCAGCATCTTTAAGTTTCTGAGCCATAAGGAATCTATCCCTAGTCAGCTCTCTAATGCTTGCCCTCCCCACCTTCCTTTCAAGCCCTTTGTTTCCTCCAAATCCTTCCTCATCTCTCCTTTCCTCCAGGATCCTAACAATCTTTTGGAGCTTTTATTCTACTGAGTGGTGAATTCTTTTTGTCAACCTTCCCCACTCTACTCCCTGAAGGCCCACCGAAACCAGGCTGTCAGTGACTGGGATAAATTCACTTGTTCCCTGGGGCAAGGTGGAACCCTGGGGAGCTGCTTATGTTCAGCACTTGACCTGGCCAAGGGAGGCCTTTGCTCATCAAACTAGTGTTGCCAGGCAGAGTAAGATCTTGGAATTACCATGGTCAGATTTTTTCGAAGCAAAAAACAAAAAACAACAACAAAAAAACCCCTCAGATTTTTAGATAAAATTTCTCACATTTTAAATAGTACTCAGCAGGGCTGGGGGATGTGGTTTAGTGGTAGAGGGCTTGCCTAAAGTGAGCAAGGACCTAGGTTGGATTCCCAGTATCACAAAAAAAAAATAAATGGATAAATAAATAATAGTACTTAGCAAACAAACCAGGTGCGCACTTTCATAGGGCACATAAACACATACACACATGCACTCCCTCTGTATTTTTTAGTGACCTATTGCAGTGGTGCAAGATGAAGTGGTGGGAAGATTAAATATTCAGACAGTGTTGACTGAGACCAGGCTGAGGTTTCCTCATTCTGGACTTTTTATCTGTTTAGATTGCCCATCTAAATAGATGACCTGTGCCTTTTCCTGCTCCAGGAAAAGGAGTTTTATTGAGTGCAGATAATATGCAAATGAGTGGCCCAACTTCTACTTCCTGTCTAAAGAGGTCCTTGAGGAGGGGCCCTCTCTATTAAACAAAGTCCCTTAAGGGATTTCTGTAAACAAAGAGTCATCTGCCCATGAGGGGATGCTGACCTTACCTTACCTTTCCTCTTGGAAAGAGATGGAATTTTTGGCCGCAATTCCTTCCCTTTCTAAGAATAGAGTCTTTTTCTTCAAGTTGCATGAGGAAATTCTCTGTGCATTCTGGAAGTGAGTTTAAGAGATTCTCAGTGAAGGAAATTGGCCCTGAATGTTGGCAGATGCAGCTGGTTGTTCTCAATTCTTGGCCTCTTGATCTTAGACCAGAATCAAATTTCCCAGCACTTTTTTATGGCCCTCAGTACCTTGGGGTTGGTAGTGACTCACATGGAATCTGTGAGTGTCCACTGGCCCTGCTTGCAGGAAGCTTCATACTCCACAGGCAAGGTGGATAGCTGGAGCAAGAAAAAGCAGGTCACAGAAGGTTCCAGCAATGCGCGATCTGGACAGAGAAAAAGTCCAGGGCGAAGAAACCTCAGACAGGTCTGGGTGGACACTGCCTCGTGTAATCCTTCCCTATCATTTCCTTTTGCCCAGCTGCAGTAGGTTACTAAAACAACAAACTGAACAATGTTGCAGTCCCCTGTCTATCACCCAGGACATGATGAGCTAACGCCTGTGAAAGCTGCTAAGTGCTATTCAAATATTGATTTGCACTGTGGTCATGTGGCTTTGGCTGAAAAAAGCCTTCCTGGAACACCTGTTAGGTGTGTGTGATGAGGGACAGGGTTGGGGGGGTACAGATTGGTAGATCACATTTCTGTTATTCTTTCCTCTTTTCCAAAGATAGAGAACATGTTCTTCACAAACCATAAGAAACAAAGAAGAATTGGAATTTCTAGCTTAGAAGAAGGAGAAGGGGGAGGGAGGAAGAGGAGGAGGAATAGAAGGAGGAGAAGGAAGAGGAAGAGGAGAAGAAGGAGAAGGAGAAGGAAGAAGAAAGAAGCAGAAACCCATAAACTTCTCTTTTTTTCCCTCCTTAGGGGGAAAAAACATAAACTTCTCTATAAAGAAAGGAAATATTAGGGCTGGGGTTGTGGCTCAGTGGTAGAGCACTTGCCTCGCATGTGAGGCACTGGGTTCAATTCTCAGCACCACATATAAATAAATAAAAAATAAAGACCCATTGGCAACTAAAAAATATTTAAAAAAAGAAAGGAAATATTAAATTGGAAATACCAGTCTCAGCTTAACTCTTTTTATCTTATTGTTCCAGATGTGGGATAAAAAATAAATATCTAAATTGAGCAACAAATATACTGCTTATGGTAACTTTGAAATAATTATTGCGTGTTTGTGTATTTTGTTTTTGTTTTGCTGTACTGAGGCTCCAACCCAGGGCCTTGTGCATGCCTGACAAACAATCTACCACTGAACTACATCCTCAGCCCTTAGAGGGCTATTCTTTTGAAAAAAGTAATAGGTGAATGATTAGAACATTTGAAAATCTTTTAAAATTTATTGTGAAAATGGCATAACTGCTATGAAAGTTACTTCTACTAAATGGGCAACTGAACAAAATATTACATACATAGACAATATGTAAGATAAGAAATGCATTTTTCAAAGTATTTTATAGTGCTAAGCTGTCATTTTATTTTGAGGAAATGTACTCTGTTTCAAATGACCAATGGGGCAGACTAGCTGTCCTATGTGAGGACACGGGCACAACGTATACCACGTAGTGATAGACAGTGCACGATGTTAAAATAAACCATATCATGGGAAACCAACAACATATTGTCAAAAATATGATGTAATCCTTTGTTGGAAGTGTTTGGCTCCTTTCCACCAAAAATAATTGAATAGGTCACTTCTTTGGGGCTCAGTGGAAAAGCACTTGCCTAGCAAGTACAAGGCCCTGAATTTAAGCCCCAATACCACACACACACACACAAAGTGACTTCTTTGTACATAAAATGTGCCCAACCTCTGGCTTACACATATGTAAGGGGCACCAATTTAAGTAGATTAATGAACATGTTTGCCACACTGGACAAGTATCTTTTTTCAGAGATACTGCCTATTCTTTGGAATGACTTCAGTGACTTCAGTTTCTTCATGTATAAAATGGTGGGTTTTAGTCAGCTTTGTCATTTCTGTGACAAAAAGACCCCATAAGAATGACACAGAGGATGAAAAATTTATTTGAGGCTCACCGTTTCAGAAATTTCAGTCCATAGATGCCTGATTTGGGTGCTCTGGGGCCAAGATGAGGCAGAAAAAGGCAGAAGAGTGTAGAGGAGGGAAACAGCTGAGGACTTGGTAATAGGGAAGCACAGAGAGGGCTGTACTCCCAGGGGACAAAATAAATGCCCCAAGGGTATCTCCCCAGACACCTACCTGTGGTCTCTCCAACCACACCCTACCTGTGTGCTGTTACCATGAGGTTACTTCATTCAAGTAGAGTAGTGCACTGATTAGGTTGTCTCATATCAACCATTTCACCTTTAAACTTTCTTGCATTGTCTCACACATGAGCTTTTGGGGGACACCTCATATCTAAATCATCACATTGTGGTAATTAATAATTCATAATTATTGATTATGGTGATCAGTCTATTGACATTGAGAGGTCTTAGAATTAAATGAACTGATGTGTGTAAAGTGCCCCAGCAAAGTGCTTGGCATACGGCAAATACTGATGGGACCCATCATTGATCAATCATTATTTTTATTTTTGTCTTAATCTTAATTAGCAAAGGATGGACCTTAGATCCATGGGGGAGGGGGGAGGCAGTAATCCTGTGAAGTATCAAGTGAGACAATTTCATAGTGGTGCTATGAGAACATCAGCACATATCTGTGCATTACAAGAGTTTTCTTTTGGTACCAGGGATTGAACCCAGGGGCACTTAGCCACTGAGCCACATCCTGAGTCCTTTTTATTTGTTATTTTGAGACAGGGTCTCTGTCACAGGAAAGCAGGGAGCTGAAACTCCAAACGTCGGTTCTTGTGTTCTGACAATAGAAAATTTGAAGTCAGACACCAAAAGCCATGCAAGAGAACTTTATTACAAGTGAAAGTTAGGTGAAACTAAAATAAAAGAAAAATGAAGCTTAAGCAGAGAGCACAAGGGGGAGGGGCTGTCTCTGTGCAGAGAATGACAATGCTATCCCCCAATTTTCTTACTGTTTGATGTTTACTAGGAGAATCGGGGGCCATCTTCTGTACTCTTTGCCAATCAGGTGTTCAACTCCTCCTTCATATTGGGCTGTGGAATTTTTGACCTTAGTTGGTCCTCTCTGGAACTGTCATGGTGGCTGTCCTATTTAGGAGTGGCTTCATCTACAAGCCAATCACATGTTAATGGGGACACTGGGGTCAGTAGCCAGTTAGAAGTTACCCTAGTGCACCTGTGCTACTAAAAGAATCTTCCTTCCTAGACAATTGGAGACGCTTAGAGCCATAATTCCTAACTTCACATCAACCTCAGTGGACTCTGTTAAGAGTCTCATTAATTCTTTTCTCTTGACGTGATTTCCAACTAGCTCCCTTGTTTCCATTTATTTTCTACAAATTAACTACCATCATTTGCTTTCTTGTCTACTTTGGAAGTAATTTAAAGCAGACCCTAAAGTAATTTAAAGAGCTCTTGTGACCTTGCCTGCATTTCATGGCTCACTGCTAGATACTACCTAACAGTCTTGGTGAGTTGCTTAGGGTCTTGCTAAGTTGCTGAGGCTGGCCTCGAACTTGCCTCAGCCTCTTGGGTCACTGGGATTACAGGCGTGTGCCACTGTGCCCCAAAACAAGGTGTTTTAAAAGACATCTCTGACAGTTTCCTAAGGATAGATTCCAAGAAATAAGGTTGCTATCCCACAAATAGTCCTAGCGAGTACAGGAAATACTCTTGGTAACCCGGAGGTTCTAGACCTGTTTGCAAACAAGCTCAGCTAATGAGCTTGGGTGGCATCAGCCCAAGAGTTTTGAGAGAACTCAAAGGTAAAAGGAAAGAATTATGAAACATAATGATTTACAGTTACAAAGAGATACCTTGCTTCAAGACTGGCAAGTTGCCCTGAACAAACAAAAGTTCCTGAAGGGCATACTAGAAACCACAGGCTCTCAAATTTTACTTTGTATTGCAAAAACTGGTGGAGTTATTACTGAAGGGAAGCAGATTGACTGTGTTGCCAACACACTAGGGACCCTGAGGATGTGTTTCCTCTTGAATCTAATGAGATATTTTTTAAGCTCCTTGGTGTTCTCTCTGTGAGAGCTCACTGAGCCCTGGACTCATGGTAAAGCCCACAGAGAGAATCTATATTTGCTTCTGTTATGTACTAAGAGCTAAATTTAGCTGGAGAGCCTTTGGTCTATTCAGATCATGTGATTTTGGGTCTCAAATCTTTTTATGCTAGAAAGCTCCAGACGGGCATCAGTTTAGAAAAAATGAGTATGAAATTACTCTAGGTAGGGGACATGATTTTTGGATGCTATATTAGTGAACAAAGCCTGGAGTTCTTCATGGGCTCTGCTTTGGTTTGAAGGTATCCCCCCAAGGTTCATGTGTTAGAGACTTATTTCCCAAATTGGTATGTTAATGGTCATTGGAAGAAGGGTGTGGGGGAGGTAATTAGGATTAGAAAAGGTCATGAGTGTGGGCTTCCATCAGGGCATTAGTGGCTTTATGAGAAAAGGAAGATCTGAGCTGATATACTTGCTTTGCAAGTGATTATGCAGCAGGAAGGCCCTCCCCAGATGCCAATACCATGCTCTTAGACCTCCTAGCCTCTAGAACTTTAGAACAAATAAACTTATATTCTTTATAAATTACCTGGTCTCAAGTGTTCTGTTATAGCAACAGAAAGCAAATTAAAACTCTAAGCTTGCCAGGTATCATGGTGCATATCTGTAACCTCATTACTTCAGGAGCTGAGGCAGGAGGATCACAAGTTCTAGGCCAGTCCCAGCAACTTAGTAAGACTCCTAGCAACTTAACAAAACTCCGACTTAAGATAAAAAAGTAAAATAAAATAGCCAGGGGTTGTAGCTCAGTGATAAAGCACCCCTGGGTTCAATCCTCAGAACCAAATTAAAAAAGAGAGAGAGAGACTCTAAGCTCCTATAGTAGGGACAGACAAGGCAGGACACCAGATAGGAAACAGGAAGCAGTTTTATTTGGCCGCAGCCAAGTTCAGAGAGCAATGCTTTTGCTGTAAACAATCAATCCCTCTGAACCCCAAGTTCAGGCAGTTTCAGAACTTTATACCCAGTGTGTAAGAGGAGAGGCTAAGAAGTTCACAGTCTGCAGAAGTTCACACAAGAGCAGCTTTATCTTTCACTGTTCTGGGCAAGTTAACCCTTCAAGCACAGCACCTTAGAAGGAGAGACTTTCTTCTCCCCTTTCTTCCCTCCCCTTGCCAGCTGCTACCACCCTGGAGCCCAATTAGTAACATCTTCTCATCACTTTGAAATGTAAACATCTCTGTGAAGCTCTGCTCAAGGCCAGAGGCCTTGTTAAGGACCTGTCTTTTCTACCACACTTTGCATTTGCAAACACACTTCTATAACCTATTACATTGTTACTGCACTAGGTAGTCCATAAATGTTTGTGAAAAAATTAGTAAAGGGGCATTCAGCACCTGGAGTGCTGATCTCTTTCAAGCCAGTGGCCAAGCAAGACAGAGCAACAGGAAATAAAGACTTTAACTATATTGAACTCTTTTATAGAGATTCATTTGCTGATAGTCCTAAGATCAGTTATGGTGCAGGTTTTGGAGAAGCTTAATTAAGATTTTCTGTGGAGGAGGGGGTGCCACTAACTCAAGAGTGTGATTCAATAAAAGTTAAAAAAAAAAAAAAAAACTTGGAGTCCCTGAACAGAGTCTGATAGAGATGTGTAAATTCTCTCATTAATAGTCATGTCACCTGAATGCAGGGCTTCACCTCCCGGGCCCTGGAACAAATTGGAATGTAGCTCGGTGAGAGTTGCCAATGTGGGGAAAGACAAAGAAACCTCCTTGGCCTCAGTGAGAGGAGTGGGGTGTGCTTAAGCTGAGGACTTTGGGAGGGTGCCCATGTTATTTGCTAGAAACACTATAACAAAGTGCCACAAACTGTGGGGACTTAAACAACAGAAATTTACTTTCTCATAATTTCAGAGGCCAGAAGTCCAAGGTCAAGGTGGGGGTCCAAGGAAAGCTTCACTGCTTGGCTTTTAATGGCCATCTTCAACTTGGGCCTTCACATAGTCTTTCCTGTGTGTGTGTGTGTGTGTGTGTGTGTGTGTGTGTCCTGATCTCTTCTTGTGAGGATACCTTTTATGTGGGACTAGGGTCCACCTTAATGGTCTCCTTTTAACTTAACGACTTCTTTTTTTTTTTTTTTTTTTGGTACCGGGATTGAACTCAGGGGTACTTGACCACTGAGCCACATCCTCAGCCCTATTTTGTGTTTTATGTAGAGACAGGGTCTCACTGAGTTACTTAGTGCCTCGCTGTTGCTGAGGCTGGCTTTGAACTTTTGATTCTCCTGTCTCAGCCTCTCAAAGTGCTGGGATTACAGGTGTGTGCTACCGTGCCTGGCTAACTTAATGACTTTAAAAAGTCATTAGGCCATCTTTAAAAAAGGCCCTATCTCCAAATATAGACACATTTTGAGGTACAGGGGTTAGGACTTCAACATGAGAATTTGAGCGAGAGGCACAATTTGGCTCAGAACAGAGTATGACTCTTGCATCTACATGTGGAAAAGAAAATAGATTTCTTCTTTGTGACTGTAGCAGGCAGAGCAAAGATGTGTGTAGACCTCTAGCCTCTGGAATGTCAATGCTGGCTCTGTGTAAAGAAAATCTTTGTGAAATACAAGAAAAAAAACTTTGCCTTTGGGAGAGAGAGTTTCAAAGATGGTCAAAGAGAGTAGTCCTCTCTTGTTGGGAATGTTGTATCAGAAAAAAGGGGACACTTGATGATCCCTTAAGGTGCATTTTTCAGGGCTGTGGCTTGTAGCTCAGTGGAAGATGCATCTATCAGTCTGAGGTTCTTTGATGCTGAACGGAGCCTGGACAGGATGAGGAGTGTAACCCATAAATCTCTAATGAATCATCTAAAAAAAAATCTAGCTGTTTCCAAGAGCTATAATCTTAACAGCTCTGGAGGCTAAGGCAGGAGGATCACAAGTTCAAGTCCCAGCCTCAGCAATTTAGTGAGGCCTAAGCAACTTAGTGAGTGAGATTCTGTCTCAATATAAAAAATAAAAAAGGCTGAGAATGTGCCTCTGTGGTTGAGTGCCCCTGGGTCCAATTTCCAATATTAAAAAAAAAAGCAATCAACAATCAGTCTGGTTGTTTTGAGGATACACTTTTTTTTTTTTTCTTTTTAGTACTAAGGATTGAACCCAGGGGCGCTCAACCACTGAGCCACATCTCCAGCCTTTATATTTTTTAATTTTGAGACAGGGTCTTCCTAGGTTGCTTATAGCCTCGCTAAATTTTTGACTTTGAACTTGCAATCCTCCTTGCTCGAGCCTCCCAAGCTTCTGGGATTACAGTCCCTTGCCACCATGCCCAGTGAAGGATACATTTGTTTGTTTGTTTTCAGAATATATGTGCACAATTAGAAAAAGATCCATCATAATGACAGAATATCAGATCTGGCAAATCATGGTTTTGGACCAGGGTGCCATTTCTATTATTTTTGGTACCAGGAATTGAACTCTGGGGTACTCAACCACTGAGCCACATCCCCAGCCCTATTTTGTGTTTTATTTAGAGAAAGGTCTCACTGAGTTGTTTAGCGCCTCACTGTTGCTGAGGCTGGCTTTGAACTCATGATTTTCCTGCCTCAACCTTTATATTTTTTATAAAGTGCTGAGATTACAGGCGTGCACCACCACACCCGGCTCAGGGTGCCATTTCTTCTGTCCTTAATTTGCAAGTACAAGAAAGCCACAGTTGCTGGACTACAGAAAGGTGGTCCAGAGGGAGGAGAAAGGCAAGTTCTACTTGGGTCCTCTCAGCCGGGACCATTGATCCACTGTCGTTTATGTCGTGCCTCGCGTGGGTTCGCTCGACGAGTTGGGGTCCCGCAGGACGAGGGGACCGAGGAATGGGGTCCCACGGGACAAGCTCTGGGGTCCTGGAGGATGAAGGACAATGAGGTCCCACGGGACGAGGTCTGGGGTCCCGGAGGACGAGGTCTGGGGTCCCGGAGGACGAGGGACAATGGGGTCCCACGGGACGAGGGTTTGTGGGGTGGACGGTCACGGAGTCACTCACCCAGACCCTGGGGGTAGGTAAAACTGCTCTGCGGGAAGGAGAAGCAGACCCGTTTATTTCAGTTAGTGCAACAGTTTATATAGGGTCCTCGGACCAATCATGGCCCTGAGGTTAGGTTACAGCCAATAGGGTATTGACCCATGTCAGGTGCGCAGCCAATCAGCATGGGATGAGAAAAGGAGAGCCACTGAAGGTAGCCAATCAGCATGGGATGAGAAAAGGAGAGGCACTGAAGGCAGCCAATCAGCATGGGGTAAAGAGGAGGGGAAACATTCAAAGTAACCAATCAGCATAGGGCAAAGGAAAGGGGAGGAGAGGCATTGAAGTCATGGAGAGAGCTCCTATAATCCACCCACAGGGGAGCTGCTCCTCACCCGCAGCACCAGGTCCATATTTGAACTTCTGTTTGGTTTGAGAGACCAGGTCTCCCTTCGCCTTGTTCCTTAGTCCCTGTTTCTGGAATCCTACCTTTCCCTGTGCTTGATGTTTTAATTTAGGCATTTGTCTAGTACACTAGTTCATTTAGGACTGACACAGACAGGACTTTTATCCTGCTGTTCGTCATCTAGGAGCTGGAACCCTCCTTCTGCTCCTGATAGCAATCTACAAGGTCTTCTCTGAACGTTGGGGTTTCTCTCCTTTTTTTTAAACATTTTTTATAACTTTATTCATTTATCTATTTTTTACGTGGTGCTGAGGATTGAACCCCATGCCTCATACATCCTAGGCAAGTGCTCTACCGCTGAGCCTCAATCCCGGCCCTCGGGTTTCAATCACAAAGAAATGAGGAGTCACTTATATCAATGTCTCACCAATTTTGCCTCTGGCATACCCAAAATAGCAGAGGACAAGAAGCACATGTCAGAATTGGGCTGGAATATAGAGAGCTGATGGACCAATCCATAACATTTTCTGAACATTCGAGTAATTTATAAAGAAAGAGGAACCGGGTGTGGTGGTACACGCAGCAGCTCAGGAGGCTGAAGCAGGAGGATCGCAAGTTCAAAGCCAGCCTCAGCAACTTAGTGAGGCCCTAAGCAACTCAGCACAGGACGAACACAAGCACATTCAGGCAGCACGGGGTGAGTTGGCTATGGGCTGAGCTGTCATTTACCTGCCACAAGATCCCAAGAGTTTCTGGTTCCAGGGGTGATGGTGTGATTTTACCAATCTATGACAATCTCTGAATATAAATAGGGAAAAAAGAAAGATAAGAAGAAAGGCTAGTGGGCTGGAGTTGTAGTTCAGTGTTAGAGCGTTTGCCTAGCACGTATGAGGCACTGGGTTCGATCCTCAGCACCACATATAAATGAATTAATTAAATAAAGGTATTGTGTCCATCCACAACTAAAAAAAAAAAAAAAAAAAAGGCTAGTCTGAATTTTGAAGGGAGTGAGGCCTTTGCAGTGAAAAGGGCACTTGAAAGATTATAAATAGCATTTTATCAGGAAGGTGATGAAACAGCAGAACGTGGGTTGGTCACAAGAATGGTGACAGGCAGAATTCAGGCACGCTGAAAGGGAAGATAGAACAAATAATTTAGGGGCAAGATGCATAGAGATCTTGCATCTTGAAAAAGATGTGTGGGAATGTATGTCTAGATGCATGTATGCAAAGGTACTCTGAAAACTGAAAAACCATAACACACTTGTTATTATAGAAAGGTGATCATTGAAGGAGAAATTGGGGAAAGAGAGCAGAACCAGGATTTGGCAGGACAAAGGGGAGAGTCTGGTGGTTGGACTATGGGTGCTGAGGCCTTTGAGGGATCAGAGAAGTTCTAACTGGCCACACTGGTCCAAGCAATGTGGATTAGGAAGTGGAGCTGGATTCCAGGGGACAGAGATAGAGAGAGAAAGGAAAGGAAGGTAGAAAGATGCCTATTGGGTGAGTTTGGTGTTTTGGGTTATAAGAGGAAGTAGCTAAAGCGGCTGCTGGAACTCAGGCAATGGCCACAGGTGGATGTGTGTAGGTTTGAATGCAGAGAGACGGGAACAAGACTTGGAAGGAAATTTTTTTTTTAAATATTTTTTATTAGTTGTAGATGGACACAGTATCTTTATTTTATTTATGTATTTTTATGTGGTGCTGAGGATCTAACCCAGTGCCTCACGCATGCGAGGCAAGCGCTCTACCACTGAGCCACAATCCCAGCCCCTTGGAAGGAAATTTTTATGATTCTGTAACACACTGATTCCCTTGCCTCTGTGATTTCAGCTGGTTGGCAGGATGCTCTATATCACCTGCAATTTCACAAGATTGGATCTCAGTCTCTCCATAGAACGGTTCATCTGGCCTGTAAGGAATGCCCCTGTGGTGGTATTCACAGATGGATCCCAGGACCCTGGGTGGCGCCCTTCTGGCTCACCAGCTTGACTTCCGCCACATCCCTGAAATGTGAGGCTCTTCTCTCAGGAGCTATCTGCAAGGTGGTTACTGTGGGAAGAGCCTCTCTGCTTGCCTTGCTTTTAGCCAAATGGGGAGGAAGGATGGCAGAATGGAAAGAAGCATAAAATCCGGAGTCACTTTCTGCCTTAGCCTCTTGTTGCATGTGTGGTTCTGTGAAGTGACTTGACTTCTCTGTCACTGCTCCTCGTCTGTAAATTAGGATTGATTTTGGTGATAGCTACCTACCCAGCCCTTGTGAGGATCATATAAAATCATGCAAATGGCAATGCACTTTATAGGTACTACTTGGTGCTGGGGATCAAGCATCAAGCGCCAGGCAAACCCTTCATCCCAGGGCTGCAGCCCCAGCCCACCTTACCATTCTTTTTTTTTTTTTTGGTGGTGCTGGGGATTGAACCCAGGGCCTTGCGCATGCGAGGGAAGCTCTCTACTAATGGAGCTGTATCCCCAGCCTCCATCTTACCATTCTTTAAGCACAGAAAACTGCCTTTGTTATCACCTTGCAAATTAAAACATGGAAACAACCTACACGGTTTTTCTTTTTTTGATTTTGTTAAGAATTAAATGGAGGAAAATGTAAAAAAAATAGGCTTTAAAAGAAAACAAAACCATTTCCCCTATATTGTCAACATTCACTCTCAAAGAAGAAATGAGGATCTCAGACACGGTGCTGGCTGGGACAGGAGATCAGAGGAGGCCTGACCTGCAAATGCTCTGCTCTCAGCCGAGAATAGCCAGATGGCTGCTGCTGACACCCTCCTTGTGTAAACGTCTCTCGCCCAGCCGAGTAAACAGACGCCTCTGCACAGCTCCTGGTAGTGCAGCCCAGAAACGAGGAGGCTGAGGCACTGGGCTCTGGACTTTGGGGTTGTATTTAATCCTGGCCCCTCAGCAACAGGGTCATCTGTCCTGGCTCCCTCTTTCCTTCTGTAAACAGGGCTGGTGGGCCCGTGTGGCTCGAGTACATCCAGACCCAGGCTCTCACCCTTCCGTTTGTAAACATATTACAAAGAATCTTTGTAACTGTCCAGGCGGAGAAGCCTTGCCCAGGAAAGACAGCCTGCGTCAGGAGGTGGCAAGGATAGGGCAGGGTGACCAGGGAGGAGAAGTGGGAACGAGGGGGGAAACCTACCAATCCTTATACCTAAGCTGCAGAGAGGTCAACTGTGCCCAGCGTCTGACCTTGAAAGAAGAGGCTCTGTGGGCTGGGATCGTGGCTCAGTGGTAGAGCGCTTGCCTTGCATGCATGAGGCGCTGGGTTCGATCCTCCGCACCACATAAAAATAAATAAATAAAGATATTGTGTCCATGTACAACTAGGAAAATACTTTAAAAAAAAAAAAAAAAAAAAAAAAGAAGAGGCTCTGTCACCAGGCCAGGGGCAGGGGTTGTCAGAAAGGGAAACTTTATTTCCTGATATATCACAGCCCTGACACTATCCCTACTTTAGTATGTCAAATGCAGTAAAAAAGAACAAAGGCTTCCTCTCCCGGCAGTATGGGTAGAAGAAAGAATATTAAATAGAAATACAAGAAAATACATTGTATTTCTGCTTCAACCTGGAATATGCTGTGTGTCCTTTGCATGCTTCCTTAAACTTCTCTGAGTTTCCTTGTCTAGATAAATTAGAATGATATCTTCCACTTGCTGAGCACCCTTGACAGGACAAGGACTTTTATAATTATTTGTTTATTTATTTTGTGATGCTGAAATCAAACCCAGGACTTTGTACATGCTGGACACCTGTTCTACCACTGAACCACACGCCTATCCTGGGACTTTTTATGTTATTGTATTAATCTACGCGAGTACCTAATTTGGTAGGGACTATTAGCAATTAAGAGATTAAGACATCAAAGCTTAGCTTGATCACTGACTTGCTCTGAATACACATTTGCAAGTGGCCAGAAGCAGTTCTTTTTTATTGGAGACCCCAATTCTGTCCCTGCAGCTAAGAGAGGTGGCATTTCTTTCTTTGATCATTTGAAGCTGTGGCCAGCCAAGGACTGCTGTACTGAGAAGAGTTTTTATTGCTCTGATTGGGGTAAGCTGGAGGCCTCTGTCTCAAGGCCTCCACCTTTCCCGATATCGCCTCCCACTGGATTTATTTATCACTTTGGTTAAAACTCAGGGCAATGAAACAATCAACAACTTGTTCTACCCAGGATAGAACTTGGCAGAAACTCTTAGAATAGCTGTGACTACCTTTCCCATTCCAAGGCAATTCATAAATGTCTAAATTTCCATGGCACATAGAAGAGGCTGCATGAGGAAGAAAGAAAAAGTAACTCTTTAACCTACAGACAAAGATTGGTGCTGGGAAGCTTAAGAAAGGCTCAGAGGGGGCTGGGATTGTGGCTCAGTGGTAGAGCGCGTGCCTTGCATGCGTGAGGCACTGAGTTCGATCCTCAACACCACATAAAAATAAATAAAGATATTGGGTCCATCTACAACTAAAAAAATATTAAAAAAAAAAAAAAAAGAAAGGCTCAGAGGCCTTTGACAAAGAGCTCTCCAGGATGATGTAGGACAGGTATCGCTGGGACAATTGTGGTTTGCCACCTGTTGTATAGCCAGCGATCTAAGAATTTTACTTTTTTCAATAGTTGAAAAACATTATGGCATGCGAAAATAAAATGATGTTTAAATTTTAGCATTCTTTTTTTTTTTGGTGGTGGTGCTGGGGATTGAATCCAGGGCCTTATGCATTCAAGGCAAGCACTCTACCAACTGAGCTATATCCTTAGCCCCTAAATTTTAGTATTCTTAAATAATTTTTTTGAATACAGTATGCCCCTTCATTTACATATTATCAATGGTTGCTTTACGCCATGATGGCAGAGTTGAGTAGCTGACATGGACTGTATGGCTTACAGTGATCACTCTCTGGCTTTCTGTAGACAAGGTTTGCAGTCTCCTGTTTTGTGAACAAGCAGACATCTGGGCAAGAGTGGGGGAGGTTTCAACATTCGGGAGGTGAATATTTATTTAATTCTCCTGTTTTCTGTACAGCACTGCCAACCTCCACCCCTATGCTTGGTACTTCCCCAGTCCAGCGGGGCCTGGGTGTTGACCTGAAGGCTGTGGAATCTCAGTCCCACTGTGGACTGGCAGGCTTGTTGTACCCGTCCCACCTTTAAGGGTAAAGTCCTTTCCTCCATTGGCATCCAGAGTGACAACCAGGCTTGGAACCCTCAGGAAGGAGATCGAGTTTTCTCAGGAGAAAATGATCAAAATACAAGATCCGCAGATACTGACAGCCAGGAGTCCAAGTCCCACCAAATCATCTCAGAGAAACTCACAGTGGATAAAGCCCATACCCAGAGCATTCTAGGCAGCTTCCCAGAGCCCCACATTGACATGTGAATGGAGAGCCCTGACGTTTGAGGAAAGCCCCCATCTCTTGGGTAGATGTGGTGAGTTTGAGGATTTGGGACTCACTAAGGAAGATGACAGGGTCATGATGTGGCAGTATCTCACATAGATTTTTTGGGAGGAGAGGGTGTTGAGGATTGAACCCAAAGGCACTTTACCACTGAGCCACATCCCCAGACCTTTTTATTATTTTTATTATTTATTTTTTTATTTTTGGTACCAGGGATTGAACTCAGGGGTATTCAACCACTGAGCCACATCCCCAGCCCTATTTTGTGTTTTATGTAGAGACAGGGTCTCACTGAGTTGCTTAGCGCCTCGCCATTGCTGAGGCTGGCTTTGAACTCGCAATTCTCCTGTCTCAGCCTCTCAAAGTGCTGAGATTACAAGCGTGAGCCACCGTGCCTAGCTTATTTTTATTTTTAGACAGGGTCTCACTAAGTTGTTTAGGGCCTCACTAAGTTGCTGAGGCTGGCTTTGAATTCACAATCCTCCTGCCTCACCCACCGTTGAGGCTACAGGTGTTTACCACCATGCCCGGCACACAAATTTTATAGTGCAGAGTTAGGACAGGAACACAAAGAAGAGAACCTCCTTTCAGCAGGAGACCTTACAGGGACACTGAAGGGAGGAGGACCTGGGAGTACTCAGGGTAGAAGGTAATCAGAGAGGGGGTTTAGGTGTCTAGGGAACATCACCTGGTAGCAAGGCGGGGAGGCTCTGCATCAGAGAGTTCTGCAGTGCAACAGTTGGGGGGCTTTGTAATCCTGGGGTTTATCTTATCTATGGCTGGCAGATGTTGGATGTATTTTTGCAAGGTATGCAAAGCCAACAGGCTCTAAATGTCTAAACATATGCTTATTCGGGATTTATTTATTTATTTTTGGTACCAGGGATTGAACTCAGGGGCACTCGACTGCTGAGCCACTTCCCCAGCCTTATTTTGTGTTTTATGTAGAGACAGGGTCTCACTGAGTTGCTTAGCGCCTCGCTGTTCCTGAGGCTGGCTTTGAACTCGTGATTCTCGTCTCAGTCTCCCTAAGTGCTGGGCAGTTTTTATCTTTTAGGTAAATTTCATTATACTGAGTGTTCCTTTATTTATTAGGAATTTGGTGTGTTTTTGAACTGCTAACATTTAAATCAGGATTATTGTTGCTTTTCTTGAAGTTCTGGTTATAAAAGTTTTGAGTAGTTGGTGCCAATCCTATCAGTCTTGGTCTTATTTTGAGTGCTGGGGCAGGGGATTCCAGAGAAAAACGCTTCAGAGGGAAAATGAATTAAATGTTATAAGAAAAACAAAATAAAAGAAAGAAAGAAACAAACAAAAAACCAAAAAACCAACCTACCGGATCCTTTCTTGCATCTCTTCCCCCAGAAGATTCCAGACACAAAAGGAAAGAAGGAAGAGAAAATAGTTTCTTTCAGTTGCCAAGAAGGGGAAAATAAGGCAGAGGGTCTATAAATGGAGATGACTTCGATTGTCTCAGTGATTCTCAGAATATTTTCTGTAGGCCTTGAACTCATATATGAGTCTTGAGTCTGTGGGTGGGCATAAATTCCAAATCACATAAAAATGTCACTAACAGAGACTTTGCATAAAGGATTACAAAAGCATATTTTTCTTTAACAAGTATACAATTATCATGCTTGATTCTACCTAGATAAAAATGCTACATGCTACAGATAATAATAAGAGAAGGTACCTAGATATCCCATCCAAATTTTCAGTGGAATAAATGGGTTAATGTTCCATACACACCTTTCCTATCACCTTCTAGAATTCTTTTTTCCCCTTCTTCCCGCATTGCCCACTGGACACAAAAAGAGGCTCTATAGTAGAAGGGGGAGACTGCCTACCACATATTCTCGATGTTATTAACAGTCAAAGCCATGATAAAGCTATTACTTACTAGTAGGACCTGTCACACACTGTGGTGGGTGTGACAAAATAAAACAAAAAACAAGAGCCTTCAAGGCCAGAAGCTTAAGTAAATTGGCCAACGAATGGCACTCAGTTCTCATTCTGCTGTACTATCTTTAGAAAACACACCCAGAGATATTTTTATTTAGCAGATGGCTATTTTTTGCAGAAGGGATTTAACCATCTCTAGAGCAGGGGTTTGCGGTCACACATTCTTTAATCTTTAGTGTTCTTGGACGGTAGAGCATTTCTGCAGATCCACTCTAGCCGTTCCTTGAAATCTATCTCCGAGTATATTAAGAACACGCCTCTTATATTAAGTACATTAAGAACAATGCTTTTACTAGAGTGTCTCCTGGGAAAGGGAGGATCCCTGTCTGACACTTCATTTTCTCTCTGCCTAGTCCTACGCTGGGGTTACAAGGTGCACGTTGAAGAACAAAAAGCACCCAGAGCCGAGGATCCAGGGTGCGTTTTCCAGTTCAACAACCCAGACTTTGCAAAACCCGGTTTTGCATGGTCGTTTTCAAATGAAGCTTCCATGGACGGCAGCCACGCTGGCTCCAAGGACGTCTAAAAGGAAGGGTTGAACAGTTGACCCTTCAGGCCTTTAATCTTCCCGGCCGGCAGGGGAAACAAAGACAGGGCGAGATCAAAACTAAAGCAGAAGGAAATAAGGTTTCCGGGCCTCCATAGGAAAACTGCGCTTGGTGTTTGCGGAGGGACTCCCAACACGAGGAGCCCCGCGGCGGGATCGAGCACCCGCCTGACCCCTGCAGGCCGCCGTAGCTGCTGACAAACAAAGACCGGAAATATGGTTGGCGGCCGCCGCTGAGGCGTCCCTTCTAGGAGTTCGGAGGTTCCGCATCTCGGTGGTTTCCTAGGTTCAAGGACTCCCAACTTCCCCGCTTGTGTGTCCAGCCCCAGGAACAGAAAAATGGATCAAAAGAGAAAGAAAACGGAATTAAACAGCTCACATGTGTAAAAAGAACGACACTTAAAATGTATCTCGGTCTAAGTTTCAGCTAACTGGTTGGACAATAAGTGATTATCATGCTGCTCTGGGCAGACGACAAGGAAACAGGCTTGGAGAAAGTTCTCCCTTGCTCAGGGTCTCACAGTGACAGCTGGACCAGAACCCAGGACTTGTGCCACCACGGCCTGTAACCTTTCCATTGCCCAGGCCGTCTGTCATCAGAAATGAATACTAATAAAATTTAAGCTAATGCTTTCAAAATAGTCAAAGCTGACAAAATAGATTGTGAAAGATTCAGAGACCACTAAGCCACGTCCATCAGAGTGGTTAGTATAATAAAGCAAAACAAAACAACAAAATTGACAGGTGTTGGTGAGGATATGGACTAATTGAAACCCTTGCACACTGCTATGAAACCCCTGTGGAAATCAGTATGGTGCTTCCTTAAAGGAAATTGAAAATAGAGTTACTTGGTGATTCTCCAATTCCACTTCTGGGCATAAGCATCAAAGAATTGAAAATGGGAACTTGAACAGATATTTATATACCTGTCATGAGGGGCATGTGCAATTAATAATTACTCGGAGGCGGACTGTCTTTACATGCAAGTGTATGTTCAATCACAACAATCATCAAATATAATTAACTAATGCAAAAGTTGTTGGATGTGCTGGAGCACCCCAACTAGCATCCAATGCACACTAATTAAACACTATAGGTAAGTCATACTATCCTAGGGCCACTGAACACTACCAGCAATTCACATAATCCTAGGGCAACTAAACATTACAAGTGATTCACACAATCCTAGGGCAACCACGAGCCCCAAAATACTTCTGATGCCTCGCGACTTCTCTTAGCCAAAGAGCATACGTTGTCCTTGTCTGGTGGTTCTCTTCAGCTGATGGCTGGACGTCAGGGAATGGTGGAGTTGATCCAGGGACGGACAGCAAGGTGGCCGGTCTCACTGATGTCCTTGTAGCAAAGCCCCCAATGTAGCAGGACAAGCAGTTTAAATGCAGTTCCAAGTTGGTGGTGTGAGCTGGTGATTGGTTACACCCAGTAAAAGTCAATATCTATTGGTTATGTCCAGTGAGATAGTATAATTGCAACTGGGCATTTCTTTGTGCATGTGCATGTAACCAGTCAATGCTAAACAGGCCTATGGTTAGGTACTATCAATTGTAACCAGTCAATGCTAAGCAGGCCTATGGTTAGGTACTCCTTACAGCCCCTTATTGATTGCAAGCAGGCATGACTAAGCAAGTCAATGGCTGCTGTTCCTTATGGCCAGCAACTTAGGGAGTCCCTGGCATCTCTAGGCATGTCTATGGCATATGCTCCTTACAATACCCTTATTCATAGCAGCACTCTTCACAGTAGTCAAAGGTGTAAGCAAACCCAAGTGTTCACCAACTGACCAATGGATAAACAAAATGTGGTCTATATATTTAGCCTTAAAAGAAAGAACACGTGACCCATGCTGCAACATGGCTGAATTTGGAGGACAGTATACTATCTAAAATAAACCACTTGTAAAAAGACAGGCTATATGATTTCACTTACATGTGTACGTAGAGTAGACAAATTCTCTGAGACAAGGTAAAATGGTGGTTACCAGAGGCTGGGGAGGGTGATGAATGGGGAGTTTATGTCACAATCAAGGCAATGGCTTTTCCTAGGAGGGAATTAATTCCTAAGGGAAGAAGGATCAGCTATGGTTCCCTGACTTGGTAAACACAGCCTTAATCATGGAAAAGCAACAACCCTAACAGTGATGAACACTCTGCACTCAGAATGTACAGCTGTGGAGGGGCAGCACTCATTCTAAGGTCCAGGCTTTGGTTTTACTCTAAGAATCATCTTTAGCTTAAAATTTTAATCCTGCTCTTTTCAATAGGGTGTTAGCCATGTATGGCATCTGAAGTTTGCAATTCAAATGGAGATGTGTCAAGCTGAGCGTGGTGGCGAAAGCCTGTAATCCCAGCACTTAGGGAGACTGAGACAGGAGAATCACGAGTTCAAAGCCAGCCTCAGCAATGGCGAGGTGCTAAGCAACTCAGTGAGACCCTGTCTCTACATAAAACACAAAATAGGGCTGGGGATGTGGCTCAGTGGTCAAGTGCTCCTGAGTTCAATCTCCAGCACCAAAAACAAAAACAAAAACCCAAAATAAAAACCAAATGGAAATGTGTCTTAATGTAAACAACACATTCTAGATTTTGAAGACTTTGTGCTAAAAAAGTATAATATATCATTAGCAATTTAAAAAATAATGATTACGGTTGCAGAGCAAGGCCATTTGTGGAGACAAAGCAACTGTGGATGTCCTTGAGTTACATATAGTAGCAGATATGGGTTTATTAGAAGAGATAGGGGAAGGGAAGAAGGGCACACTCTCAAGGGAGAGTGGGTCCTCTCAGAGAAGAGAGGGATGACATATTCCTTTTGGTCTCCTGTTTTGTTGGGGGGTCCCAGTGAATTTTCCAGAGTTCTGCGTGGGTCTACCTTTTGATGTTTGACTGCTAGCAGGATTGCATCAAACTTTCAACTCCCTACTGCACATGATTTTACCCTAAGGGAGGAGATTTTTGCCTCTGTAATGACATGCTAAAGATCTAAGGCAACTCTGAGTCAGCTTGTCCCGATCTGAGCAGTTCTAATTGGAACTTGTTCTTACAGATTTTACAGTTGAGGGGCTTTGCTTCTGATTATCCAGTCTCCCTGAGTCCTGGAATCTGGTCTGTGTAAAGGTCAGAAGAGTCCCCTCCCTTTAGGGTAAATTGTGTTCTTCTTAGTGTGCCAGGCAGAGTCTTTTGGACTTGCATTTCTCCTGCAGATAACAAGTTGTTTGCTGAGGAATGTAGTGTATCCTATTGATGTAAGTCAGGCGTAGAACCGGAGTTGCCTCAGGCGAATTGCCCTTCAGGTCAAGTAAAATATGAAAGTTAATTTCGCTTGTTTATACTTTTTAAAATGTGGCTACTAGAAAATAACAAAGTGTTATGTGTTTGTATTCTGTATATTTCTATCAGATTGCATCATCTTAGTTGCTTTGGTTCTTTTTTTTCCTTTTTTTTTTTTTTTTTTTGGTACTGGAGATTGAACTCGGGCACTCGACCACTGAGCCACCTCCCCAGCCCTATTTTTTTGTGTTTTATGTAGAGACAGGGTCTCACTGAGTTGCTTAGTGCCTCGCCATTGCTGAGGCTGGCTTTGAACTCACGATTCTCCTGTCTCAGCCTCCCTAAGTGCTGGGATTACAGGCTTGCGCCACCGCGCCCGGCTGCTTTGGTTCTTATCATGGGCCAATCAGACTGACATTCAGCAGCCACAAGAAACCCCACATGGGGCTGGGGTGGTGGCTCAGTGGTAGAGTGCTTGCCTAGCATGTGTGAGGCACTGGGTTCGATCCTCAACACCACATATAAATAAATAAAAAATAAAGGTCCATCAACAACTAAAAAAAAAATTAAAAAATTTAAAAAAAAAAGAAACCCCACATTACTTATCGATGCCATACACCACATACACAGTATCATTTTTCAACTTATAAATCATCCTTAGAAGGTAAGCAGTAATACGACTACAAGTGAGGAAACTGAGGCACATGAGCATAACATATAACTCGCCTATGGTCACACAGGGACAGGAAAAGCCAAGTACAGTTTTAGAGTTAACTGATTCTAGACTAGTTTGTGCTCTTAATCACTGCATTAGGCTGCTTCAGATAGGTTTTCAGTAACCAAAGCTAGAACAAACTAGAACACCAGTTTCATTACGTTTGCAGTCCTGGGGATCAAACCCAGGGCCTTGTGTATGTTAAGACAATGGATCCACCACTGAGCTACAACCCCAGTCCCCAGTTGTATTAGATATTCCCTAAAGAATGTTTCCTAGACAATGGAGATCCTTTGTTAAATTGGGAGTTCTATTCAGAAAACTAAATTCAAGCCAGAAATTTTGCTTAGTTAGATATGGACTTTGGAGCCTGAGGAAATAGCTGATTTAAAGCTTTATTTTATACCAGTGTACTTTAGAAGTTGATCTTTCTGTCCCATTATTTCCCACATGTTTGGATTTTGTCTCTAAAGCTGGGTTAGTTTGTAAAAGTATTTGGGTCTTGTAGCCAATTCTGGATTAATCCATGTGCTCTCATGTAGATTTGGATATTAATACTTTACCACATCCCAATAAGGGCACTGTATTACTTTGGGTCCTATGAGAAGAAAGGAGCAGTGTAAGAGATGTATTGGGGAAAATGTCTGTGAAGGGAGCCAGGGTGGGTGGAGAGGGAGCCAGAGGCTGACTTGCAGCTCTGCCGGGTGCAGAAGGGAACAAGATCCTGAGGGTGTAGTCGGGGGCAGTGAATGTGCAGCCCAGGCCAAGACTGCCTGTGCAGGGTCCTGTAGAAAGGAAGGGGCTTTGGTCCCCACCATGCTCAGTCAAGCTGGGAGCAACCGAGTCAGGGAGGTATATGGGTCCCTCAGATGCTGCAGGGGAGCCTGTCTCTCAGAAAGTCCTTACCACAGACCTATTTTTTTGAGGAGAAGACTGGGAAGCCCTCTCCTATTGTGTTGTA
This sequence comes from Xerus rutilus, assembly GCA_028644305.1. NCBI lineage: Eukaryota > Metazoa > Chordata > Mammalia > Rodentia > Sciuridae > Xerus > Xerus rutilus. The sequence goes on from CM053415.1 coordinate 7,385,032, forward strand.
GTCAGCTTTATCGCTGCTGCAACCAAAAGACCAAATGGAGGTGAAAAAGTGTATTTTGGGGCTCATGGTTTCAGAGGTCTTTGTCCATAGACCGCTTACTCCATTCCTTGGGGCTTGAGGTGAGGCAGGACATCATGGCGGAAGAGTGTGGTGGAAGGGAGCAGGTCAGGACATGGCCACCAAGAAGCAGAGAGACAGTGAGCTCTGCTCAACAAAGAAAAAATATAAAACCCAAAGGTATGCTCCCAGGGACCCACCTTCTCCAGCCACACCCTACCTGCCTATAGTTACCACCAAGTTAATCCCTATCATGGGATTAATTCACTGATTGGGTTAAGGTTGCCACAATCCAGTCATTTCACCTCTAAACCTTCTTGCATTTTCTCACACATGAGCTTTTGGGGGACACCTCATATCTAAACCATGGCACATTGCTACACAGATTGCTTGCATTTTTTCCGATTTGTTTTAATATCATGGCACAAAATTTAAACAGCCCCTTTCCCCGAATTACCATAGTCTCCTCCTCCTGTTCCCCATGACCATGTTCCTAGGTTATGTAATCTTGGTGAGTTAGATCATATCTTGACAGGATCTGCTTAGATTCAGGGATTGCACTAGAGAATGAGATACAATGGTGTTGTGGCCTGAGTTGTGTCTCCCAAATTCATATGTTGAAGTCCTAAATCCCCAGCATCTCAGAAAGTGACTATTTGGAGTGAGCCCTTTAGAGAGAAAAAATGAGGTCACGGGGTGGAGGCTGGAAACAGTAGGGTGAGGATGAATACAATATCCTTAAAACAAGAGCATATAGGACAGATACATACAAAGGGAAACCCATGTGAAGACTCAGGGAGAAGAGGGACACCTACAAACCAAGGAGAAAGGCCTTTGATGGAAACAACCTTGTCAATATCTTTGTCTGAGGCTTACTGTCTCCAAAATGGTGAGAAAGTAAATTTTTGTTGTTTAAGCTTCCAAGTCTGTTTGGTATGGCAGCACTTTGCTTTGGAAGCCCTAGAAAACTAGTACAAATGGGCAGAACCTCTACTCTTATTCCTTTAGCTACCTCAGAGAACAGAAATCGAGGAGGCTCCAGCAAACACCCGCACCATCCAGTGTAGGGTTAGGGGAAGAGGCTGCGAAAGGGACTTCTGGAACCCAGAAGCCTCCTTTAAAAGGAGTTCCTTTAAAGGCTTTAACAAATACTAGAAGAGCTCAGAAAGACTTTATTTGGGGAAAGAGACATAGGCCCTTGTCTGGTAGTAGTAACACTAAACATATTCTGGAAGAATATGTGAACATCCCTCACAGACTACATCACCAATCCAAATCGGTGCCACTTAAGGCATGTGCAGTAATTTTGACTTTAACCTCTGTATAACAGACACGCAGTCTATCTGCCTGGTATGGACTTTCCCAAATTTTATTCATCCGCCATTAGTTCTTTAATCTGAGAAGATGTTAGTTAAAGGTATAAAGTTTTAGTTAGATGAGATAAATAAATTCTGGAGATTTAATGCATAGCATGGCAGCTATAGGTAATATATTGTATACTTGAAAATTGCTGAGAGCGTAGACCTTAAGTGTTCTCAAAGGTTATTAAAGAAAGCATCTAGAAGCTCCAGGAATCCTCTGGCAGGATACACAGTCCCATCTTGTGGCAATAATATGCAAGTGCATCTGAGCCTACCCTCAAGGCAGAAATCTGTTACCTGAATCCTGAGACAGCCTGAATAGGAAAACTGACATTGACCTGCCCTAAGTGTTTTAAGATCTGCTCATAAAGGTTGAGTGTTCAAGGGCTCAGAAAAACTACTGCTCCCAGAGCAGGTGCTGTGAGTCTAGGAGGTAACTAACGGACAGCTCAGGAGAAATAGCTTGTGGACAGATGGATTTTGTAAGCCTTAGCTCAAGAGGTGGCTCAGACTGGGATCTGCACTGAGGAGTCATCTGCAGGAATGTGGAGGTTGAAGCCCAGGGAGAGCCATGGGGAGGATAGGGAGAGAGAAGACAGTGAAACAGTTGGAGGAACACCAGCATTTAGGGAGTGGGAACAGGAAAAGGATGTGATGGTGAGGGCTAACGTGCAGGCCTGGGGGAAGAACAGCAGGTATCCTGAAAGCCCCAGGAGGAGGGTTTCATGGGTGGAGTGACCAGGGGTGTCAAATGCCAGGAGAGGTCAAATAAGATAAGGATTGAGAAGTGCAAGCAATTTGGGCAGTGAGCTTGGGGGAGCTGAGAAGTGGGTGGGGGAAAGAATGGAGATCAAATGAATGAGTGAGGATGGTGCTTGCAAAAACCTTGGCTGTGAAGCTGAGCGTGGTGGCGCACGCCTGTAATCCTCACTTGGGAGGCCGAGACAGGAGGATTGTGAGTTCAAAGCCAGCCTCAGCAACTTAGTGAGGGCCTAAGCAACTCAGTGAGACCCTGTCTCAACATAAAATATAGAAAAAGGGCTGAGGATGTGGCTCAGTGGTTAAGTGCCCCTGGGTTCAATCCCCAGTACAAATAAATAAAAATACATACATACATACAGACATAAATTAAAAAAATAAAAGTCTGTGGGCTGTGAATGGAAGAAGTATGGAGCAGGCAACAAAGGGGGGGGGAGTTTTGTTTTTCTTTGTTTTTCTCTTAGGATGGCAGCAATTAGCATGTTTACATGCAGGGACCAGGGCTGAAGAAACTGAGACAGGAACAAGTGTGTGAGGGTACCACTGTGGCAGAGTGGCAAAAAGATCAGCAAACTTTGGGCACCTACTGTATGCCAGGCACTGTTCTAAGCTATATCTATATCTGTCTGTGTAATTTATTTGTTTTCAGTGTTGGGGATTGAACCAGGACCTCATGCCTGCCAGACAATCACTCTACCACTGAGTTACCTTAGCTCCTTGAAATGCACTTTATTTTTATTTATTTTCTCCTTTTTATTGGTTCATTAAGTAAACATAACAGTGGGATTCGTTGTTACATATTCATAAATACACAAAATCTAATAGTATAATTTGGTCAATCTCATTCCCAGGCACCTACTGGATATTAACTCATTTAATCATATGACAGTTCTATGAAAGAGGCATAGATGAGGAAACTGAGGCAAAGGGATCTTAACTCACTTGTTCAAGATCAAAACTGGAAGTGTTGAAACTGTGGTTCACACCCAGCCCACCCCATTTGATAATCCTCAGCCTAAACTAGATAGCAGAAGGTTATACAGTCCTGGTTTAACAGGTGTGTGATTTCTCTGCAGCAGAGCTCAGCAGAGGACCTCAGGGCTATCATGCAGCTCAGGGAGAGGGTCAGGGAATGAGTGCATCATAGAAACGAAAAATTCAATGCATGGTGCACTCAACTCCCTAGGGCACAGTTCACAGCCTTCAGTGTATGGCAGAGGTTACTCCATCTTGAGCTTCCCCCACTTCTGTTGCTCCTGTAATTCACTCTTCTGTGAATTGCCTGTTCATAATAAATGTCTGTAATTTCCCTTTACCTTTTTCATTAACTTGTAGGAGTTTTGAAATACATTTGGGTAGCAAGTCTTTTCTCAGTTTTATGTATCACAAAATTTCCTGCATGGATTCTCCATGCGATCAGATTCTCCCTGGATCTCTACCCTCCAGGGCTGCTGGTGTTCCGCTACTCAGCTAGCTTCTGGAAACCTCTTTAACTTATCTCTTGCCCTTTCCCACTACTTTACCCTGATTGTGGACCCTGGCCTCACAGAGAGCCTTCAGTTTCTCACCTACCCAAGCTCTCTTTGTCCAGATGACATCTCCCTCTGCTCTTTTCCTGATCCTAGCCGTGTGAGCTGACCCTGTTGTGTATTCACAGCCACCTGTATTCCCCTTATCAAGTGACTTATCTTGTCTTGCAGCCTTGTACGGCAATAGGTTCTTTCTTTGGTTGTGTCCCCTCTTAGTACTTTTTTAGTTACCTGGACTCTTATTCTTTTTTTTTTTTTTTTTCTGGAGGATTACTCTTTTTGTGAGAAGTTTTAGTTGGACTCTCAGCCCCTTTGGCAGTCACGGAGAAGCGGATGCAAACAAGGCTGATCCATCAGTCTCTCTTCCAGGACTTTGAATCCCGAGTCCAGCGACTGTTAGAACAGCAAACAAACATGGTTGGAGCTGATTTATCAGCGCGTCCTTTGATGATCTCTGCTGGCTGGATACTCCCTGTTGCCCCTGTGTCTGCCTTTTCTAAGATGGGCTCTTCGTTTGTTCTTAGAAATCTGTGAATTACTCAAAAAGTTACCAGGAAAGTCCTTTTTGGGGAGCAAGGGCTGGGGAGCTGGGCTGAAGTTAGCCAGTGATTGTCTGCTGCTTTCCACCAAAGAATTTCTCTGCAGCAGAGCAGAGAATATAGCTGGATATAGCTCTGCAAGATCGCAGGTGCTGCGAAGACAGGACTGTGTCCTCACTGACCATTAGCCTGTGCCTTTCACCTGATAAGTTTGGAGTACCATGAAAGTATGGTCAGGAAAAAAATAGAAAAGGAAATGAAAGTGACCAGTTATAATGACAATGCACTTATGTAAGCTAATCTGCAATATCAAAATACAGATACTCAGAACTTAATTCTTCATTCCTCAGGATCCTTGAGAAAGCACACTTTCATCATGAAAGCCTTTATAGTTTTGCAGTGTGTAAAATAAGCATCAGCCCAGAGCAGAGATGGCTTTCAGGCAGAGCAGTGGGAGCTTGTAATACAAGAGAATCGTTATGGCCTAATTTGGGCCTCCCCACATCCACCCCCAATTTGTAGTTGAAGTCCTAACACTCAGTACCTCCAAATGTGATGGTCTTTGGAGACAGGGTTTTTAAAGAGGTGAATGAGTTAATATGACAATGGTAGGATGGACTTTAATCCCCCCTGACCTTGTAAGGAGAGGAAACTTTAGCCAGGTGTGTAATCCCATGAACACGGGAGGCTGAGGCAGGAGGATCACAATTTTAAGGTCAGCCTCAGCAACTTAGTGAGGCCCTCTCTCAAAAATAAAAAGGATGGGATGTGGCTTAGTGGTTAAGTGCCTTGGGTTCAATCTCTGCCCCTCTCCCCAAAAAGGGGTGGTGGTGGAAATTTTTGACAAAAACAGAGGTAGAGAGATATGTCAAGGGTGTGCATGCAGAGGGACAGCCATGTGAAGAGACAGCAAAAAGGCAGCCATCTACATTCCAAGGAGAGAAGCTTCTGGAGAAATCAACCCTGCCAACACCTTGACCTTGAACTTTTAGCTTCCAGAACTGTAAGGAAATAAGTTCTATTGTTACCTGGTTGGTGGTGTTTTCTCACGGCAGCCTGAGCAAACTACTATAGGATGTAAGAGAACAATAGGAGCTGAGAGCGAAACCAAAGTTTGAGATGAAACTAGGTTCTCTGCTTCCCCAACTTCTTTCTGGGTTCTTGTCTTACAAATTTGAACAATAAAATCCATGGACAGTAACAGAAAGCAAGAGCGAATTTAAGCCAGAAGAAAAGAAAGAACTCCTGCAAGGTAAGAGGGGAAGCGATAGCAAGTTTTCCACCTAAATGTACTAGTCTCGGGCTTATATAGCTTCTAGGTAGGGGCATTGATCAAAATCTATGCTAAAGAGGTATCGGAAAAGTGTTAAGGCTGCTGGTTAAAATCTGTGTTAAACAGGTATTGAAAATGTCCCAAGCCTATTGGTTTGGCCTGCCTGTGAACTTCTTCTAACTGGCTGTGTCCTTTAGCCCTTGAGTTTGGATTTTCCAGTAATTTTCATTTGAGTCCACCCCTTCTTCCCTCCCCGCACACCAGGACAAAGGAGTTGGCTAGTATGTTTGTACTGTTTCTACAGGTTAACCTCATGGAATAGTCTTTACATTTGGAAAAAACTTTACATTAAAAAAAATTACACTAGGGGCTGGGGTTGTGGCTCAGTGGTAGAGCACTACCCTAGCACACATGTGAGGCACTGGGTTCGATCCTGAACACCACATAAAAATAAAGAATAAAGGTATTGTGTTCACCTACATCTAAAAAATATATTTATTACATTAAATAATATACATAAAATTACATTAAATAAAGCCCAAATTTGGACCCATTAACTATACTATCTTATTCAAAAGGATATGGACAAGTTGCCAAAATCCCGGGAGATCTACGATCCTCCAAGGCCTAAGAGTCGCAGTTTGGAGGTTTTATAACTCATGGTGGAGCCGGATAAGGGGAGTAAGTGATAGGCACATTCATCATCACAGTCTCTGAGGATGCTCACCCAGACCTACTCACCCAGCAGGAAGAGCATCTACTAGAGGGTGATATATGGGGCAGAAGTTGATCTCCCATAAACAGCCAAGAGTCACAACATGAAGATATGAACGACGTGGGAGAATAATTGCAAAAGGAAAATCAGAGAAGTTTTGAGTTGTCTACAGTCGGTTATGGGCTATGTACGTCAAAGTTAGGCTGAATCTAATCTCTATACCGGAGGAGAGGAAAAAAAAAATTTTTAGTAAAGTAAAATGGTAAAAGGAAGAGGTACCTTGTTTGGGGGCAGAGGTGTCTATTGAAGCTGCCAGGAGGTCTCCCGCCACTTTTGCATTCTGGCGCAGCCAGGGGCAGGAGGACCTGCCTGCCAATGGGACTCAGGGCTAAGAATGGGAGGAGGCGCCGCCGTCTGCGGAGCTCTCCTGAGGGGGCTAGTAATCCAGCCTTCTCTGGGCCAGTATGACCACTGAATATTTCAGTGAAACACCTGCTGTAAGGGAGCTGAGGTCTGAGAAAAGATGCAAGGAAAGGGAGAAGCCATCGTGACTTCATTTCTGAATTCCACAGGAACCAGTGGATTTCCAGATACTTTACCTGGAAAAGTCCCAGCCTAGGTGAGAGGAGTCAGCATGTATTTTTTTGCTTTTGGGCCACAAGGGGCGCTTTGGGGACCCAACTGTGTTTGGAGGGCTCGGGAGGCCTGGCTGTTCAGGTAGGTGTCGTCAGAGGATCAGCAGGAGGGTCAGGCCAGCTCAGCAGAGGATGTGGAAAGTGGGACCTAACTGAAAAATTAGCGTGTGACCTTGGATACCGGGCAAGAGGTAGATCTGAGCTGTAAGAAAGCAAATAAGGGTGTGGAGAAAGGAATTTCACAGATTGGATTGCAGGGTTACTCTGAGAATCCAGGCCGTGATTGAGAACACTGAAAATACAGTCTGCCCTTTGTATCTGTGGTTATGTATCTGAATTCAACCTACTGTGGATCGAAAATACTTGGAAAAAAAGTATCTTTACTGGATACATACAGATTTTTTCCCCCTTATCATTATCCCCCAAACAAGGTAGTATAACAATTACTTTGGTAGCATTTGCGACTTTTCCTCAGGTGAGACACAGGGAGTTGCTTTTTCTTATACCAGACTGAGGGTTCAGAATGTTGCAGTCTCTCTGAAGCCACTTGGACCTTGGGTCCCTGTTGGCTGGGTGGTGACTGCAGAAGGCAAGGACAGGGATGATGGCAGAAGTAGGCTGGATGGGACTCCTGATGGAGTGGGCAAGGTGGGTAAGGAAAAAGAGGCCTGAGGTGTTAGCTCTGGTTCCCAAGAGAAGTGTGGACGGAAGATCTAACTTTGAGACTGTTCAGCAGATTGATGGTTTTTGAATTTATGAGAATGGAATGAAAATCCTAGGAGAAGGTATATACAGATGCAGGAGGAAGGAAAGTTCAACCTGTTATCAAAACCTCTGCCCCCAAGCATGTTACCCCTTCCTTTTACCATTTTACTGTACTGAAAAAAAAAAAAATTTTTTTTTTCCTCTCCTAAGGTAGAGAGATTAGATTCAGCCTAACTTTGGTGTACATAGCACATCATCAACCTTGGACAACTCAAAAACCATGCATTACTCAGGAAAGGCCAACCTGTTGCCAAAACCAACGCTCCCCATTTCAAAGGCTTAACAATCTGAATTCCTTACCAAGACCCTACCAG
>CM053415.1:7393478-7444978 GCA_028644305.1 Xerus rutilus
TTCTCACCTTGGGAGACCCTAACCTTTGGGGCCTGGGTGCTCTACCTTCTTCCCCTAACCCCCATCCTGCTCAACAGATGTCGCTCTAATTCCGCTCAAAGCAGGCAGAAGAGCCAACATCATCCACGTTCCCATCCTTATAAAATAAAAAATGGGGGAATGTAAGGTAAAAAACAGCCCTTTTGTAATTTTCACATCCCCTCTCTAAAAGCCCAAGGCAGTTCCTGCCCCAGGGGGTTCCTCTCCCGAATCTTCCACCTGGGAAACAAAGCCTAACTGCTCCAGGTTAGCACATCTAAAGAAGACTGCTACTGCTTATCTGTCCCGGGATTTTAAAGTGACCAATCCCTGGCTCGCCACGCGGTTTGTAGTGGGCTCTATAAAATCCCTCCCGCGCGTCCCCTCTCTCTTTTTTTTTCCCTCTTCCCTTCACCCGCGCGCCCACTCCCCTGAATAAAGGATTTTCCTGGCTGCTCAGAGGTGTCTGTGTCTGGCTGGCCGATACCCTAACAAGAGGAAACTACAAAAACTGGCATATGTCCCTGATCAATCCTTAGGGGACATCCTGCAGCTTACAACTTCCATTTTTTTTCATAATGGAGATCAGGAAAAAACAAAAAGTAAAGAAAGAATGTAAAGACAGGAAAAGACTGAAGCACTAGTCTTGGCCCCAGGAGGAATAAGCTTCCTGGGTGGAAAAAGAAGGCCAAATTCCTTCACAGAGGACCAACAGCCCTAAGTCAATTCTAATGGCTTCTTACCACAGGAGCCCCAGGTATACTTCTCCTGCTTCTCTGTAGAGAGCCAAGAGGTCAATTTCCTCTTGGAGACTAAGGCCCCCTTTTCTGTTCTCACCTCTTACTCTAGACTTCTTGGAGGTATATCTGAACAGCCTATTATCAAAAAGTTCACCCCCCTTCTGAGTTATGAGCAGGCTTTAGAAGTCTTTAAGACATTACAAAAGGGCCTTACTTCAAGCCCTTGCCCTCAGGTTACCTATGGAACAAGATTTAACCTGTTTGTCACTGAGAAAGGAGGAATAGCTCTAAGAATGGCCACACAAAAGAATGGACCTGCTTAACAGCCAATAGTTTATCTCAGTAAGGAGTTTAATATAGTAGCTTTGTTCTCAAAAGTAATAAAAACTAAGGTATCATAATTTTCATCCAAACCTGTCAGATTACCAACTTAAAAAAATGGTTAAAATGCCTTAAGCATAAGGTTTCTGCTCAGAACAGCAGTTTCCCATAGCTCCTCCCAGATCTCAGCCAGGACTTACATTGAGATGTAAATGGAAGAAGCCTGCAGGCTCAACCAGAACTGTAAGGTACTTTACTAAAATAGTTACTACTGGCCACATCATTTCTTCTAGGACTCTTGCTTTTTCTTAAGTTCTATATATTTTTTGAGCTCATGATTTTAATCCCACACATCTAGGTTAATGTTTTTCTGATCAGTCCTATTTTTATTCACTCATGGAGTTTTTTTAAACATCTGTAACATTGCAGTGGAAGTTCACCTGCAAGAAGCTACAAGGCCTTTGCTATTGTTATGTGTGCACACTTGTGTTACGTGTTGTATGTCTATATGTACGCATGTACATCTATCATGTACACGATATCAAAATTGGCATAATGAGCGCTCATAAATCAAAATCTAAAAATGGATCCAAATACCTTTAATTCATGTGATTTACGAAGGTTCAATTTAGATTGGGTAAACAAATAAAAGTAAAGATACCTTTAAAATTAACTCACAAGTCTCTAGATGGTCAAAGAACTAGTTGCAGCCCATGTTGCCACCCTCAGGCATGCGGGTGGAATTCTTCCTGCAGGCTATATAGCTGCTCTGTGAATGCAACATGCTGCTGCCCTCCTCGGAGAGACAGCCTTGTCGATTTGCTCCTTGCTACTAACAATAAATCTCTCCTGTGAGATTCTGGCCTGTGGTGTGGTCTTTGGACTCTGCGAGTGTCCTTTCAACATCCCCAGCCCTATTGTGTTTTATTTAGAGACAGGGTCTCACTGAGTTGCTTAGCGCCTCGCTGTTGCTGAGGCTGGCTTTGAACTCACAATTTTCCAGTCTCAGCCTCCCAAAGTGCTAGAATTACAGGTGCACCACCGAGCCCGGCTAAGCCCTTTGCCTCTGACTCAGAGGTCTCCCGGTCTTCCAGCATCCAGAAAACAGCAACTGTACTAATGCATTGGTTTGCAAAGAGGATTAAATTCTAGACCTGGGCAAGCACTTGCCCCAAGAGAAGTCTTAACATTGTACCCTGGATGCTCCAAGGCTCCAGCTGTGTGTGCTGAGCCAACCGCCCCAGCCGTGATGCGGGATGGAGTTACCAGCTAGGGTTAGAATTGGGTTGCGCAACAACAGCCGCTACATTGAGAGTGCTTGCACAGTTTCGGGAAACCGGTTCACCACTTGCAGAGCTAAAGGCCAGGATGATCTGGCCCTCGCTGCTGGCCTGTTGGAACTTTACTGGAAACACCAGAGCCAAATTTAATCCCATGCTTAGGCCAGAGCAAAGGAACAACGATATAAATGTGGCCGCTAGGTGGCGCCCGATCACAGCGGGACCGGGACGCATCGGCCTCCTGAGGCTGGGGTCGCGTACCAATGTCCGGTTCTCGCGGGTGCCTTTACTCCCGCCTTCTGCCACCGCATTTCGATTCTGGAGACGGGAGAACGGCGGGATCCGTACCGGGCGACCTCAGAATCCTACGCGGGTGGTGCTGGTGCATGACTTACGCATTCTGCTTTCATGCCTTAGATAAACCTTGGGCAGGTTGCAGAACCTTTCCAAGTCCGGTATCCTCCGCTGTGCCCACCGGTGCTCACGCTCAGTCCTTGCTCTTCGGATCCGGATCCCTCCTATTCACAGCCTGGGTGTCTACAGAGCGTCACCGCGGTGTCCCCTGCTTCCCCACCGGGGTTTTAGAAGTCTCGAGGCCCCCAGGGCGCAGAGGATGAGCTGGGCTTTGCGCTTCTCCCTAATTCTGCACCTCACTTCCTCCCTGGGTCCCCGATGTGGCTCTTGTTAGAGAATGAGTCTTTCAGAGTCCCTGTGGACTCTGAAGCCCGCAGTTTAACTTCCAGGGAACTGGATTTCATTAAGGGTTCATCGCCCCGTATAGTGATTGTAAAGGTTTTCTCCTGACGATTGCAAAGGATTTCTCCTCTATCTTGATTTTATCATCCATTTCCTGATTCTTGACGTCTCTATCTCCTCCATTCATTTTCAACAATTTGCCTTGTTTTCCCCTTCCTGAACTCCCCCTTTCTGGGATCAGTGCAACCCCTATTAGAACTTCAATCTCCTTCTGATTATTTGAGGATCAGTGAGCATTATAGCAAATATCCAGATTTCATATTGCAGCTGAGCTTGAGTTTGACTCCCAGCTCCACCACTATCTCCTAATTTGTGACTTCAAGAAAATCAATTTCTCTGTTTCAATTTCCTCATCACTGAAAATGACCACTATAATAATAGCGTTATGATGGAGTTTTTTTTGGGGGGGGTGGAGGGGGGTGGAGTGGGGAGTGAGAATTCAGTGGTCCCTAGTACTTACTCAATAAACATCGTCTACTATAAATACCCACTGCCCATCACTTCCATTCATGAATTCTGCTCATGAGTTTTCTGTTCCAGTGTCCCCCAGGTTCCTCTGTGTCTTAGTTCACCTCTATTTTTTAAATATATAATTTATTTGTAGATGGATCTTTATTTTATTTATTTATATGTGGTACTAAAAATTGAATCCAGTGCCTCACACCTTAGGCAAGTGCACTTCCATTGAGCTACAACCCCAGCCCTTAGTTCACCTCTATTTAGGAGATAGTCCAGGCTTTTTTCCTGAGTTTTCTTTCTAACGTCAGAGTCTCTGCATTTTGTGCATGTCTCTTCTTGCTTTTAGTTCCTTTTGTTTTAGAAAAATCCAGTCCCAGGGTATAAGAACCAGCTGCCAAATGCAAAAGATGGGAGACTGAAGGAGGCAGACAGTGGATTGCACAAAGTGAAATCTATTGGGGACTTCTGCACAGAAGCTTGTCTTGGGCAGTGTTAGACAGGTGGATCCCTGCACCTAAAGGCAGGAGAAGGGGTTTATATGCTAAGCGAGTCAAAGGTAGGCAACCAGAATGTACCCGGCCTTTCTCAAAAGCTATTAACATGTCCAAGGTCAGTTTAGAGTGACACAGTCTAAGTGCCAGGGGCCAGAACACTATGCTTGACTGACTACCTCAGCAGCTTTGTTTGTCCTAAAGGGCTTGGCATGTGTGCCAGGGTCACCTGGTGGGTAAGACGGTGGTTACTGGTTACGATCAAGGTAACTATAGTCATGTCAAGCGGGATCTCTACATCTCTGATAGTTTCTTCCTGCTAACACTCCTTTCCACACCAGCTTGGAGGCTGCCCCGTGAGCTTGTGAAAACCACAAAACTCAGTCCACTGACCTTCGCTGAGTCCTCGATGTCTTTCAAGGTCACTATGAAGAATTCCTTCCTGGTTTTCTGAACTTGGCTCTCTTCCCATCCTCCATCCCCATCAGCTGGCTCTGGGGTCCCAGGACCTCAGCCTTCCTGCATGTATATAGAGGAGGAAGGCTTGGCTGTTGGGGGTGGGTGGGCAGTGGCCTGAAACCTAGGGAGGACTTCACAGAGCCTGGACCATCTTGTGTAGTCACAGATTAAGGACCTGTGAAAGTGGAGAGAACTTTGTGGTGTAGGGTCAGCTGGGGAGTCCCTTCTGCCCAGCAGTGGTCATTGAGGTCCACAGCTGCCCATTCCTTCTGAATCCCATTTCTCCCAGCACTGCATGCTCACACAGGCAGAAAGACTTGCCTTTATGATAGAAAGTGCAGAAAATTTGGGTAATGAACCAGAAGGGATCAGCATGCAATAAAACCAAGATACCGCCTCTGCACTCTGGTTCTTTGAGTTGAACTTGTTGTTAAGTTAAGCCACAGTGGTGAGAAATGCTGACTATTTGTAAATGTGGCACATTTAAAACCTGCACAATCTTAAGCAATCATTTGAATATAGTTTTGTTTCCCCCTAGATTTCCATGTGATGATTGGCCCAGGACTAGCTTGGATTCTTTCTCTTTATATCCCGTGGTGTCCCAAGTATCCAGTTCTGTGGGGAGCTGTTCTCCTGCTAGTTCTGACAATTTCCTTCTGCTGACCCCTCCTTGAGCCTTATTCCATGTTGTCTCTCACTTTTCCTAAAGCCTGGTAGATGCACCCAGATGGGGGAAAGAGGGAGGGAGGGAGAGAAGAAAGAGCCCTCCTCTCTTTGTTCTTGGGGTGCAGAGATACTGAGCTGCTGCCCCTCTTTGCTCGCTCCCTGGGTGCCCGGCTGCCCTAGGTCCTGGCACACATCATCAACATATGGTCGTGGGAGGAGGCTGGTCTCATCTGGTGGGAAGAGAAGAGACAAGGAGGGCATTGTTGGTGGAATAAAGAAGTGGAATGAGAGCTCCTTCTACCCCTGGGGGCTTCTTTCTTGGCACCAATGCTCAGAAAGTTACTGTGAAAGAGAAGTTTGTCTTGGTGCTTTAGGGTCCTGACAGCAGCGTAGAAATCATTAGGCAGAGCCCCCTGCCCCCAATCGCAGAACCAACCTTAGCCTCCTCCCCTGATACCCACACTGACCCGGGCTGTGGACATTTATAAATGGAGCCATTGAGGATTCAGGAGAATTTCATGGGACTTTGAAAAATGTCCCTATGCACTGGGCCCTGTGCATCTCCCCACTTTCTGCCCCCACTGCAGACATTTAGACAAGGACTTTGGTCACTCTGGCTGGACCATCTGTGTAGCACTGAATGGTGTGTGTGTGGGGTCACAGCTCTTGGCTTCCAAGAATAAGATTCCAAGCCATGAGCAGAAACGTGTTGATCACACCTGATTCAGTGGCTCCTCCTTGAGAAGTGGTTTAGCAGGAAGCGAGAATAGGATTCCAGAATGATCTATGGTTCTCATCCTGCCCCTTCATCCACTCTCCATCTTACTGGCCTTTGCAGGTGATTTCACCTCTCCATACCTTAGTTTCCTCATTAATCTATAACACAAGGACACAATTAATATTTACTTTCTAGGATTATAATGAGGGTAGAATTGTAACAGGAACTTAGGATGCCTTTGCTAAAAGTAGTAACTCTCAGGCCTGCAGGTACCCTGTGAGTATCCAAATGCAGGATAAAGCTTGGCATCTCTGACTTAATTTTGTATCTATTGCCTTGATTACCTTAAACTTTGGGTCAGGTTCCCATTCAGCTCTGTACATAGTATGCTAATCATTTAAGGAGAGTTTATATAAAAACTAATAATACAGATTTTTTTTTGGTACTAGGGATTGAACTCAGGAGCCCTTATCCACTGAGCCACATCCCAAGCCCTTTTTTGTATTTTCTTTAGAGACAAGGTCTCACTGAGTTGTTTAGGGGCTCACTAAATTGCTGAGGCTGGCTTTGAACTTGCGATCTTCCTGCCTCATTCTCCCCAGCTTCTGGGATTACAGATGTGTGCTACCATGCTTGGCTATAATACAGGTTTATTAGCCCTGGATTTACCTAAGCTATCTCATGTCCCTTGACCTGTGAGGTCAAATTAGCAGGGGAATTTGTAGCATCCTGTTTCAGGTCTCTGGAGTGGTGCCTGGAAGTCTTTGGTCCTTATTTACCTTCCAGGAGCAAACAGCTTATGGGAACTAAATTGCCCCTTCCAGGATCACAGGTAAACATCCTGAGCAACAAGTGGAAATCACTCCCTCAGATGTTAAGGAGTTCTCTGGAGCTACCTTGCAGAAGTAGAAATGAGATAATGATCAACCAGACCACAGTTTGACCAAGACTACTTCTTTCTCTACTTAAACCTAAACCTCCTGTCGGCACCCCAAAGACAGGGCTGAGATGCTAGATTTCCCTTTGCCTTCCAATATGGCCTTATTGATTAATGTTTTCTTGTTTTTCGCCATGAATTTTTCTGCTTGTTTCTTTGTGGTGGGTGGCTGGATGTGGTTTGTTTGGATTCTTGGTGTCAGGCCTCTGGCCTAGGATACTGGTAACAAAATAAATCAGAATTTGAAAAATGCTTAGAAAAGTATCAGGCACATCTTATCTGGTCTTCTTTTTTGCTCTTTTCTGGAGGAGTTTTGTTATATGGGGCTGCTTCAGTGGGCAATATTCACTCTATGAGTGGGACCAAATGTTTGGGTTCAGATTTCTGATAGATCTGTGGAGAGGTATTTGGAAACAGGGACTAGGAATGCAAGGTCCCCTGCTGCCAGCTGAGCCACGTGGGAAGACTCACAGTGTGTTAAACTTGCCCTTCTGCCTTGATTTTAATCAGAGAGGAGTTTTAAATGCTCTCTGCCCTCCTCCAGTCTGTGCCCACTCTTTGCCCTTGCATAACTTTCTAGAAGAATGAGGACAATGATCTAGTGCTACATATGGTCTGGAAGCCCAGAAGACACCCAGTCCTGAGTCAGCTGTAAGGGAGGAGAAAAGACCCCAGGGTTAAGTCAGGAGATTTGCTGTGCAACCTTGGGAAGGACACTTCGTTCCTCTAGGTCTTATTTTTTTCTCTCCCTCCCTCCCTTTCCTTCTTTCCCTTTTATAGTGAAAAAGAACACATATAGAGGAAGCTGTATAAAATTTAAATCTATCACTTAGCAAGTAATTATAATGCCAACACTTGTGTAAACAGGGCTCAGACTGAAAAACAGAGAATGATAAAGGAAAAAAATCAATGACACTTGTTAAAGCAGTGTAAAGAAGATTTCTTCAAGGCAGGGCACTATTGTAATAGGTCCATTATGATGGGATTTTGCTGTGGGGAAAGGAAATTGAGAACTCCAAATGCAGAATAAGCCAGTGGTAATTCATAGCTAAGGGGAAAAGTGGAGGTTAATGGATGGAAAATGACTAAGAGGAGACATCAAGGGTTTCCTAAACCCACCTATGGGAGTCTTGCTGAAGGCCCTGAAGATTAGGCAATGCCCTGGGGATGGAGGATAAAGCCTGATCAGATAGGAAGAGTTGAGAATTCTTGCTAAACTCACTTATCCACACTCCTAAAACTCTATTTTATAAGAAAGTGCACTGAAGAACCTAGAAGGCAGCTCAGGAGCATAACAAAAAGTTTGAATAAGCCATGGTCCATGCCTGGAATCCCAGAAGCTTGGGAGGTTGAGGCAGGAGAATCATGAGTTCAAAGCCAGCCTCAGCAATTTATCAAGGCCCTAAGAAACTCAGTGACACTCTGTCTGTAAATAAAATACACAAAAAAGGGCTGGAGGTGTGGCTCAGTGGTTAAGTGCCCCTGAGTACAATCCCCGGTACCAAAACAAAACAAAACAAAACAAAGTTTGGATAAGTGGAGATCTTTGTCAAACATTTCCAGTTTTACAGAAGACTCTGAGTTCTTTCCTCATCGACTCCCGGCCCTTCCTGTAGAGATAGCCACTCCTAGTGTTTTATGGTATTACATTTTTTGCTTTATTTGAGGTGTAGCACCTATGTGGGGAAGAAAACCTAACCCAAGAAAAAGATGTGAAATTTAAGAAGTAACATTGAGTAGATAAGCCAGTAAATATGTCAGTAACTCTAAATAAGAATGGAGTTAGGGCGGGTTTGTGAGTTAGTGGTAGAGCATTTTTCTCCCATGTGTGGGGCACTGGGTTCGATTCTCGATGTTAGGCCAGATCACATCCAAGACGTCCAATCAGGGGGACCAGTCAGCAGCTGCAAAAGCTGCTTGCTAGCCAGAGCTGAGGGCATCAGTAGACACGCCTCCTGTCAATCAGTGGGGTTTCCTGACCTATCCAGGAAGGACTCTGACCTTTTCTTCCTGCTCCCAAGCCCTCCCCTTCCTGACCGGGCTTTCTTGAAATTATTTGTGCACGGGAATGCAAGCGCCATTTCCCCCGGACACACTCTGATGGACGGTGGATTCGGCCCAAGAGTGTGTATTCCAATAAAGCCTTGCTGAGCAGCCTAATTCATCTCCTCCCTGATCCTCTAATCTTTACACTCAGCATCACATAAAATAAATAAATAAAGGTATTGTATTCCTCTACAACTAAAAAAAATATTAAAAAAAAGAATGGAGTTAAGTATTTCATTCACAATGCAGAGAATGGACTAGAGGGACCCTAGGATGATGACCCAGTAATTCTGTCTTGAATTAAGTTGACTGCTTAATTCAAGGGGTAGAACTGGCACAATAGGTAGATGGATAAGATGTAGTCAGGTGGGGGAAGTTGGCAGGGATGTCAGCCCAGTTTGGGGTTGGGACTGTGAGAAGCATGTTCACCGGTCCAAGCCCAAAAAATGGACTCAGGATACAAGGCACAGCAAAAAGCGAGGTTTATTTTAATGACAGCCTTGCAAGATAGGTTTCTTAGTGGTCAGGGACCCCCAGTTTGGGTACAATAAGTGTTTTATCCCCTAGAGCACAAGATGCCTTCCCTGGTTCCTCATTGGCTGAGGACTATGGGGTGCACCATCTTCCCAAGAAAGTCACCTAGGTTTTACAGTCTCCTATTGGGTTATTTAAAGAAATATACCTTTAGTTGTCCCCACCTCGCTTTGTTCTCTTGTGGAAAGAAGATCCTCTTGAATTGAGTGCCTTTTGGTGTACACAGTGTCTCTCTGGTGGTCAGGTGTGGGGAACCTTCCTTCTCACCTGTTTGTCCAGCGGCTATGAATCTTCACACTGTGATGTTAACTGTCACTTTTTACTCTGCTGTCCCTGCCAGCTGCCTTTCTAACATCCCAAGTCATTTCACATTTAAAGCTACATACTGTATTCTAAAAATGGACCTTAGACTTTCTATTTTTCACAGCATACAGGGTGGATAGTGGACTTAGTAATTAGGATATGGAATATGTAGGGGCTGAGGCTGTAGCTCAGTGGTAGAGCACTTGCCTCGCATGTGTGAGACACTGGGTTCGATCGTCAGCACCACATAAAAACAAATAAGTAAAGATAAAAATGTATGGAATATGTAAATAGAGGGCTTTAGTTTTCTTAAGAGTGGGAAATTACAATGGGTTTACAATTAAGAGATTTTGTAAGCTTTTGTAAGGTGGAGCTTAACAATATGGTGGTATTTGGAGATCTGTTATCTGTGCCAGATTGCTTGGTCAAATCCCAACTTCTCAACCCTTGAATAAGTCACTCTATGCTCTTCATTTCTCTTCTCTGTAAAATGAGGTAACCTTACTTACATCATAAGAGTGTTATGAGGGGTGATTGAACACTAATATAGCACTTAGAATATTTATTATTTTATTTTGTAATACTAGGGGCAGAACTCAGAACCATTCCACCCCTGAGCTACATTCCCAGTCCTTTTTTTTCAAGTTTTGAGACAGGGTCTCGCTCAGTTGTCCAGGCTGGTCTTGAACTTTCTATCCTCCTGCTTCAGACTTCCAAGTCACTTGAAGAATATTCATTGTTTTAAAGCTCTAAATTAAAGCTCTAAAGTCCAAGGTCCATTTTTAGAATACTGGATATCTATATCTATACTGGATATTAGTGAAACTGGATATTACATTGAAGTACTTGGCATTTCAAGATGCAATGCTTAGGAAATTCAACATTATATATTGCAAAGTGACTTGCTAGTCTGAGATGCAATGTTTTAAACAAAACAAACCAAAACAATAGGGGCTGGGATTGACGCTCAGTGGTAGAGTTCTTGCCTCACATGCGTGGGGCCCAGGGTTCGATCCTCAGCACCACATAAAAATAAATAAAATAAAGATATTGTGTCCATCTACAACTAATATATATATATATATATAAATTAAAAAAAACCCAAAATATTAATGTTATGCCGTTCTTAAGTCCTACACTCATGTCAAAGTTGCATAAAATGGTATGATTGTCAGAAATTAGAGGGAGAGGGAATTGACTTTGGAGAGTGGATATTTTTTGGAAAGGTGTGCTGTGAGTTCTCCCAAAGGTGAAGAGGTGAAAGTACTACCCTTCAAATCTCAAGTCTAATTTGTCTACTGATTCCTGCCAGATAAATAAAAAAGGCAAGTGTTATGGTTTAGATATGGGATGTCCCCCAAAGCTCATGTGTTAGATAATGCAAGAATTTTCAGAGATAAAATAATTAGGTGATAAGAGGTGCAACCTAATTGGTGGATGAATCCACAGATATGGATTTACTGGGTGGTAACTGTAGGCAGGTAGGACGTGGCTAGAGGAAGTGGTCACTGGAGGCATGCTTTTGGGGTTTATATTTTGATCTTGGTGAGCAGAGCTCTCTGTGCTTCTTGGTTTTCCTGTCCTGAGCTGCTTTTCTCTGCCATGCTCTTGTGTCATGATGTTCTGCCTCACCTTGGGCCCAATGCTATGGAGTCAGCTGACCATGGACTGAGCCTCTGAAACCATGAACCAAAATAAATTTTTCCTCCTCAAAGTTGCTCCCTTCAGGTATTTTGGTCACAGCAACAAAAAGCTCAGTAAGACAGCAAAAGATAGGAGAACCAGCAGGCAAATGGAAAGTGATGAGGATGCATTGGAATTGGCCTTCTGCCCAGGTGAAAAAGTGTAATACCAGCCGGGCGCGGTGGCGCATGCCTGTCATCCCAGCACTTTGGGAGGCTGATACAGGAGAACTGTGAGTTCAAAGCCAGCCTCAGTAACAGCGAGGCACTAAGCAACTCAGTGAGACCCTGTCTCTACATAAAACACAAAATAGGGCTGAGGATGTGGCTCAGTGGTCGAGTACCCCTGAGTTCAATGCTCAATATAAAAAAAAAAAGTATAATGCCAGTAATTTTACCCCAGACAAACTGTAAGTCGGGCATAAAATTAATAAGAAAATAATTTGAATATGTGAACTTAGAAAATTTTGTTCCCATGGCCCTTCTTAAAAAAAATTAGAGCATAAACATCAGCCAATCATAACAAAAAGGATTGGTGGTTACATAATATAGTATAAACCAGAGCAAACAGGAAGATAGTGGTTGCAATAGAGAATATAAAATTATAAATTTTGTCAGAATGTTATAATTATAACAACTGCATGGGAGAGGGAGAGAGGAGGTGATGGGTAAGGTAAAACCTGTAAATCAAGGAGTGAACTGTAAGCAAACATTACAGTTGAATCAGGAGTAAAGAAGGAGATGAGATTTTTACTTAGAGAGACTGTCTATGGAAAGAGAGGTACAGGTGTTCAAGTTAGAAGTTAACTATTAGACAAAGTACAGATCTTCTAAAATACCTGACACTGTGGTACATGCCTGTAATCTTACTGACTCAGGAGGCTGAGGCAGGAGGATTGCAAATTTAAGGCCAGCCTCAGCAACTTAGTGAGGCCCTAAGCAACTTAAGGAGAACTTGTTTCAAAATAAATAAATAAAGGGAGTGGGGATGTTGTTCAGTGGTTAAATGCCTCTGGGTTCAATTTCCTGTATAAAAAAAAAAGCAAAAAAAATAGACCTTCTAAATTCTCAGAAGAAACACACCTGAGATGATGAACACATAAAGCACAGAGTAAAGGAGTTTCAAAAACTATAAAAATGGGAAGAATACAACAAAATAATGAAAAGCCATGTCAAATAAAACAAAAATGTATTTATATTAGATTCACAAAGCAAAACTCAACCTTTTTTTTAACCTAAAAAGTGTCTCAAAAAGTTTAAAAATTAGGGCCAGGGATGTAGCTCAGCATTAGAACATTTGCCTGGCTGGTATAAGACCCGTGGTTTAATTCCCAGCACTGGGAGCATGTGCGTGCACACACGTACACAATACACAAAGTTTTACCAAGCAATAGGAAATCATAATTAAGTGGACATTAGGCTCATAATATCAAAATAAATTGTACTAAATAAGGTAAAAAACACTTCATAAAGTATGCAACTTATAATGAATAGATTTATTATAATGTTACAAAAAATATAGTAACAATATATATTAAGAAAAAATACAGCATATAGAAGAAATAGAAATATACTAGTAAAAGAAGACGACTGTAAAAGAAGACTAGTAAAAGAAGACTATAGTTTATCATTCCTTGTCTGTGGACATTCAAAGGGAAATTTGTGATGGCAAAACCAGACCTGGTTGTGAAATGAAATTATAAAGTTATGGTAAGAAACCAACGGCATGGGAAAAGGGTCAGTTCCCCTTTTCTTTCCACCTTTCCCCAGGAAGCCTAATTAACCACAGGTCCCTACCTTTTGGATTGTAAGTAACTGTCTCTAAGAGTCTGACTTCATCCTTTTGAAACGTAAACACCCTTGTGTGAGGCTTTCAGGGCTTAGAGTTTGGAGTTTATTCTCTTCTGGGCCCACTGGCCTAAAATAGTTTGGAGTTCTCCTTCTCTCCAAGTGCTGTTTGCTGCCTCCTGACTGGTCTGTTTCTGACAATATTTTGGTTCCCTGACTGGGAAACAACAATCATGCTGACACTTTGAACCATCGGTGTGACAGCTGCTTATGCTGGAGTGTGTGGTGCCCAACTGAATGAGACAGTGCCACCTGATAGTTCTGGGATCTCCTTTGTCTGGGAGACCTGCACCTCTGAAGCAGATATTGCCACCTGGAGAGTCAGACTAACTCCTGCTCAATCATAGGGATACAGGTAAAATCCCTAGACCTGAGACCTCAGTCAGGTCTGTCCATAGGACAGAAGGGGAACTTGATTACCTCCCTTGGCCACCTGTGAGGGGGCCATCAGTATTAGGGACTCCCACAAGGAGGTCATCAGTATCAGGGACTCCTGCAAAGGAGTCCTCTAAAGAGGACTCCCAAAGGGGGGAGACAATGTTTTAAATTTCTGAGTGCATGTGTGAGTGAATGCAAAACTATTTGTGGCTCCATGACTTTGTCCATGGAGTATGAGTCCTAACCTGTGGTTCCTTGGTGACTTTTAATGGCATAACAGTGATTCATGTCCTATAATAGGACCTCTGACCAGGCCCAGGGTTTATAGGGGTATGCCTTTAGCCAACAAACACCTAAGCCTCCTTTGGGATGTGGCCAGGTGGGTGACTTGAGTAACCACCCTCCTTGTCTGCCTTGTTACACTGGTACTGGGTGAAATCTGGGGGGGAACCCATTCTAATCCTATGGTTTTAGACTGCATGATTAAGAACTTAAAGAAAAGGATATTTTGGAGACTATGGAGTTAAATTGACTCCCAGAAAACTCCAAACATTGAATGAAATATATTGGCCTTTGTACAGAGTAGGTTGACCCTCTGAGGCGGTCACTCCATAAAGAATTACATGGGCAGGTGCCCAAATTAGTTTGAGATCAGAAGGGGGAAAAGTGTCACTTTTAAATCCAAGTTACTGTGGGACATAAATTTTTGGGTTTTTTTGGCATTGGGGATTGAACTCAGGGGTACTCACCACTGAGCCACATCCCCAGCTCTACTTTGTATTTTATGTAGAGACAGGGTCTCACTGAGTTGCTTAGTGCCTCGCCGTTGCTGAGGGCTGTTGCTGAGGGTGGCTTTGAACTCACGATTCTCCTGTCTCAGCCTCCCAAAGTGCTGGGATTACAGGCATGTGCCACTGTGCCAGGCTATAAATTGTTATTTTATCTGTTCTCATGCTCTGGGCTTCTGTCAAATTCCTCCCTAATACTAGAAAACAGAAGGAACAAATGGAACGGATCTAAAAGGCCAACCAGTCCAGGTCCTGGGCCTTTTAAGTATGCCTGGAGGTCTGCATTCTACTTTGGGACAATATAGACATTGCCCCAAACTGAAGGGATTAACTCTGTAATTTTCTCCAGTGCCTGATAACAGAACTTGACAGACCCGAGTATCAGGGAATGCCCTACTTCTTGCATTTCCCCCCCTCTTTGCTCCAGTTGGGTATAAGGGGTAATTAAGCTTTCACTCAGAAACACAAAACCACACTCAGAAGAGCAGGATGGGGAAGAGTGCAAGAAACAACCTGTTGGGGGTTGAGCCTCCAAATTTAAAACAAAATGAAACCAAACCAAACCAAACCAAACAAATAAGCCCTCTAGTCTAGAGAAAGAGGAGGATGGCAGAGGGAAAGACACCAAAATTACCCCAGATGACCTTCTGGGCCTTACGTTAAAATATTAGAAAGAATCCTAGGATAAACGGGAAAAAACTCAAAAGATGATAAAACAGTGCTGTTTTATTTAGACTCAGGAAGATACCTTAAAGCCCTCCATATTCTGACTCAAACTTTTATTTTTGGTACCAGAGATTGAACTCAAGGACACTCAACCACTGAGCCACATCCCAGCCCTATTTTGTATTTTATGTAGAGACAGGTCTCACTGAGTTGCTTAGTGCCTCACCATTACTGAGGCTGGCTTTGAACTCACAATTCTTATGCCTCAGCCTCCAGAGCCACTCGGATTACAGGAGTGTGCTACCACACCCAGACTGACTCAAACTGTAAGCCTCTTCAAGGCCCAAACTCCTGACTTCTGCCTCCATAAGTGATGCCAACAATGATGGGGGAGAAAATTCTGAGCCAGCTGTGGTAGTTCCTACTCTTCCACCTGTCCTGTGTCCTTCACTGTCCAAGCTAAGGAAGGAAGCAGAGCAATGCTGAAAGGATGCTGGGAAGGAACAAGAAATAATTTGGAGGACAATGGCAGTTTGGGAGAAATTATAGCCATGCCACTTTTTTCTTCAAAATTACTGTCTTGTTTGAGCTCATGATTTCTGTGATAAATTCACATTTGGTCCTGGGTGCCTAAATTAGTATGTTTTATTCCAGTATGTTTTATTCTGTCCAACTGGAGTTTTTAGATCTCTGTTTTTCCTGCTATCTTTGTTCAGTGGTCAATTATTGAAGGAAAATCTATAAAATCTTTGTTTCCTATTGTTTTTATGTATTTCCTGTTGATTTTATGTGTATTATATGTTGAGTCTACATACATTAAGTACATGGTATCAAAATTGATTTAAAGATAAATGAGTACTCATAAATTTAATAGATGGATTCGAATAATTTTTAGTCCAAATGCTTTAAACTTTTGAACAAATGTTCAACTTAAATTGATTAAGCAGATAAGATTTTCTGATTGCTTTGTTTCTGGGTTTTCACTAAAAACAAAGTTACTAAGAGTTAAAATTTTAACAGGTATAATTCTATATGCAAAAAGTACAAAAAAGTTTCAGTTATGTAAATAACAAAGTATTTCATCTTATTAAAATGGAGTAATTAGAAAAATTCAGAAATTTCATGAAGATTGTTTCAGAATGTAAATTTAATAAAGGGTCATCAATAGGAAAGAGATGTAAGAAAGTTCTCAGTATGGAAATATAAAAAGTTAGAAGGGAAAGGAAATATTTCTGGATAAAAAAGTATTTTGTATGGTAAAGTAAATGAATTGTAGAGTGTTTAAGTAAGTTACACAAAGTTTGTGGAGGGTAAATCTCAAAAGGTTTGTGTGTGATTAAGTTGGTATTAATTAGCACAATCATTTGAAGTTATTTGAGGTTTTTTTCCTAAGATCAAATATTAATGTTGATATAAATTAGAATTTAGTTCTCCATGTATTGAAGTAACAAGATTTTCTGAAACCTTTAATCTGCTCATACATCAAGATAATTTTTTGTATCTGTTAGGTTTTAGTATTTAGGAGAACTAATCTTTAAGAGATTAAGATTTTTACAACCCTGGTTAAACAACTGTCATTTCAGATTATTACACTACACTATGGATTCTAAAATTTTCTTAAAAGTTAAACTTGTTTTTTTATTAAGTAAGACATCCAAGTAATTTTGATGCTGTTACTAGCTTCTTTGTAAATTAGATGTATTCATGTCCTCTAAGGAAACAAGTATTTAAAATATAAAGTTTAGGAGAACACTTTACCAAGTTGGTGTTCTCCAAACTAAAGTTTTCTGTAGTAGTAGTCTCTTTCAGACTTATATAAAAATAACAAATTTAGTTGAAAATTTATGTGATTTAATATTTTGTAATTGGATTAAAAGAACTTGTCATCAATAAATTATACATATAAAATTTTGTGTTACTCTATACTCTGGGATGGGAACTTGAATGCATTTCTCAAAGGCAATAAGGAGAGCCTGGTTTATATAAAAGTTGACAATATAGGATATTAAGACATTTTGCCACTTTCCCACAAAAAGGGTTAAAATCTCTCTTAGCTTGTTTACTTCACATGTAATGTTGGATTAGGTTAACTGATATTTATAAAGAATCAGGAAATGGTTATAAACTTTAAAAAATAATACTTGAGAAAGAGGTAAATATTAAAGATTAGTTTCAGAAATTAAGCACCTCACCTAAGATTTGTCAAGAGATAACCTCACCTGAGTTAAGACTGTGCCTCTCATCCTATTCCATGTTAGGATAACCACTCAAGTTAGTTTGAAGTTAAGTTTCAAAGATATATATATATATATATATATATATATATATATATATATATTTATTTATTTATTTATTATAAGGGTTATATTTATGTTTATTATAAGGGTTAATGTGATCCTAAAAAGAACATGGAATATAATATATAACTAAGTAAAAGTTGGTGCTTATAAAAATTATGTTTCTTGGTTCATAGCTATTATACAAATGATGTTTTTACTCTTGTTAATTTTATTTTATATTTTCCTTGTAAACTTTATAACTTTGTCAGTGCTTTATAGAAGTACAACTTCTAATATAATAGCCTGAGTTAATTCAAGATAATGTGCCATCACCTATAGGCTAGACAAAATATAAGGCTGACTTCCAGCATAATACTGACCCCAATTAAGTAGGAGTAAATAACTGTACAATTATAGACATTAAAGTTAAAACACAGTACTCCTACTTTAAGACTGGTGAAATTGATCTGCTAGATGATTAAAACAAAAATTTGAAAACTAAATATAAGAAAATAAAAAGGCTCATGCCCTCTGAGGTCAGCTTGGGCCCAGGGAATAATAGGACTTCCTCTAAGGGCTTTACAACTCTGGGCCACATGACCTTCTGATCAGGGGAATCAATCGGACCCTAGAGAACAGGAAGCCAACCAGTGCATATTCTGCAAAGAGGAGGGTTATTGGAAAGAGAAATATCCTGATGCTTCCAAGGGAAGCCATATGTGGTCAGCAAGACCTTGATCTATTCTAGCAGATGGCACTAGAGAAGCTAAGAGGCTTCTCACAAGTTCCCAAGAATGACTCCCTAAAGAATCTCAGCTGATTCTTTTTTTTTTTTTTGGTACTGGGGATTAAACTCAGGGGTACTCGACCACTGAGCCACATTCCCAGCCCTATATTGTGTTTTATGTAGAGACAGGGTCTCACTGAGTTGCTTAGCACCTTGCTGTTGCAGAGGCTGGCTTTGAACTCATGATCCTCCTATCTCAGCCTCCCTAAGTGCTGGGATTACAGGCTTGAGCCACCATGCTCAGCTTCAGCTGATTCTTAACAATAGATTGGGACAAGGCCAATATTGAGCAAATGGTCTTGGACACCTTGCAGGAGAGTTACAACCAAAGCATAGCTGTGTATGGGCTGAAGTTCATGGCTGAGGTAGTATAATTTGTGGCAAAGGGGTTAAAGATCACCTGGAAGCAAACTGCATCAGGGAACTCACCTACACTGGATCAAGTATTGCCAATTGCTTTGTTAATGACTAAATCTAGTCCTATTAGACAGACAGGATTCTCCCCTTATGAGATTCTTTATG
This sequence comes from Xerus rutilus, assembly GCA_028644305.1. Lineage (NCBI taxonomy): Eukaryota > Metazoa > Chordata > Mammalia > Rodentia > Sciuridae > Xerus > Xerus rutilus. The sequence goes on from CM053415.1 coordinate 7,412,157, forward strand.
GGCATCCTCCTCCCATTATAAGAAGTATATGAGAAGATCTAAAAATTAAACAATATTATGCCTACCCCTTTAAACCAGGAGATGCTATATGGGTAAAAGAATGAAATGTCCAACCCCTAAAGCCTCTTTGGAGGGGTCCATTCACTGTCATTTTATCCACCCCTACTACAGTGAAGATAGGCAAGGTGGCCTCTTAGATTCTTCACAGCAGGGTAAAATCAGCCTCTTATGCTTGGGAGTGCATTCCTGATCCAGGTACACCAGGTAAGTTGATCATCCAAAATGAACAAGCTGTACCCTGAGAGGCTCCCAAGGACAACAGCCCTGTTTTGGTCACTGTGGAAGCTGACTAATCTATGCATGGCAGAAGCTTGAGGAACTGACTGTTAACTTGGATAAATTGACTACTCTTATTTTCTGTATTGGTCTATTTACTGTGATGCTCCTTATGGTGCTTCTATTTCAGTCCCTGCATCCTTAACATACTGACCCAATTTATCTCCTCCTGCCTGTAGGCCATAAAGTTCCAAATGGTTCTCTGGAGTCACCAGCAGCTTAGCCTAGAGGACATGGACAGAGATGACGTTCCTTAAAAAGGTTAAGAGGCCATCAAAGGGGGAAATGAGATGGCGAAACCAGATCCAGTTGTAAAATAAAATTATAAGGACATTTTATCTTGAGAGAAAAATTCCTGGGGGAAATGTCAGTTCCCCTCCCTTTCTGAGAGCCTTTCTTCTGGAAACCTAATTAATCATAGACCCCTATCTTTTGGGCTGTAAGTAACTGTCTCTAAGAGTCTGACTTTAACCTTTTGAAATGTAAACACTCCTGTGTGAGGCTTTCAAGGCTGAAGATTTAACAGATACCTGTGAAAAGGGCTATTTCTTCTTATCTGTTTTTATAAACATACATAATGTTAGAGACCCCCTCCACAAGTCCTTCAGTCATGTAGACTAGGAATTTTTTTTTTAACAAGCCATACCCAATGATAGGATGGGTCCAAGATGAGGCCAAATAACTTATAAATGTTGTGAGAAACAGGATTATAGCTTGGAATTTGGAGTTTGTTCTCCTCTGGGCCCACTGGCATAAAATAAAGTTTGGAGTTCTCTTCTCTTCTAGTGCTGCTTGTTGCTTCCCAATGGGTCTGTTTCCCAAAACAAGGCAGTGGCCTAGACCAGTTCCTCATTCCATATTCCACAGCCTCCAGAGTTATTTCCCAAGTGGCCATCTGCTTTCCTAGCTTTGCCCCCTCCCATGGAAGGGATCCTGGCTCCCCTAGCAATGGAGATAGGAATGGACATGTCACAATTCTCCTTGGATATGGTGGAGAAAGGCTGGGTTCCCTGGGTTGCTGGGGGAAACATGGAGCAGATTGCCATCATATTGTGAGAGGAGTCTGTGTTATTCCTCCCAGTCAAGAGGAGAGGATTTCTTGAAGTCACCATGAATTCTAGGAGGAAGGCTTCCTGAGGAAATGCAGCAAACCACACACACACACACACACACACACACACACTCTCTTCTGTGGGTGAATTTTTGCTTTGATGCTTGAGGCAGGAGAGCAGGGGGTTTAGTAGGTATTCAAACCCTTGGCAATGCCCTCTGTTGCTGTCTGCAAGGCCCCACCGTGGAAATATGCTGGAGGTTCCCCTTTCAGGGTCTGAGAATTCCTGTCTCTGTTCTCTTAGAGAGCACACCCCTTGCCCTCAGCAACAGACAGTCATTCTCCAGAGCTCATGCCTTAACAGCAGGCCTGTGCCTGCTCCTCCAGCTGCAATTCTTTCACTGCATTGAAGCTGCCAGGAATGACAAGGGAAGGGGGAAGAAGTGGGTGGTGCCAGGAGGCGGGGCCAAGGGAAGAGCTGGGACTGCAGGGCTTCAGTCTGAGGATCCTTCTCTTTGCTTCTTTCCCCAGAGATTGGTGCTTCTGCTCAGAGCTGTCAGGTGAGTGCAGGTGAGTGGATGGGTGAAGAGCTGCCAGGCCGACACTGGGCCTGCTGGTAGTAGTGGTGGAGGGAGGCTACTTGTCTCTAGATGCGTTTTTCTAGTCCTGACCACACAAATCACCTGGGGATATTACTGATCCAGATATAATCTAGAAGTTGGATATGTGCCCAGAAATTATGCACTCTTGCTGATGCTGGTGTGGCTGCTTCATGGCCTTGCTTTGAATGGAAGCATCTGGAATGTCTTCCAGGAAAGCTGTGAGATGGGAGCAATGAGCTTGGGTGAGCATTGATAGGTCCTTCCCTCCCGGATGGACATTCCCTCCCTCACTCCTAAACTCTCTGGGATGGTTCTGCCACCAGGGAAATCCTGGCTTATGTCCCACCCCCCAAAGAACATAAGATGCTTAGAAACATTCTTTCCAAAATCATGATGGAATTTGAAGAATTTGTTTTAGATATTTGAAAATCTGCTCAAACTCTGGGCTTTCCTTCCTTTCCCAACTTTTGAGCTCACAGGTGATGCTTCACTAAAATCTGGACAGGGCTCAGATTTTGCCAGCTCCCAAGCTTATTTGCAAACCATTCCCCCGCTCTTAGAAACACAACAGTCTCCTTTTAGTTGAGTTTTATCAACAATGTGGAGTTGAGGCTTTGGTAACAGCTCTCTTTTCTTCTCTGCCTCAGCTCCTGAGGACCTGAAGTTCAACCTGGATGCAAAGATGCATCCCTGTCTGTAAGAGGAGGATGCCAATCTCAGGGAATGGGGTAGGCAGGCCAGGGACAGCTGGACCAGATGGGGCAGAGCACAGCATCCCAGGAAAGCAGGGAGAAGGAAGCGGGGAGGATTGTTGTATAGGAAGCTCCTCTTGGTCTGCAGACTTTGGAGATGGAGCACGGTTTTGTCTGAACCCTCTAGGAAGCCCTGAATGTGTGTAGAATAGGGGTCATTTTGATGATAACCTTGGGGGTGAAGGCAAGGAAGAATGCCTTAAGATGAGATATGGTGTCTTCAAACCAAGGAGTCTTCAGGTGAGAGCTCTGTGGTGAGCTCTGGAGGCTTTGGTTTAGAGGGCCTCTGAAAGAACATTTGGGTGTTTGGCATGGACCTAGGGTGGGTACAGGAAAGAGAGGGGATGGGGAGGAAAATCAGAGATAGAGACTTTGGGAAGTGCTTGAATTCCTGATGCTTGGACCCTGTTAGGTCTGCCCCTTATTACATTCCAGGTCTGCTGGGAGTGCATTTATATGGATGCTGGTGTTATGGAAATCATGCTCAGCAAGAGACCAAGCACCACTGGGAGGGTTGGAGAACTTGAACTCTGGTTTTTTTATGCAGAGGATCTAGATGAGGGCTTTTTAAGTTCTGGGCCCCAAGCTGTGGTTACATGGCACTTTTATAGGAAATTTGACATCATTTCTTAACCATTACAACATTGGTGGGTTTGAATTCTTGGCCTATGTGACCAAAGGCCAGGCACAGGGAATTTATGATAAGTAGTTCACAGGTGTAGAAGAAAGACAGTAGAACACATGTGAGTGTTACCACCTAGTGGCCTTTACCACAGCCAGCAGTAACTCAGGATGACTTGAGTGCATCTCCACAGTGCTATATTTCTAAGAACCTGCAAGGTTATAGTTTAGACAGCAGTTAATTGGCATAGAAGCCTGCAATTTATACTAGCAATTAAGTGATATAGCTACATTCCTAGAGTGCAGAAAGTTACAAAGTATAAGAAGAAACAGCTCTTCACAGGTACCTGTTGAATTTCTGGCCTTGAAACAAGGCTGTTTATATCTCAAGAGGGAGTTCTCAGACTCCTGGTGAGAACATTTACAATCCCATAGAGAGGGACCCATGATTAATTAGGTTCTCTGAAGAAAGGCTGACAAAGGGGAGTGGAAAAAATTAGCCCTTTCCCTAGGCATTGGTTCTTCATCATAATATTCTTATAATTTTATTGTATAATCAGGTCTGGTATCTCTGACATATCGGGCCTGCACGTTGAAATAAGATGAGGCTGGGACCAAAATTTGAGAATTTATTGAATTAGTATTTAGTCTGATAACTCTCCAAGAGAGCCAGGGCAGATAATCTCAGAGCCCTGGGGCAGTCCCCTCAACTCCAGGGACCCTGTAGCTTATGAGGTGGGATGGGTGCATCCTCACAAAAGGACTGGTTGAGGGAAGATTTGTAGCCAGCCCGGAAGGTAGGCTTCGTATCATGATCCCCACAAAGGAAGGCTAGGAAAGCCCTTTGAGAAGGTCTTTGATATGTCTACAGACATCCTACTTTATACAGTTGTGAGCCAAGGCCAAGAGTGAAGAAATCATAGGCCAGTGCTACCCTGAAGCAGCACTTCTTAACCAGGGGTGAATTTACCCCCTAGGACATTTATTGGTGTCTGGGGACATTTTTGGTTGGGGAGAGTGTGCGGATAGTGTTTGCTAGTGGGTGGACACCAGGCATGCTGCTAAACATTCTCTGCTGTGCAGAGAGGCCAACAGAATGATCAGGTTCCAAATAGTGCCAAGGTTGAGCAGCCTAGCACCAGCTTTGGAACTTGACCTTCCTTTTGGTCTTCCATGGAGCTCAAGTTCAACCCCCCAAAAAACAGTCAAATATTTATGGAGGAATGAGTTTTTTCAGGCACTTTACTCAGTGCTTCTCCCCAAGTAAGTCAGTTGCTGGTTGAGTATCCCTCATCTGAAATGTGTGGGATCAGAAGTGTTTTGAATTTTGGATTCTTTTAAAAAAAATTTTTAGAATATTTGCATAAACGTAGTGAGGTATCATGGGCATGGGAATCAACTCTGAACACAAAATGCCATTTGTTTTGTACACATTCACACAGGCTGAAGATAATTTTATACAATATTTTTAGAGTACTTGCCTTTTGTCTGTGACATGTCACATTAAGTCAGGTGTGAAATTTCCTTCTTATGACATCATGATGGAGCTCAAAGCATTTCAGATTTTGGAGCATTTTAGATTTTTAGGTTGGGGTGTTGAGCTTAATAGTGATCTTATTTTATTATTATCTTGATTTTTCAGAATTAAAAAGGATTTTCATCCTATATCTACTTACTTTTTGTTACATGCATTATTCATTTCCTTATACTCAATTCTAGAAGTTTTCCAAGTCTGTTTTCCAGTATCCCAATTTGATTTTCCTCCAAACCTCATATATTTGCCTTCAAGTTTTAATTGTGCTATATTATGATTCTTGTCCTACTCTATTTTCAATGAGTATTTTTTTGATTAAAATTTCTGTTTATTTATTTATTTTCCATAGGTATATGCATTTAAAAAATCCATTTATTTTCTCTCTCTATCTGTTTTGGTTCAAGAATTGAACCCAGGAGCATTTTACCACTGAGCTACATTCCCCAACCTTTTTTTATTTTTTTATTTTGAGACAAGGTATTGCTAAGTTACTTAGGGCCTAAGTTGGTGAGGCTGTGATCCTCAAACTTGTGATCCTCCTGCCTCAGCCTCCCAAGATGCTGGGATTATAGGTGTGCACCACTGCACCTGGCTCTATTCTCTATTTTCATTTTTTTGAGAAGTCTTGGAAATAAATATTTTTAATATGCCATATTTAATTATGAGACCAATTTTGTATCTTTCTAGAGATTAAAAATGGAACACTTCAAAAAATCTTAACCCATTTTTATAGAAAAATTTCAGTAGCCTGATATACTTCTGATATATCCATCATTTGCTTAATAGTTCATGATAGAAGTAGAAATCTAGGGCTTGAGGGAAGGCAGACATCAAAATCTGAAAATACATTTCTGTCCCATTTGGTAGACATATTTATCTGGTCAATCTAAAACCCTTGGAGTGGTCCCTTGGAAGCATCTCAGTCTATCCCTTCTGCCTAAGTTTTGGCATGTGGCTTGTCCTTACATATAATTTATAATACTCATGCTCATTTAAAGTTGTTTTGTGTATAATATTGGATATTATAATCTGGAAACTGATATGAGACAAATTAGACACGTCTCATTTGCTGCCATGTTAACTTACAAATCCAAGTAATTTTTATTAGAGTTAAAGGGAAATAACTAAGCACATTCAAAGCCAGAGAGGGAATAAGAGGTGGGAGGTATGAATTACAGGGAAGGTAACTTGGGGACCAAATCCTTGAAGAATAAGGAAAGGACAGACCCAAGAACATAGATTTGGGAGAATAGCATTGGGCATATGTAGGGCCATCTCTTTCTCCAAGATGTTTTTTATCTTAGCAGTAAGCTGTAGTAGCTGTGAGATTTCACAGCTGTGAGAGTTTCTGTTTCCTCCATGGAATAATAGGTTTGCATGGTCTTAGTTTTTTCAGGCTGCTATAACAAAATGGCGTAGGTTGGGTGATGTATAAACAACAGAGATGTACTTCTCCAAGTTCTAGAGGTTAGGAAGTTTAAGAGCAGGGCATCAGGAGATATGGCATCTGGTGAGGGCCTGATCTTCATAGAGGGTGACTTCTGTGTCTTCCATGATGGAAAGAGTAGAAAGTCTCTCTCAAGCTTCTTTTATAAAGGCACTGATCCCATGAGAGCAGAGCCTTTATGACCTAAAAGTCCCACTTCTTACTGCTGCTACATTTGGTACTAGGATACAACATATGAATTTTGGAAGCATACCAACATCCAGATCATAGCACATTGTCTTCTGGCAGTGAGAAGAACCAGGTTTGGGGGCTGAGGTTGTGGCTCAGTGGCAGAGTGCTTGCCTCGCATGTGTGAGGCACTGGGTTTGATCCTCAGCACCACATACAAATAAATAAACAAAATAAAGACACTGTGTCCATGTATAACTAAAAATATTTTTAAAAAAAGAACCAGGTTTGTAAGGATTTGGGTTAAATGAAGATGGTTGGAAACAGCTTCTGGTGTTGAGAAAAGCTGCTGGTTGGGGCAGAGATAAATACGGCAAACTTGGGTTTGAAGCTTGATGGTATTTTGACCATGAAACTTAATGCATTTGTGAAACTTGCCTACCAACATGAGGGAGATATATACCCAAAGAACAATGGCAAAGGAGAGTAAAAATATTTAATTTCTATTCTCTCATTTGGGGCCAAAGGCCCCAAATCCCAATGGCCTTTAATTTTGGCAGATTCTCGTAGGTTATCTCCAAACCATTGTCTTGTTTGGAACCTCTAAAGAGCATCAGACTAAACCAAGCCTTGACATTCAGTCTGTTTATTTAATCCATCCCTATCTATCTCCCTAAACTATCCTCATCTAGTCTAGCCACCGTGATATGGGAGCAGACACCATTTCAATATATCTGTGAGCACCCAATGACACAGCACCAGAGAAAAGATGCCAAGAGAATGCACGTTCCCTCCCAGGGTCAGCATTGATATGTTAAGATGATGTTGTTAGTGGCACCAGACCTAGTAGCAAAAGTTTTCAAAGGGTGAGAAATAAAAATGCACCCTAACTTTTTACTATTAGGAAGAGAAGGAAAGAGGGAAAGAAGGACAGCTCTATTCCCACACTACCAGTTCTCCATTCCCGGAATGCAGAAGATAGAGACACACACACACTCCTACACACATTCTTTACTGTATCATTATCTTACATAGACGATTCTGTTAGTTAAAGATAGGGGCAGAATCTTGATATTTGCTATGGTTTGCATGCCTATTCCCCCAAAGGTCCATATAAAAAGGCCTGGCCCTCAGGGTGACTGTACTGGGAGGTGCTTTGAGAGGTGGGGCCTAATGGGAAGTCTTTAGGGGAAGAGATGCTCATGAAAGGGATTGTGGGACCGTACCCATTCTCACCCTTTCCCTGGATTGCTTATGTGAGCATTTGGCTTCAACATGTATGTAATCTCTGCTAATTCCATCCAAGGCATGAAGTGAGGCATTCAATGGTGGCTTTCATCAAACATGGGCTATTCTGTTTGCACAAAACTGTAAGCTAAATAAGCCTTTCTCTTTATAGAGTTAATTACCTCAGGTGTTGTATTGAGCTTTGTATGCAAAGCTGACTAATGCTATATTTGCTATATAGACTTCAGAGAGGAGCAGAACGGCTTTTCAGACCCTCCAGTGATCAGTGCCAAGGTGGCCTGAAGCTCCCTCTAAAGGACAATGAGTAACACCTGCACTGATCACTGTCCTCTGTTCCACAACAGGATGTGTGGCAGGTTCCTGAGGCAGCTGCTGGCTGAGGAGAGCCAGCACTCCACCCCTGTGGGACGCCTCCTGCTTCCTGTGCTCCTAGGAGTCCGTCTGGTGCTGCTGGCTGCCAGTGGGCCTGGGGTCTATGGTGATGATCAGAGGGAATTTGTGTGCCACACGCAGCAACCAGGCTGCAAGGTGGTCTGCTATGATGCCTTCCACCCACTCTCTCCGCTGCGCTTCTGGGCCTTCCAAGTCATCTTGGTGGCTGTACCCAGTGCCCTCTATCTGGGCTTCACCCTATATTATGTGATTGGGCACTGGGAAGAATCAGGAAAGGTGATGAAGAAAGAAGAGACCCTGATCCACAAAGGGGACAGCAGCAGAAGGGTCTCCACAGCTGGAAGCCTCAAGCTGCTCTGGGTCTATATGGCACAGCTGGGTGTTCGGCTGGTCCTTGAAGGGGCATCCCTGGGTGGGCAGTACCTTCTGTATGGGTTCAACATTCCCAGCTCCATTTCATGTCGCCAAGAGCCTTGCATTGGCAGTGTAACCTGTAATCTGTCCCGCTCCTCTGAGAAGACCATCTTCCTAAAGACCATGTTTGGGTTCACTGGCCTCTGTCTCTTGTTTACTCTTTTGGAGCTGGTACTTCTGGGTTTGGGGAGATGGTGGAGGATCTTGAAGCACAAATCTTCCTCCCCAACTTCAGAGAGCACTGCAAGACACAAGGAACCAACTGATAACTTCCCGGTGGTGGAAACAAAAGGTCAGTTTCTAGAGGCAGGTGAGAAGGACCCTAAAGACCCTCTCACTTCCTGTCCCTGATGTCTCTGTCTATCTGGGGCAAATCCCTCACCCTTCTGGGAAGTATAACTTCCATATGTTCCAAGTAGATAACCGGTTTCCAGGCAGATGAGTTATGACCCCTACCCCCAATCCATCCCTCAGTGCCCATCCCATTAATTGGAGAGTTCCTCCAATGGACCAGGATGCGAGTACCAGTCCCTTTTACTGCCTGCCCTTCAATTTTCCCACTTAGGAAATGTCTCAGCTTCTGCTTGATCTCTACTTTGCAGAGTTATAAAGACACCTGGCTTGCCTGAAAGAAACTCTATGATTGGATCTTCTTTGAAACACCCAGTTAGTGGGGATTCACATCCATGACAAGTTAGAGGCTCTTGAAGATTCTCAAAGGGCCATGTTGGCCCATGCTCTTGAAAACATTACCTTAAAGAATTCCTGACTGTGCCTTCTTCCCACAGTTACCTGGTGTCAGCGTCACAGTTTTCATGGGCTTAGTTCAAAAGTTAGCCAGAAAAAGCCTCCTTAAACCACAACTTTCCCTTGCCATACTCAATAAATATTGATGACTTTTATTGGCACTTGTATTGCTAAAGACAATGCTCTTTCCTGTCTCAATTACCCCATTTGTTTCTTTTCTGTTCCATATTCTGTGCACTCCCCCACCCCCCGCCCCAGCTTCAAAGTCCTATCATCTGTGAATGCCACCCAGCCCTGCAGTTTACATAACAGCTAGAAACTTCGGCCTTTCAAGTTATATGTATATATATACATATATAAAACCCAAACTCCCTTAATGTCAAGATTGTTCAATCACACAGGCACATACTTGGGAAGATTACTGAGAATTCAATTTTCCCACTTAGGAAATGTCTCAGCTTCTGCTTGATCTCTACTTTGCAGAGTTATAAAGACACCTGGCCACAAAATAGTGGCCCCCTTGTCCACTGACCGCTGCTGACTGATGGCTCTGATTTCATTCATACACACACACACACACACACACACACACTTCTGTACAGTTTTTATTTTTATTTTCTTTATATATATATATATTTTAGTTGTAGATGGACACAATACCTTTATTTATTTATTTTTATATGGTGCTGAGGATTGAACCCAGTGCCTCACACAAGCTAGGCAAGCATTCTGCCACTAAGCTACAACTACTATTTTATTCATTTTTAAATTTTTAAATTCTTAATTATACATGACAGTAGAATCCATTTTGATAAAATTTTACAAGCATGGACTATATTTTATTCTAAGTAGGACCTCATTCTTATGGGCAGACAAAGGACTTAAATCAGCATACTACAGTGACACAACCATATCAATGCTTACAGCAGCACAATTTATAATAGCTAAGCTATGAAATTCACCTAGATGTCCATCAACAGATGAATAAAAAAACAAAATTGTGGTATATATCCACAATGGAATATTACTTAGTCATCAAGAAAAATGACTTTATTACATTGGCCAATAAATGGATGGATCTGGAGACTATCACGCTAACTGAAATAAACCAATTCCCTAATACCATTTTCACTGATATGTGGAAGCTAAGTCACAATAAAGGGATGGGGGGGAAGAAGAGAAGTTCAATAGATTAGACAAAGGGGAACAAAGGGAAGGGAGGGGCATAGAAATACAGAGGCAGTAGATGGCTCTGATTTCTGCTCAATTCTTGTTCTTCGCTTGGTGCACTGCATCAGGTCCACAGTATCTGGTGCAGCAGCAACTCAAATGGAGGACCGTGTCCCTACTTTTTGAACTCAAAACCCTCAATACCATTCGGTGAAGGTGGCAGAGATTTCCTGCTATCACCTGGGGAGGTTTACATCACAGTGTGATTCAGTAGATCCTTTGCATCTGAGTATCAGTTTTCTTGACTCCCTATTTCTGTTGGAGAATGCTTCACTCTCCCATTATTTTTGGTTGCAGAATCCTCTTTCTCTGTAGTTCATTCTTACCCACAAAGTCTCAACAATGTATAGTTATTGTTTTTATTTTTTTTCCTAATTTATCCCCAAGTATGTCAGGAAGACCTTTTTTTTTTTTTTTTTAAAGAAAACTTTGGTTTCTCAACAGATCATATGGCAACAACCAGAAAAATAACTCTTCTTCCTGTTACAAAAGTGGCTTCCCAGTGGCTTGGGAGGCTGAGACAAGAAAATCGTGAGTTCAAAGCCAGCCTCAGTGACAGCGAGGCACTAAGTAACTCAGTGAGACCCTGTCTCTACATAAAACACAAAATAGGGCTGGGGATGTGGCTCAGTGGTCGAGTGCCCCTGAGTTCAATCCCTGGTACCAAAAAAAAAAAAAGTGTTTCACAAGAATACTTTATCTGCTATAGCTAGAGCCTGGACATGGTGATCAAGGAACAAAAACCAAATGCCATTATTATTCTTCCTTATGGTGCTCTTTTGAAAACTGCTCTATTGAGATACAATCTACAAACCACGTAGTTGACCCATTTAAAGTATACAATTAAATGGGTTTTGGTATAGACACAGAGTTGTGTATCCATCAACACAATTTTAGAATATTTCTTCAATTGAAAAATGAAACAAAACTCCTATAGCACTAAGATGTTATCTTCAACTGCTTATCCCCCAACCTCTGAACACGAGCAACCACTAAGCTATCTTCGCTTCTATGGATTTTACTATTCTTGGATTTTCGTAGAAATGGAATCAAGCCAAATGTGGTCTTTTGGGTCTGACTTCTTAGCAAAATGTTTTCTTTCTTTCTATTTTTTTGGTACTGAGGACTGAACCCAGGACACTTTACCACTGAGCCACATCCTGAGCCCTTTTTTGTTTTTGTTTTGAGACAAGGTCTCACTGAGTTGCTTAGGGTCTCCCTAAGTTGCTGAGGCTGGCCTCAAATTTGTGATCCTCCTGCCTCAGTCTCCCAAGCTGCTGGGATTACAGGTGTGTGCCACTGTGCCTGGCAGCATAATGTTTTCAAGGTTCATTCATGTTGCATCATGTTTCAGCACTTTATTCCTCTGTATGTTTGATTATTCCATTATTACCACACACCACATTTTGTTTATCTGAACATTTGTGTTGTTTCCATTTTGGGGTATTATGAATACTATTGCTGTAAATATTTGTATGCCATTTTTTTTGTAAACATGCTTTTGATTCTCTTGGGTAAATACCTAGGAGTAAAATTGCTGGGGTATATGATGATTCTGTGTGACTTTTAAAGAAACTGTCAAACTTCTATAGCAGATGCATTATTTTTACATTCCCACTAGCAGTGTGTAAAGGTTTCAATCTAGCCACATTCTCACCACTTGTCATTTTCTTTGGTGTCTGTGTTTTAAAGCAAAATTCTAGCCATTTAAATGGATATAAAGTGTCATCTCATTGATTTATTTGCACTTCCCTAATGACTAATGAAGTTAAACATTTTTCAATTTGCTCATTGTCTACTTGTATATCTTCTTTAGAGAAACATTTGTTCAAATCCTTTGAAAATTTTAAATCTGGATTATTTGTGATTTTGTTGTTGCATTGTAAGAGCTCTTTACATATTATAGATACTAGATACTTATTAGAAATCTTATTTTCAAGTATTTTCTCCCATTCTGTGGGTTGTATTTTACTTTCTTGATAGTGTTGATTGATGCACAAAGGTTTTTAATTTTGATGAAATCCAACTTTTTCATTTCTTCTTTTTTTGTGATTTTGCTGCATATTTAGGTAGCCATTATTTAGTCAAAGCCATGGAGATTTACACTTGTGCTACTATGTAAGGGTTTTATAGTTTTAGCTTTTACATTTATGTCCCTGGTTTTGAATTAATTTTTACAAAAAGATTACTTTGCATTTCTCAATGGAAACAATGTAAGGGAGAAAATTCTTTAAAATACTGAAAGAAAGCACTTCTAACCTAGAGTTTTACAACTTTCAGAAATAACTTTCAAAAACAAAAGGTTAAATAAAAAAGTTTTCAGGTATTAGAAAGCTAAAAAAATTTATCTACAGCAGACCAACACTTCAAGAAGTGTTAATGAAATTTCCTTAGGCAGAAGAAAATGACACCAGATGAAAATCTGTTTCTGCACAAAGGAATAAAAAAGCACCAGAAGTGGTAATGCATGCATATATTTGTCATTGTTTAAATCTCTTTAAAAAGTAATTTTGATGGTAGACTTATGTGTTACATTTTTGAGTCACAGGGTGCACAAATATTTGGTCAAAAATTATTCTAGTTGTTTCAGTGATGTTGCTTTTGGATAAGATTAAATTTAAATTGGAGCCGGGTGCAGTGGCACAAGCCTGTAATCCCAGCACTTAGGGAGGCTGAGACAGGAGAATTGTGAGTTCAAAGCCAGCCTCAGCAATGGTGAGGTGCTAAGCAATTCAGTGAGACTCTGCCTCTACATAAAACACAAAATAGGGCTGGGGATGTAGCTCAGTGGTTGAGTGCCCCTGAGTTCAATCCCCAGTACAAAAAAAAAAAAATTAAATTGGTAGCCTTTAGTAAAGCCAGTTGCCCTCTCTAATGTGGATGGGCCTCATCCAATCAGTTGAAAATCTGAATAGAAAACAACTAAACTTTCCCTGGAGCAAGAGGGAATTCTATGGCATTGGACTTCATCAGCCACCTTGGCTCTTCCTGCTTGATGGCCTTTGAACTGGAACATCAGCTTTTTCTGGGTCTTGAGACTGCTATCCCACATAGCAGACTTGAATTGCCAGCTACCATCATCATGTAAGTTAATTCCTTGTAATAAATCTCACACACTCACACATTTATGCACCCATGTGTATGCACAGACATCCTATTGCTTCTGTTTCTTTGGAGAACCGTGACAGTAAAGTAATTGACTATTTAAAAAAAACAAAAATAGCATATTGTGGAGTTTGTAATGTATTCACAAGTTGAAGGCATGACAATAATTGACTCCTTTATCACTAGGAAATGAATTCTATCTCTGGTACTATTCTTGCTCTGAAATCTATGTTGATATAATATAGCCACTCTAGATTTCTTTAGTATTGACATCTATCATTTTAATTCTTTTACTTTAAACATACATGGGTCTTCATATAAAATGATATATCATGCAGCACATAGTTGTGTCTTGCTTTTTAAGATTGATACAAGCAAACTCTCTGCCTTTGGTTCAGGGGAACTCAGGTCATTTGTATTTAATGTGATTATTAATACAGTGAAGTTGGTGTCTTATCTTGCTATTAGCTTTTTGTCATTTTTCTTCCTTTTTACACCTTCTTTTTGATAAATCAAGACTTTAAAATTATTCCACTTTATTTCCTTTGTTGATGTATTAGCCATAACTGTTTTATTTTAGTGTTCCTTTAAGTGTTACAGCATATACCTTTATCAGTCGACCATCGAATGATATTATACAACTTCACAAATAAGAATTATAGAACAGTATATTTCTGTTCCCCCACCCCATCTCAATCTTCATGTTACTGTCTGGATAAAGAAATCCTTAGAACACCATAAACAGATTTCAACACTAATCAGGTGTTCTGGAAAAAAAAACCATTTTCACTTCAGGTTAACACTACTAGTAATCGGAGAGCAGAGAGAGCTTGAAGATTGCCGTGGGAATATGTTAGGAGGATATCTTGGAGCTTAAAAAAATATCCACCACTCCCATGTGGAAATCTGGGCTAATTATTGGAATGCAGTTGGCCATCAGTCTCCCAGAACTCTCCCTGTCATCCCTACAGAGGGAGATGCAGCTCTTCACGGGGTGGGGTTTAGCAGGCTCATGAGGTCTTGTACTATAGCACTGTGGACAGAGTACACCAGACACTTTTTCTTTTCCTTTTGTCTCACACCTCTGGCTATATTTTTTTTAAATATTGTTTTATTTGTAGATGGACACAAATATCTTTATTTATTTATTTTTATGTGGTGCTGAGGACTGAACCCAGTGCCTCACACATGCAAGGCAAGCGCTCTACCACTGAGCCACAATCTCAGCCCCCTGGCTATATTCTCTGTTTGAGTCTTTAATTATTATTGAGTCTTTAACATCTTTAATTATGCCATTAGTGACTCATGAGAAATAAAGCTAGTCTTCTTTTGCTGAAAATTCCCTCCTTGAACCCTGGCTCAGAGACACACATTCCCCGGCCCCCCCTTTCCCCTTCACTTGTGTTCTGAGTAGTCCATCAATACCGTCCGTTCAGATTCCAATTTCATGTTCTGTTCAGGTCCCTGCATAAGCTGCACGTAGATACGGTAGGCTCCACGGGTCACCTTTCCAGTGGCCAGTCACCCACTTTTGCTTTCTTCTCTGGGTACTCCTAATTGAACTATTTTATATTCACTCTCCATCTGCTTCAGAAGATGCAGTTTAATTTGTGGTATTTCTGGCCAGTGGAGCTAGGACATAAAATTTTCCAAGGTGCTTCTAGGGAATATTTTAGTACCTTTTAAAAAAGAAATATTTTTTACCATTTCTGACATTAGCAGCTATATTGGAACTGAGAACACAGGGACAGTGGAAAGGTAAGAAAACACAGTCCTCATTGCCTTGGTTAAACCAACAAGATTTCCCTAAACTTGTTTTTGGCAGTTCTATGAAATGAATACACTCTATCAGGACTTCTTCCAGTACCCGCGTTGCTAATTTCTTATCGTTGGGAAACTCATCAATTCTTTTTCCCATTCTTCCTGTGGGCTGATGCACAAGGTTGATTGGTTCTGCTACAAATTCTTGCTCTGATATCAAGTGGACTTGATAAACAAATTTTATTTTTTCATCCCTTGACTTCCTTTTAAATCATCAATGGCAACAGTTCCAAACTTTTCCCATACATTCGGAAAAAAGTTATTTTCACCTGAGGGTGGGGCGATAACCTGGATAAGCCAGGGTTCTTATCCTCACCCCATGTTATTCACAGTCCTTTGCTTCTTTTTTTGTGAGTCTTGATATTGACCCCTCAGGTATTGACCCATCAGGTATGGATGGGATCCAAATGTCTCCAATTAATAACAACAACAACAACAACAAGGAAAACAATAAACTAAAACACTTAACGCTTTTGATGCTAATGGTCAATTTTCAATTTTACTCAGAGATTTCGAGTCTTTTCTATGTTAATGTGTGGTATGACTCACCGGAAGGAGTGCTGGCAGCAATTCAGCATATTTCACCACAGAAAGTATTGTTCTTGGCACAGGGATTGGGACTTCCTCGAAGACGGTATGGCGAGCGGTCTTTCTCAGGCCCCAAGCAGACCATCTAGGATCTCAGCCCCTCATATCCATAGTGAGAGCCAGACTCGCCTTGGCCCTCTGAGGTCAGGGGTATCTTCATGTTTGCACTGCCAGCCTGCCTGGCCCTGACCTCAGTGTTGTCTTCCTCCACTATAAGGTGCTCTCTGCCAGGTGCCAAAGAGGGAAGTGGGGCATCTTGACAGGAGGAAGAAAGACGGGCCCATTCCTTAGACCAGTCTCCAGAAGGGTGGGTTGTGTAAAGATTACACGACCAGGAGAAGATGAATTAAGCCACTTGGCAAGGCTTTATTGGAATGCGCACCCTCGGACCAAATCCCCCGTCCATCAGAGCGTGTCGGGAGAAATGGCTTCGGAGAGTCCCTGCATAGAGAATTTCAAGAAAACCTGGTCAGGAAGGGGAGGGCTTGGGAACAGGAAGAGAAGGCCAGAGTCCTTCCTGGATAGGTCAGGAAAACTCGCTGATTGACAGGAGGTGTGTCCACTAGTGACGTCACATCTGTCTTGCAGCTCCACTGACCAGTTTCCTTAATTGGGCATCTTAGACCCTGACCAGACCTAACAGATTGGAACCAAAATTTGGTGCACTCTGGAGTCCAGGTGGTTCCTAAAAGGGGAGACCGGAAGTGCCAGCCAGATGGAATCTGGTGAGGGAACTGATGTGCAGTCTGTGTGGCTGGGAGCACCCAGGTATCTCTTCTGGAGGGTGAAGTTTTCCCTGGTATTGTTAATCTTCAGCTCAAGGTTAAGTTTTTTTTTTTATTTGTAAAATTCACATTTTCCCCTCTTTATCTGTCCTTTAAAAACCAGTTATTGGTTTGGGGTTGTAGCTCAGTGGTAGAGTGTGTGAGGCACTGGGCTCAATTCTCAGCACCACATTAAAAAATAAAAAAATTAAAGTATTGTGTCTACATATATATGTATATATATACATATGTGTGTGTGTGTGTGTGTGTGTGTGTGTGTGTGTGTGTATTCATTCAATTACTAACTACAGCCCATGCTCAAGGGGCTGGAGACTCAGAATGAAATTACAGGGGACGGGGTTGGGGAAGGGTAGGCCAGAGTGAGGAAATAGGTATCCACTTAAATTATTTGTAATGCTTCTGCATGGAAGACTTCCTTTCTCTTCCATTTGTTTAATCATTTATACCAAAATGAGCTCACGGAGGTTTATTTTATCTTTTGGGTTGTAATCCAGTGTCACATTACTTATCTTTTGGTCAAATTATTCCAGCTTTGTCCATTAGGAATCCTCCATGTTGGTTCTTGTGTCCTTCCAATTGTATTTCCATTATGATAGGTCCATTTGGTAGCCATGTAGCTATCCTTTACGTATGTATATATAGGAAATGTAGATCTGAGAGAAAGTAGGTCTCTAGTACACCGGGGATGGTCTTTCCCAGTGTGGAGCTTCTCAATCTCCATGACAATTTTCTGGCCTTCTTTCTCCTGGGATCAGAAGATTACTCTCTTGGGGGCATCCCCAATCCTAAAGGAATGCATTAGTGAGAATGGAGTGGATGGGCTACTCAAAACTCTTTAGGACTCAAATGATCCCCATTTGTACTATTCTTGGAAGCAAAGAGAAAGAGAAGACTTTGGCAGTGGTGTGGGGGAAGCATAGTGTTCCCTGAAGGTATTTTCCATCTTTAAACTGCATGGGTCCACTCAAGAGGCATGACTGGACTCTTTTAGAAGGGAAGGACTGCTCACATAGTTCAAATTAAGAAACCTACTCAGGGTTACCTGTGTAACTCATTCATGAAGTAACCTGAGAAAACATCCTTTACAAAAGGAGTTTGACATAATTCCAAAAATCTGGTTTAAATTTTAAAAATTCATCCATTTTACTTAAATTTTTTTCATTGTGGTGCTGGGGAACCCAGGGCCTCACACATGCTAGGTAAGGGCTCTACCACTGAGCTTCATCCCCAGCTCTCTTGCTACAAATTTAAATAAAAAAGAACACAAGCCTACAGGCATGGTAGAGAATAGATGTTCGTGAACTATTTTGGGAATGGGCAGATGTATAGACAGATGTATGTATGATTTTACTATCCAATATTGACACAGCATATAGAATAAATATAAGAAGTCTCACACACATGAGGCTAAAAGTAGTTTTCATGTGTTTGTACAGCTTTATTATCCTCTATGTACCTTTTCTAATTCCTTCTTTTGTTGGTGTTTCATTTACTACTTTTAAATATGCTTGCTTAATGTTTGCACATCCCTCTGAAATTAAGCAGGAAATCATTACTTCAATAAGAGAAACCCATTGTTTTAAAGGTTGTGTTAAGAGATGAGCCTATAAAGTATAATCTGAATTTCCCTAAGGATTTCTGCTCTGTTCTTCAAGGAAGATGTATCTCAGATTGAAAGGCATCTTGATTTGCTCTGTAAATAGAAAATGAAATTGAAGATTGATTTCTGGGTTGATGCTGCTCTTGAGTTACCAGGGATGCTGGATCTTCACTGAGCTTGTTCAGTGAATGTACAAAGTAATATGTGTTTTGTGATGAAAATGAGATGACCACCTCAGTGCCAGATGTGAAGACTCAACTTCTCAGGTTCTCTTGGGACCCTCTCCACTCCTCTCCCATACTCTCACTTCTTTATACCTTACATTATACATTTTTAAACACTGATTCAAGTACATATATAGAGATCTATGAGTACAAATTTTGTACCATCCATCCTTTCTTTTGAAACAACCTTTACTTCCTATGATTCTGACATTAAGCAACAAATTCTAATTTCACACTCCAGAAATACTCTGGTGGCATAATTTAGCTATATTTTTCAATACAAATAATAATAGAAAAGATCCTTTTATATCTATCTTAATATTTTTTACATTGCCACTGAACATTATGTCTTCTTTTTTAAAAATATTTTTAAAGATTTTTTTAAACCTTTATTTTATTTATTTGTGTATTTTGTATGTGGTAATGAGGATCCAACCCAGTGCCTCCCATGTGCGTGGCAAGTACTCTACCACTGAGCCACAACCCCAGCCCACATTATGTCTTCTTTTAATGGGATTTGTAAAGATTTTCCTCTGATACTCTGAAGGATTATAGACACATACACAATACTGCTTTAATTCCTGAGACTAAGTCAAACAGTGAAGTTACATGTAAACCACTTTATTCTTCCAGTAGTCAAAGAATATCAAGGATCTGGATTCTGGAAAATTCTTAGAGGTTTACCCAGAATAACACTCTACATTTGGGACTATTATGGGTGTAGTTATTGGGTGATAATTTCTCTCCTCAACACTCTCCTCAGAGCCTTAGCTACATCCTTATTCCGGAGAGTATAAATCAGAGGACTCAGTGCGGGAGTAATGATGCTGTAGAACACAGAACCCACTTTGTCTTGCAGTGCAGGGCCTCGTATATAAGAAGATGTTGCCTCCAAATCGAGCGAGACCACAATGAGGTGGAAGGTACCAGAGGGAAAGGCATTTCTCTTACTCCCAGCTGCGCACGTGTCAATGACACTGTGCAGGATGAAGCCATAGGATGTAGAAACCAGGATGATGGGGAGGGGGAGAAGCAGGATGCTGCTGGTGTGTGCTACCCTAACCCTGACTCTCAGCCAAATGTTCACTTTCTCAGTCCCTGGGGAAACAAGGCGTGGAGATGAAGTGTGATGCTAGAAACATGGGATCTGGTTTACATGGCCACAATCACTTTCGATCTAAGAAAAAAATTTGTAAAGTAGAAATGTTTTCTATTTATAATTATCCAACAGTTCAAATATTGAAATATACTTTTTTTCCACAAAAATAGAAAACTAAAATATGTCTTCACAATTATTATCACTCTGAAATTCCAAAATATCTAGACTTCATCAAAGTCTTTTTGCTAAGAAACATATGTGTATATGTATACATATTGTGTGTATGTGTGTCTGTATATATGGGGTTGGGTGTGTGATGTTTGTGAGTGTGTGTGTATATACATAGTTTGTTGCATATTTTTTTTTTTTTTTTTTTTTTGTGGTACTGAGGATTGAACTCAGGGGCACTTGACCACTGAGCCACATCCCCAGCCCTATTTTGTGTTTTATGTAGAGACAGGGTCTCACTGAGTTGCTTAGCGCCTCGCCATTGCTGAGGCTGGCTTTGAACTCGCGATCCTCCTGTCTCAGCCTCCCTAAGTGCTGGGGTTTGTTGCATATTTTTATCAGTCTGGGTCTAAGAACAGAAACTTAGCATCTAAGAATGAATGTATTGGATTGTATTAGAGAATAGAGAATCTTGTTATAAACAGTTGTGAAAGCTGCTAAAACAGCCCATGTACAGCTGTCACATTTGAAAAACCAATGTTGAAATGGAGAGGGGAGAATAGTCCTCCCGCCACACACTGGCTACTCGTCCTCCACACAGCACTTTCTGAAGTTCTCCTCAGACGACTCCTCTAGCCCTGGAAGTTGCCACTTCCTAGCAGAATACCAGAGAGGACATTTGTCCAGCACACTCACCATGGTTTGCACCAATGGTACTACTGATTGAGCATCACAGAAACAACAGGACATGGGGTTCTCTGACACTCTCAGAGTCCATGCTCATATTTTGAGCTCCATCAGCCCATAGCAGGACAGATTAAGTAACTGAACATATTTGACCCCTACTCTTTGGGACTTGATGTGGTGCATGTTTCCTCTGGCCCTAAACATATAGTTGAACTACCTTTCATTACCAAATTGAGAGCCTGGGAAAGAGGAATGGTCATTTATGTTACCTGAGTGAGATGTTAAACAATACCTGCTTAATCCTAAATGCTCCCAGAGTCCAATAAAATTCTGCTTTGGAGTCTCTGAGGTTTGGGATCACTAAGACACCCACTGCCTAGCTTTACCTCATTGCCTAGCTTTTTCCCTACTTAGTAACTTACAAACATATATACATTATGCAGTTACTAAGCTCCTTTCAGACTGCAGAGCTCTTTCCTCAACAGTAATTACAGTGGTTAAAAGAAACCAGACTTGGCCTGACATGAGCCAGTCATGAGGGAAGAGGAGCATGCTCCATGAGAGATGAAACATCTCCTGGGTCCTGAGGACCTAGGGTATCAGCAGAGGTGCACAGAATCCTGAATCCCCGATAACATCACAGATTCCCACCCAGAAGATTCACCCTGGATATTTTCTGGGCACCATTACCCAAGATACCAATTAATCTGTGCTGTATGCGCTGAGGTGAGTGTCCCACAGTGCTGCACTTGATGTTTGTTTGCAGGGATGGGGGGAAATTGATAATTTGGGAAGAGTGGTTCTGAAGATAGCATGGGACTATTCTCTCTAGGGGTTAATTAACAATGCAGAGAAAGTATTCCTACAGTCCCTGACTTGTTTTATTCATTACAGGACCCAGATCTCTGTAGCCCTTTTCCATGCTACATTTTGAAAAGACAGTCTGAGTATCTTCTTGCCCAGTGGCCACTTTTCTGTCTTTTCCCATGTTTTATATTATAGAAATGATAGCAGGTAATTCTCACCCTCCATCTTTTTGGGACTTCAGTTTTATAGAGTACATGAAACAACACATCAGGAGATTTCATATGGACAATTAAAAAGAAAAATGCATTTCCCTAGATCTCATTTACTCCTGTGTTTCATTCACGCCCTTCCCTCCTCACATCATGAGTATTTTTGAGCTATTCTTTGTTTCTCTTTTCTCAGCTCAGGTATTGAAATGTCTTGGGCTGAGGAGATAGCTCAGTGGTAAAGCACCTGTCTATCATGCATGAGGCCCTGAGTTCAATTCCCATAACCACATAAAAAATTAAAAAAACAACAATGAAGTGATATTTAAAAAAATGAAGAATAAAAAAATAAAATGTCTTGCTTCACTGAGCTTACCTTGACTCTATATCATGACTTGTTGTTTAAGTAGATGAAATGTATTATCACAAGAAGTTTTCCAGTGAGCATGCCTTTTACTTGTCCTGTGAGTAGCAACAGCCTGAGAGGGCCACACAGTCCCAGCAGAAGGCTGCTGGAAGTGCCAGCATGCCTGCCATCCCTCTCTGCCCACTCCATGTGGACACACCCCCTCTCAGCCTAGACTCTCAGTATGACCCGGGGCCACCTGCTCATCCTCCCAAGCTAACTCCACAGGGCAACTCCAAGACATCAGCCAGGTTTGGAAGAGGCTGAGGAGGAGGATCACCAAATGCATTCAACAACTCTGAAGCATACCATGCTTCCATAGGTCAGCCTCCAGAAACCGAGTGGCTCCAAAAGCAACACCCAGCCCACACGGCCAGAACCAATGGACAGCCTGAACACCCTGAGCTCTAGAGATGCTGACATCATGATGTGGGTGTGAGGTGTGCTGACAGGCTCAGGCTTCTCCCCACAGATTCCAGGCAGGAGCACATCTGCATCCACCAGGTGTCTCCTCTGTAGCCAGAAGGCATCCTTTTTCTGGTCTTCAGGCCCCTCCCTAATGTGTGGATGGAGGGTGGGTTGCAGCTGTTGGAGAGAACATCACAGACAAGGCATTGTATATTCCAGAGTGTTCTGTGGCTTCATCTCCATGATCCCACATTCAGAAAAGCAACAGCTGGGCCAGAGGCAGAGGAAGGCCTGCCTGCAGCAGTGGTTGGGTGCCTCACCGCATGCCCTGCAGCCTGCTCATCCAACATCCCCTCCTGGTTGCAACTGAAGGTCGTGGAGAGTTAACACTTAGGATATGGGGGGCAGAGATGTGAAATTTCAGGGATGTGATTTACATAAAATACTAGTGCACCCAGGCAGAATTGCCCTTATTTTTTTTGTGTTCTGTTGACACTGAATTTTGTATAGTAAAGTGCACAAAAAATACAATAAATGCTCAGGTTAGGACAGGAGGCTTTATGTACCTTCCAGCTCTGACATCTCTGCAGCTCTGAGACTCCCAGAGCTACTCTGGCAGCATCTTCCTGTCTTTACCTTTAGTGGTCAGAAATTGATACTTAAAAAAAAAAAGATGTGCCATGTGTCATTTTAATAGTTTTCCTTTTTTCATCTTGAGCCAAGAAAAATATTTTAAAGTGAAACTACTCTATCATGCTGTTTTAATCATATGCATTATTTGTAATTGTCAGGAGATAAAGGAACAAGTATTATCATGTTCATATAACATAGATTTTCTCCAATTAAATTTATCCAGAAAATGGCTCTCAGTATGTAAACTACAGCTGCAAGGATTTTAGTTTTTGTAGAATTTTGGTATGATTTGAGATGAAACCATTTTAAATAACTTTAAGATTTATACTTCAAATTTCTTTTTTCTTTTTTGGTACTGGGGATTGAACTCAGGGGCACTTGACCACTGTGCCACATCCCCAGCCCTATTTTATGTTTTATGTGCAAACAGGGTCTCACTGAGTTGCTTAGTGCCTTGCTGTTGCTGAGGCTGGCTTTGAACTCGCAATCCTCCTGTCTCAGCCTCCCAAAGTGCAGGGATTATAGGCGTGTGCCACGGCACCCAGCTACTTCAAATTTCTTTAAACATTATTCTTATACTAAAATGGATCTATTAACAAATTTTTGTCCATAACAGTATGTTTCCAAGGATCTCCTGAAGAGTTGGTACGGAGGCAGCCCTAGCGTGGGTTCTGTGCTATTTCACTTGAAAATGCTGTGTGCTTATCATGCCCATGGTTTTAGAAATGGTAAGAGGTTTTGTTTGTTGAGAATTCCTTGTTAACAATGAAGACTCTGGAAGCTAGGCTGTCAGAGCAACAATTCCTGTTTAACCTCTGCATGCCTAATTTTCACAAATGTTAAATGTGGGTAGTCTTTTGAATGGACTAAAGGTTCCATTTAAGTTATAAGTAGGATATTTCTCAGATTCATGCTTGCCACCCTCCCACACATGTTCAGGCATATATAATTCCATGAATAAATGATGATTTATAATAACATGATTACACCATTTTCAAAGTAAGGCCTGGTTTTAGGAAAGTGTTGAGTTTAACTAAAGCACCATTTATGCTACCTGATGCGAAGGGTAATTTCCTTCCTCACCTGTCACAAGTCCTAAACATGATCGATTTTAATCTGATCAGAATCACTAGAGAGTTTAGAAGATGCAAAATATTTTAATCACACCTGGGAGTTCTTCAAAGGCCTTTGGTGGAATGAATAGGAAGTTGATGTGCGAGGGTTGCAAAACCAGACTGAAATATTCTGATGACATCTGAAGGAGAAACGGAAAGAAGAGCGTGTTTAGGATGCGAGTTTAGAAAAACAAACAGAATGAGGATTAGATTGCAGCTTATATGGGTCCCAGAGTGTCAGCATCCATAGTGGCTTTGATCTTGGCTCCAAGTAGTGCTGCCCTCAGAAAATTGCCCTCCACATTCTGGGAGAAGGTGGACACAGCAGAGGGGCAGCCTGGGAACACCTCAGTGGCTCAGCTTTTTCCTACATTGCATATGTGACTGGGAGAGAAAAGCAGATGAAGCTCCTTGCCCCTGTGATACAGTCACAGTCTTCTTTGGAGAGTTTTAAAGTAGATGCCAGTCTTCTAAGATAAATTGTAGCTACCTTCAGGAGTCACTGACCATCGTGGGACTAAAATCTTCATAATTTTGTTCATTCATTCATTCATTCACTTATTCATTCATTGTAATTAGGTACACAGGACAGCAGAAAGCATTTTGATTCATTGTACACAAGTGGAGCACAACTTTTCATTTCTCTGATTGTATATGACATAGTCACACCATATGTGAAGTCATACATGTACCTAGGGTAATGATGTCCATCTCATTCTAGCATCTTTCCTGCCCTGATGCACCCTCCCCTCCCTTCCCTTTTCCTGATTAAAATTCCTCCATTCTTCCCATTCTCTCCCCTCAATTATATATCAGCATCCATTTATCAGAGAAAACATTCAGCCTTTGGTTTTTTCAGATTGGCTTACTTTGCTTAGCATGATATTCTCCAACACCACCCATTTATCTGCAAAGGCTCTAAATTTTTTAGACTGTTCTGAATGGGGTACTTTTCCTAATTTATCTTTCAGAGGATTCACCAATGATGTATAGGAATGCATTTGATTTATGGTTATTGATTTTATATTCTGCTACTTTGCTGAATTCATTTATTAATTCTAGAAGTTTTCTGGTGGAGTTTTTTGGATCCTCTAAATATAAAATCATGTTGTTGGCAAATAATGATAGTTTGTGTTCTTTTCCTGTTGGTATCTCTTAAATTCTTTCATGTGTCTAATTGCTCTGGCTAGCGTTTCAAAAGAACTATGTTGAATAGAAGTGGTGAAAGAGGGCATCCCTGTCTCATTCCAGTTTTTACAAGGAAGGCTTCCAATTTTCTCCATTTAGAATAATGTTGGCCTTAGGCTTAGCATAGATAGCTTTTACAATGTTGAGGTATGTTCCAACTATTTCTAGTTTTTTCTAGTGTTGTGAAAATAAAGGTTGCTGTATTTTGTCAGATGCTTTCTCTGCATCGATTGATATAATCATATGATTTTTTTTTGGTACTGGAGATGGAACTCAGGGGCACTCGACCACTGAGCCACATCACCAGCCCTATTTTGTGTTTTATGTAGAGACAGGGTCTCACTGAGTTCTTTAGTGCCTTGTTGTTGCTGATGCTGGCTTTGAACTTGCGATTCTCCTGTCTCAGCCTTCCTAAGTGCTGGGATTACAGGCTTGTGCCACTGCGCCTGGCTGATTCTTATTTTTAAATCTATTGATGCAATGAATTATGTTTATTGATTTCCATATGTTGAACCAACCTCACATCTCTGGAATGAATCCCAGTTGATCATGGTGCATTATTTTTAAAATATGTTTTTGTATGCAATTTGCCAGAATTTTATTGAAAATTTTTGCATTTATGTTCATCAGGGATATTGGTTAGAAATTATCTTTCCTTTATCTGTCTCTTCCTGGTTTTGGTACCAAGATAATACTAGCCTTACAGAATGAGTTTGGAAGGGTTCCTTTCTTTTCTAAAATAGACAATATTTTAGGTCACAAAGGAAATATTAGCAAATACAAAAAATAGAGATAATTCTTTGCATTCTATCAGATCATAATAGAGTGAAATCAGAAATCAATTACCAGATAAAAAATAGAAACCAGTATAAGACTTGGAAGCTAACTAATACACTTTTGAATGACAAATGGATAGCAGAAGAAACTGAAAGAGAAAGAAAACATTTTTACGAACAAATGAGAGTAATGACACAATATATCAAAATCTCTGGGACAGTATGAAGGCAGATCTAAGAGGAAAATGTACAGCTCAGAGTTCATACATTAAAAAATTAGAAATATACCATATAAATAATCTTACATTACAGATCAGGGCCCTAGAAAATGAAGAACAAACCAACATCAAAGTCAGTAGAAAACAGGAATTAGAATCAGAGTGAAAAATCAATGAAATTTAAAATAAAAAATATGAAAGATCAATGAAACAAAGAGTTGGTTTTTTGAAAGAACAAAAAAGAATGATAACCTCCCAGGTCAAATTAACCAAAATGAAGAGAGAAAAGACTCAAATAAGTAAAATCAGAGAAGAAAAAGGAACTATCACCAGATACATTGAAAGCCAGAGGATTATCAGGAATTATTTTGAAAATTTATATTCCAATAAGCTAGAACATCTTGAAGATATCAAGAACTTCCTAGAGACATATGACCTACCCGTATGAAACCTGAGGATCTAGAAAACTTAAACAGATTAATATCAAGTAACACAATTGAAATAGCTATCAAAACCTTCCAACAAAGAAAAGTCCAGGACCATATGGAGTCATAGCTGAGTTCTACCAAACATTTAAATAAGAATTAGTAGCAATCCTCCTAAAATTATTCAATGAAATTTAAAAGGAGAGATCACTGCCTAATTCATTCCATGAAATCAGAATCACCCTGACCAGATAAACACACATCAAGGAAAGAAAACTTTAGGCTGATATTCTTGATAAACACAGATGAAAAAATTCATGATAAAACATTGACAAGTTGCATACAAAATTATTAAAGAAATAGTACATCACAATCAAGGGGGTTTCATTACAGGGCTGAAAGATTGTTTGAACATATGCAAATCAATAAATGTAATTCACCACATAAATAGACTTAAGAACACGAGTCCCATGATTATCTTGATAAATGCAGAAAAATTATTTGACAAAATACAACACACATTAATGTTTAAAATACTAGAGGAACTACAGATAGAAGGAATTTACTTCAACATTGTAAAGGCTGTATATGACAAATATCAAGGCAACATTATACTGAATGGAGAAAACCAGAAAACATTTCCTCTAAACACAGGAACAAGACAAAGATTTCCTCTATCATCATTTCTGTTCAACACAGTCCTTGAAACTCCAGCCAGAGCAATCAGACATGAAAGGGAAACTAAAGAAATACAAATAGGAAAAGAACTCAAATGATCTCTGTTTGCTGCTGACATGATCCTATATTTAGAAGACCCCCAAAACCTCAAACATAAGACCTCTAGAGCTGATAAAATGTTACCAAAGTATCAGGATCCAAAGTGAACATGCCTAAATCAATCACTTTTCTATACTTCAATAAGGAACTTGTTGGAAAAGAAATTAGGACAATTATTCCATTCATAATAATCTGAAAAAAGGTGGGACTAAATATTACAAAGGATGTTAGGTACCTTTGCAATGAAAACTTCAGAATGCTGAAGAGGTTGAAGAAGACCTTAGAAGATGGAAAAAATGTTCCATGATCTTGGATAGGCAGGATTAATACTATTAAGATGACCATATCACCAAAAGCATTATAGAAATTCAATCCAATTCCCATCAAAATACCAATGACATTCTTCACAGAACTGGAAAAGGCAATTCTAAAATTCATTTGGAAAAATAGGAGACCCAGAATAGTCAAAGCAATCCTGAGCAAAAAGAGTGATGCTCGGGGCATCACAATGCCAGAACT
Source organism: Xerus rutilus (assembly GCA_028644305.1). Classification (NCBI taxonomy): domain Eukaryota; kingdom Metazoa; phylum Chordata; class Mammalia; order Rodentia; family Sciuridae; genus Xerus; species Xerus rutilus. The sequence continues at coordinate 7,440,255 of CM053415.1, forward strand.
CAAAATATTCTACAGAGCTATCATAACAAAACAGCATGGTACTGGAACAAAAACAGACATGAAGAACAATGGAATAGAATAGAAAAGAGAGAGGCAAACCCAGATAAATATAATTATCTGATATTAGACAAATGTATCAGGAACATTCATTGGAGAAAAGGTAGCCTTTTAAACAAATGGTCCTGTGAGTACTGGAAATCCATATGTAGAAAAATAAAACTTGACCTCTATCTCTCACCCTGCACAAAAGTCAACTCAAAGTGGATCAAAGACCAAGGAATTAGAATAAAAATTGCAATGGCTAGAAAATGTGGGCCCAATAGCCTGACACTAGTGGCACAAAAACTGACTTCCTTAACAAGACTCCTGGAGCATGAGAAATAAAACCAAAAATCAATAAATGGGATGGTATAAAAACTAAGAAATTTTAGCATAGCAAAGAAAACAAGAGAGTGAAGAGAAAGTCTGCAGAAAGGGAGATCCTTGCCACCTGCTATTCACATAGGGCATTAATACCCATAATATATAAAAAAAACTCAAAAAACTTGATGCCAAGTATCCCCAAATAATCCAATTGAAAATGGGCAAAAGAACTAAACAGACACTTCTCAAAAGAAGAAATACAATAGTACAACAAATATATGATAAAATGTTTACTATCTCTAGCAATCAAGGAAATGCAAACCAAAACTACATTGAGATTTCATCTAAACCCAGTCAGAATAGCAATTATCAAGAATCCAAATGATAATAAGTGTTGACAAGGATATGGGGAAAAAGAAACACTCACACATTTTTGGTGGGACTGAAAATTAGTGCAATCACTCTGGAAAGCCCTATGGAGATTTCTCAAAAAACTAGGAATGGAACAATTATATGACATATGACTCAGCTATTCCACTCTTTTGTATATATCCAAAAGAGCAAAAGTCAGTATACTGCAGGGATACAGCCACATCAATGTTTATAGCAACACAATTCACAATAGCCTAGCTATGGAACCAAACAAGGTGTAATTCAACAGAAAAATAAATAAAGACAATGCGATATATCCCCACACATAGATAATGGACTATTACTCAACCATAAAGAAGAATGAAATTATGGTATTTGCTGGTAAATGGATGGAACTGAAGACTATCATGCTAAGCGAAATAAACCAGACTCAGAAATCCAAAGATTGAATGTTTTCTCTGAATTGTGAAAGCTAGTACAAAATAAGAAAAGAGAGAGAGAGAGAGAGAGAGAGAGAGAGAGAGAGAGAGAGAAAGATAAAGGGAAAATGGGGAATTCCATCCAAATAGAAACAAGATATGTGGAATAGATAAAGGACACTTTAGAGGGAGGGAGAAGGAACATTATAAGAGAAGAACAGGAGCATGAATCAGATGTTACTTTCACATATATGAATACATGTAAAATACATATAAATATGCCACATATACAAATATACTACTGTGAATTGTAAGGGTTCTGTGTTTGGGATTGGGGTCTCTGATAACTTCATGATTGTGGCATGCTTGGTAGCTAGTGAGTCCTATACAAAGTACAGGATGCCTAGCTCCTGGGAAGTTTCCTGTACAAAGTGCAGGATGCCCAGTGACTGGGAATGTTTCTAGGCAAAGTGTAGAATGCTTAGCTGCTATAGCATCGTCCTTCATGAAAAAGCTCTGTGTTAGAGCCTTATCAGCCTCGACCTTGGTCACAGGCACATAGCTTCTGAGAATGAAGGAACTTGCTTGTTAGATAACCACAACGTTTCACTAAGCCTTGCTGCTCCTGGACTTGCCCATCTAAGAGTAAGTTCAAACAATGGACTTTCTTGAGAGCTACACAAAGCTCCTAACATTGCATATCATAATGATGGAATGTAACTGAGAAATATGCTACATCATGTTGTTGATTCTATAACCTGTGTAATAATACAATGAACAATAATGTACTAATGACCCCAATGACCTAAGGTAGCCTATGGATATAAATAAAGCTGGCAGCCTGGATGAGCAGCTTTTCTCTTCGCCACTGCACCTTGTCTCTGTGTCCCCCTCTTTTGATTTCTTTACAGTGAATCTCACCTTAATGTATATCCACAATAATCTATTAATCTAAGAGTAAATATCAGAAAGATCCATAGAGTAGAGGGAAGGGAATCAGGAGGGAGGAGAGAAGGGAAAGAGGAAATACAGGGGACTGAATTAGGACAAATTATGTTCCATGGTTTTATAATTATGCCAAAATGAATCTTAATATTATGCATAATAGAAAATAATCAAAAAAGATACAACAAATTTTGTTTCACATCGCTTGCATTGGTGTTGATTAATACCAATCCTTAACACTAGTTGACATAGTTGTGTCTGTAAATGTTAAGAAGCAAAGAACCCTTAATGCTTGTTAAACACTATATAATCAATTCAGTGCTTGAAACACAGAGGGGCTCATAAAATATCGGTCAAACAAATGAATGAATCATATAAATGTCATAGCTACCTTACTTTAAAGTTAATTATATTCTGGCTAAAGGAAGGTACCAGACAGATATAAGTAATAGTCTGTAGATTTTGAAAAAAAGTGACAATAGTTTTCATCTACTTAAACAACAAGCCATGACATAGAGTCAAGGTAAGCTCAGTGAAGCAAGACATTTCAATATCTTAGTTGAAAAAAGAGAAACAAAGAATAGCTCAAATATACTCATGATGTGAGGAGGGAAGGGCGTGAATGGAACACGGGAGTAAATGAGATGTAGGGAAATCACTTTTCTTTTTATTTGTCCATATGAAATCTCCTGATGTGTTGTTTCATGTACTCTATAAAACTGAAGTCCCAGCAAGATGGAGGGTGGAAATTACCTACTATCATTTATAATATGAAACATGGGAAAAGACAGAAAAGTGGCCACTGGGCAGAAAGATACTCAGACTGCCTTCTCAAAAGTGTAGCATGGAAAGGGGCTACAGAGATCTGGGTCCTGTAATGAATAAAACAAGTCAGGGACTGTAGGAATACCCTCTCTGCATTGTTAATTAACCCCTAGAGAGGATATTTCCATGTTATCTTCAGAGCTACTCTCTCAAAATTATCAATTTCCCCAACCCCTGCAAACAACTTTAAGTGCAGCACTGTGGGACGCCCACCTCGGTGCATACAGCACAGATTAATTGGTATCTTGGGTAATGGTGCCCAGAAGAGATCCAGGGTGTGTCTCCTTGATGCCATCAGGGATTCAGGATTCTGTGTACCCCCACTAATGCCACAGGTCCTCAGGACCCAGAGGATGTTTCATCTCTCATGGAGCATGTTCCTCTTCCCTCATGACTGGCTCATGTCAGGCCAAGTCTGGTTTCTTCTAACCACTTTGATTACTGTTGAGGAAAGAGCTCTGCAGTCTGAAAGGAGCTTAGTAATTGCACAATGTATACATGTTTTTATGTTACTAAGTAGGGAATGAGGTAAAGCTAGGAAGTGGGTGCCTTAGTGATCCCAAAACACAGAGACTCCAAAGCAGAATTTTGTTGGATTCTGGGAGCATTTAGGATTAAGCAGGTATTATGTTTATCATCTGACTGAGGTAACATAAATGGCTGTTCCTGTTTCCCAGGCTCTCCATCTGGTAATGAAAGGCAGTTCAAATATATGTTGAGGGCCAGAGGAAACATATGCATCACACCAAGTCCTAAGGAGTAGAGGCCAAATACATTCAGTCACTTAATCTGTCCTGCTATGGGCTGATGGGACTTAAAATATGAGCACAGATTTGGAGAGTGTCAGAGAACCCCATGTCCTGTTGTTTCTCTGATTCTCAATCACTAGGGTAATTAGTGCAAACCATGGTGAGTGTGCTGGACAGATGTCCTCTGTGGCATTTTACTAGGAGATGGAAACTCCCAGGGCTAGAGGAGGAGTCTGAGGAGTGCTTCAGAAGGTGATGGTGGAGGACCACTGGCCAGCGTGTGGCTGGGAGGACTTTTCTTCCCTCTCCATTTCACTTCTGTGCTTGTTCTGTCCACAAAACTCTGCAGAGGAAATTCCAGGTAAGATGGTGTTGGGGCTGGAGGTGTTCATGGAAACTTTATTAAAAACTAGGCCATCATGAAATTATCCTTTAAATCAATGACATTTGGTCAGCTCATGACGATGGCTCCTGAGAAGGCAGAGAAAAACATAATTTTTTTTCTTTTTGGCTTTTTAAAAATAATTTATTTAAATGCATTTTAAGTCATAGTACATATATAGAGTTCAATTTTTCCATTTCTCTGGTTGCAAACCAGATAGAGTCACACCATTTGTGTCTTCATACATGCACCTAGGGTAGTGATGACCATCTCATTCAACCATCTTTACTACACCCATTCTCCTTTCCCTCCCCCTACCTCTCCTCTGCCACATCCAGAGTTCCTCCATTTCTCCTATGTTCCCCATTCCCACCTCCCTTATGTATCATCATCCACTAATCAGAGAGAACATTCGGCATTTAGTTTTTTGGGATTGGCTTACTTCACTTAGCATAATGTTCTCCAATTCCATCCATTTGCCTGCAAATGCCATAATTTTATTCTCTTTTGTTGCTGAATAGTATTCCATTGTGTATATGTACCACAGTTTCTTTATCCATTCATCTATTGAAGGGCATCTGGGTTGCTTCCACAATTTTGCAATTGTGAATTGTGCTGCTATAAACATTGAAGTGGCTGCTTTACTGTAGTGTGCTATTTTTAAGTCTT
>CM053415.1:7445478-7462739 GCA_028644305.1 Xerus rutilus
AAGGATCAAGCTACCCCCAGCCGGCAGAATTTGAGCTAAAAGGAAAGGAGGGAAAGAGAAGGAGTAAAGGACCTGAGGGATGAGGAATTTGGGAAAGTGGCATGGAGATTCTGGAAGTCCACCGTAACCGTGAAGATCGTGGTGGGGTGCGGTCATCCCTTTGAGGCAGTCAGAGGGACCACCGGACGGTCACGGCTGGTCACCTCTGATACCCTGCCTTCAAAGTTTTGTTCTCCTCAAAAAGGGGGACTCACCGAACGAAGGTCATGGTGGGCGCGGACACTTGATGATCGAAAGAATGAGCAAAGGCTGTGAGGTGTGTTCAGTGGTTCGGGATGAGGGGCCTCAATAGAAAATTACTCCCTCATCCGAGTCACCGGCACCAAATGTTAGGGTAGCGGCCAGCCAGATACGAACACCTCTGTACAGCCAGGAGATTCTTTATTCAGGGTAGTGGGCGCCCGGGCGAAGGAAAGAGGAAAAAAGAGAGAGAGGGGACGCGCGGGAGGGATTTTATAGAGTCCACTACAAAACCGCGTGGCGAGCTAGGGATTGGTCACTTTAAAATTGGGGGCAGATAAGCAGTGGCGGTCTTCTTTCTGATGTGCCAACCTGAGCGATTAGGCTTTGTTTCCCAGGTGGAAGATTCCGGAGCAGAACCTCCTGGGGCAGGGACTGCCTTATGCTTTTAGAGAGGGGATGTGAAAATTAATTACAAAAGGGCTGTTTTTCACCTCACAGTTTCTGATTCCACTACGATTATTTTGTTAGGCATCCTGCAATTGCCTGTTCAAGTGTGGCCCTCTCATTCCAGCATAATATCTGAGGTTTATCACAGTATTTCTACATAACCAAATACTTAGAGCAGAGCTTTATAGATAAACCATGGAAACTTCACCAGGTGTCCTTCAAAAGATAAATAGATAGATGAAACATGGTATATATACACAATGGAATATGACTCAGCCTTAACAAGAATAAAATGATGAAATTTGCTAGTAAATGGATGGAGCTGGAGAATAGAGTGCTAATTGAAATAAGACAATCCCAAAAAACCAAAGGTCAAATGATTTCTCTGATATGTGAATGCTAATTCACAATAAAGCAGGGGGAGATTGGGAAAGAATAGAATTACTTTTGACTAGGCAGGAGTGAAGGGAGGGGAGGGTAGATGGGGGGAAGAAGGATAATAGAATGAATCTACTGATTGTACATGTTGTAGGGTTACACAGGTCATGTAATCATATATGAGTAATAATGTCTCCTTCATTCTATTATCCTTCCCTTTATATTTTTTATTTTGAGATAGGGTCTAGCTAAGTTCCTTAGGACCTCACTGAATATCTGAGGCTGGTTTTGAACTTGCAATCCTCCTGCCTCATCTTCCAGAGTCTTGGGGATACAGGCAAGGGTAAGTTGTCCTAATGTTCAAGATAAATAAGGAAACTACCAAAATAGGTGCTGTGGGAGCTGGATTTTGGAGGCTTAGCAGGATCTTTTATGAGGCACAAAAACTTTCTTAGGCAGAGGAACCTGCGTAGGCAAAGATTTATGGATGTCGCTTCTTTTTATGATGACAGCAGCTATGGTGCCAGGGACATGTAAGGAGATTTAATGCCAGTGGCTTCGCTTGAGTTTTGCATAATATCAAATAAACTTTGATACAGTGACTTACTGATTTTCCACAAAATATGAACTCACCATACTACAAGAGTTCCAGACCAGGTACAAAATTCAGGTCTGGCCACTCACCCCAAAAAACAAACCCAAAAGATAATTGTGAGAATCAAGAAAAGAAATTTAAACATCGTAGCCCCACCTGGGAAACATGTTTTTAGGCATGTCTTCAGGTTGCTGACATGACCTGAAGGTTTAAATAGAAGAAGGATTGGGACACTGGGGAAGAGGTATGCCTTGTTAAAGGAGTCTTGGCCAAACTGTGGTCTGATGGATTATTATCCCCGTTCTGTCACTCCGAGGTGGCTCCTGAGAAATCCTTATCTTTTAAAGGGGGTAAATTTTACTTCTTGCTCAGGATGTTCATCTACCAGACCTGGAATTCTAGAACGGGCAGTGTAGGTCCCTTTAGACAATTGCTCCTGTTGAGGGAACAGTCTCTGTGTGGTTATCTGTCTCCAAGGCTCTGCCATTCCTGGAAAGAATTGCAAAATGAGTGAAAACATCTAGGCACAACTTCAGGGCTCAGAAAAAAAGATACTGTAAAAGCTGACAATCAAATGTTCCTTCAATCTTGCCTCAATTTTCAAGGAGGATCACATAAATTAGGTAAATTTGGAGCTAATAAATTTATATCACTAGTTTTTAGGTGAGCATTCCTTAAATGATTAACATGTCTATTTTCAGAGCTGAGCAGTTGCAAAGATTAAGTTAGTAAAGGATACTGAATGAAAGCAGAACGCTAAGCTTTATCCTGCTTTAATTACCCTCTGGACAGCTGTGGACCTAAGATTCACTGCATACACCAAAGGCAGCCTCTTTACGTCCTTGTATTGAAAGGTCATAGTAGGAGAGAGTATGATTCTTTTCCAACTGTGAAGAGAAACCTTGACTCCTTCAATTTCTGGAGATGCAGCCCTTGTCCCACCTCCTTTCCCAGCATATAACCTGGCCTCACCGAATCACAGCATGACATGAAGAGATGCTCTGCAGGCACAGTTCTGCAAAGGACAGCCCACATGACAGAAAGGAAAATTCAGAAAGATGTAGGAAATTCAGAAGATGAGTCCTACAAAGGTAACCAAGGATGTTTCCTGCTGAAGGAAAGTGGTGATGGACCTGATCCCAAATTCTTTCATAGGGAGCTGGGTCCTCCTGGCTGTCAGCCTGGTACTTCTCTATCTCTGAGTAGCCATCCAGGCTCCTCTCCTCTGTCACCATGGAGTCAGGGGCCTAAGCAGGTTCCTGTGTCCCTTTTCTGTTTGGAAGATCAAAAGAAATGAAGGAACTGAAATTGCTATAGACACTTAAGAAGTTCTTATTGACGTTAGGCAGACTACTTGAGCTTCTCCCCATGCCCAAATCCATATTCCTGTGGGTAGGGAATTGGTGGTGAGATTGATCCTGGGCATGATCTGATTGTCTCTGAGTTTGCACCTGGAGTAATGAACCAGAATTCAACAGATAGAGCTAATAAATAAGTGATTACCACATGCAGTGGGAACTTCACCCCTTTCAACCTTTGGGAATTCTGAGGACAACCAGTTTGCTTGGGTTTTGTCTCTTTATCATCTAAGTTTTCTGTCTTCTGCAAAAAACATGTAGGTGGACTCTTGCCTGTGCATGTGGTGATTCCATACCCCCTACTGCCCCTAATACCATTTATACAGTGCACCAATTGCACCTCAGACTGCTTGAAAGGCTGACTACACAAATCCCACTTTTATGTGAACTTTTCCTGGCACTTTCCTCCTTATTATTATTATTTCGTACTGGAGATTGAACTCAGGGGCACTCGACCACTGAGCCACATCCCCAGCCCTATTTTGTGTTTTATGTAGAGACAGGGTCTCACTGAGTTGCTTAGCACCTCACCGTTGCTGAGGCTGGCTTTGAACTCGCAATTCTCCTGTCTCGGCCTCCCTGAGTGCTGGGATTACAGGCGTGCGCCACCGGACCCAGCTAAAACTATCAGGTTAATTGAATGTGGCCCTTAAATAAGAATTAAAGCAAAACAAAAAAGAATTGAAGTCCAGGACATCTTCCTGGGCAAGCAGATGCAAAAGGAGGTGGCCACTCTGTGGCCATCAACAGACAAACGCAGCCACTGGGAGAGCAAAGTCCAAAAGCTATTGGAAATCATAGCTGGGTTTCGCTCAGGGAAATCTCCATCTCTCCAAGTTTATAGCTAGCCGTTTTGTTCACTGATGTGTCATGCAAAGCTAGCCAGACATCTGGACTTAAAGGAGCCACATTCTAAGAAGGGATGTGAAATACTACATTAATGACTTATATCTGACTTCATAACTGACTTTGTCATTTACATTTCCCTTTTTTCTTCCAGCACCACATTGATTTTCTTCAGTTAATGATTAACTCCCAGAATTCCAAAGACATGGAGTCCTACAAAGGTAACCATAATGTTTCATGGTCTAATGAGAGGGAAACGCACAGGGAGGGGCTTATCCTGAAAATATGCATGTTTGCAAATGGTGCCCAGGTGTACTTCCTAGAAGCATACAGGTGTAACAATGCTCAAAATTTGAACAGAAACTAGGAGCATTTCAGTTGTCGAAGTCAGTCGTCTTGAACTATCTACATCAAAACAAATGCTGATTCTCAGTGTCATCCAGACCCACTGAATCAGAAACTCTGCTGGAATATTTGCATCTGGACATCCAATCAGGAGGCTCACTGTCTGATAGTGGTCACTGATGGTCACTGGCAATACTAGGTGAAAATGGGTTTACTAGTTTCATCCACTGTAAAGTTTTACTTTCAACTTTGCAATTTATAAAAAGTAACTAGCAGGCAAAACCTCTGAGACTGTGTAAACATCCTTTTTTCTCAACATACTGTCACCTACTAGCTTTATCACTCATAGTTGATTTTTGACAGAAAGCATTTGTACTATGATGGTCACAAACTGCTGTTTTTATTATTTCATCATCTATTGTACATTTATGAGTTGGTATTAGATTGTAAAGGAGAGAGTTCCATTCTTATTTCTCTTGCTATCATTATTTATTTTAATGGTCAAATTCTTTGGGGTTTGTCCTTTTCTTTAACAACTTCCTCCTCCTCCTCTTTCTCTTCCTTTTCCAGCTCCCCATCACCTCCTCCCCCTCCCTCTTCCTTGTCCTCCTCTTCCTCTTCTTATATTTTTATTGTTAAAATTGACTATATAAAATAACAGTTTTAATTTCATAACAAAACTGAGCAGAAAGCACAGAGACTTCCCATGTTCATTTTTACTCTATATTCATGTGTTGCTCCCATTACAAACATCCTTTACCAAAACAGTATATTTGCCATAATCAATTAACCTTCTTAGATAAGTGATTTTACCCCAAAGTTCATAGCTTAACATAAGAGTTCTTTCTTGAGTTTGTACATTCAATCAGTTTTGCTACCTGTTAAATTTTATACATCCATATTATAGCAATATATACAGTACTTTATCTTCTTTTCACATAAAGTTTTGGGAGAACATTCTTGCTTTCTGGTGCAAGAAATTCCAGGTTTATTTTCTATTTCCTCTGATCAGCCCATTTCTCTAGAAGACCCAGCTCCTGTAAGTGAGAGATGGTAGTTAGGAACCAAAATCTGGAAGCTTGGTGTGATCATTACTACTGTAGTTTTTTTCTATATCCTTCCTATGGAGTGAGCTAAGAAAATAAAATATATTTATATATACTGAGCAATATAAATATTTCTATGTGTATCTATATGCATGGTGTAAACAGCATTCCTACTACTTTTTGTACATTTCAGGAATAACTCTGTGAATCTCATTTCCCCCTGCTTCTCATCCTATTCTCATTCTTCAAGTGCTATTTCAATCCACAAACTCCTCCAAGGAGTCCACCCCATAAAAGCCACGACCCATTTACTCCTCTGTTTTGTTATCGGTTACTGTAAACTGCTATCATCATCTAAGAAAACATTGTGTAATCAAAGAATTCCACTTGGAGGCCTATTATTATATCTTTATTTTATTTTTCTAATGTGGCGCTGAGAACCAAATCCAGTGTCTCCCACCTGCTATGCAAGCCCTCCACCACTGAGCCACAACTGAGCGCCTAGAGGCCTATTTTTTCTGTATCTTAACTACATCATCCCACTTAACTACATCACCTCATGTTGCCTTTCATAAACTCCCAGTGGTGACTTATATGGGACCTCGCCCATGGCAATAATTCAGTAAATATTTAAGAAGTGACTTGTCATTGATTTAGAGTTCTTGACTGTCGAGTTTTTGCTCTTTCTAATTTTAAAATTTTACAGATGACATTTCTCTTTCTCTTTCTGTGTGTGAATGTGTGTGCATGTGCCTGTATGTGTTTCTATACAGAAAATATTTTCAAACCATTTGGAATTTAAGAATAGTAATATATTATATTTATGAAATGGTGTTGAATCTCTTCTGTGAAGAATGTAAAGTTGTCATTTAGTCATAAAAAGCAAGGCCCTATATGGCTTATTTGTAGAGATTGTTCATTTGATATACAATTTCTCCTCTGCTTGCTAGTTTTCCATATGGGAAAGGAGGAAGATAGATAAGGTTACCATTTTATTTGAGGATTCATGGCAGCCATGTAACTACCCTTTAAATATGTACATATAGGAAACTTAGATTTAAGTGAAAGTAGGTCTCTAGTACATGTGGGATGGGGTGCGCATGAAACCCTACTCAGGGTTACCTGTATAACCCATTCATGAAGTAATCTGAGCAAGCATCCATGATGTTCACTTTATATATCTTTACAAAAGGAGTTTGACATAATTCCAAAAATCTTGTTTAAATTTTTTAAATTCATCCATTTTACTTAAATTTTTTTCATTGTGGTGCTGGGGAACCCAGGGCCTCACACAGGCTAGGTAAGTGCTCTACCACTGAGCCTCATCCCCAGCTCTCTTGCTACAAATTTAAATAAAAAAGAACACAAGCCTCCATGATTCTTTTCTCAGGCATGGTAGAGAATAGATGTGCCTGAAGTATTTTTTTGGAATGGACAGATGTATTGTTGAACCCATGACACAAAGAAAGGAACACTGACTCCAATTTTAAATCAAATTAAGCAAGCTTATATTGTACACACAAATTAGCTGTACAGCAGCTGTCTCCTTCAAACAGTGAGTGCAGCAGCCTTGTCCAGGAGCAGGGAGGTTTTTATAACAGAGAATTATAAAGGTAGGTATCTTAGGAATTTACAAGTGACAGGGTTCTGGCAAGTGCAATACAGCAGCAGATAGCAAACCAATGATTTACACAGCTTAACATCTTTAGATATGGAGTGAACTCAGGTTCCAGCATGGGGCACCACTGAGATTTTAAGGAGGCCAGTTACCTAATCAAAGCCAAACAGGGTCAAGCAAGTAAAACAAAAAATAAATCTTTATGACCGCTTGTAGAAATGGCTTTCGATCTTAAGATAGAATTAGGCTGGGTTCATCAGTATGTATGCTTTTACTATCCAATGTTGACACAGCATATAGAATAAATATAAGAAGTCCCGGACACGTGAGGCTCAAAGTAATTTTCATATGTTTGTACAGCTTTATTATCTATGTACCTTTTCTAATTCCTTCTGTTGTTGGTTTTTCATTTACTACTTCCAAATATGCTTGCTTAATGTTTGCAGATCTCTCTGAAATTAAGTAGAAAATCATTACTTCAACCATTAAAACCCATTGTTTTAAAGGTTGTGTCAAGGATGAGCCTGTGAGGTAGAATCTGAATCTCCCTAAGGATTTCTGCTCTGTTCTTTAAGGAAAATGTATCTCAGATCAAAGGACATCTTGATTTGCTCTGTAAACAAACAATGAAATTGAAGATTGATTTCTGCATTGATGCTGCTCTTGAGTTGCCAGGGATGCTGGTTCGTCGTTGGGCTTGTTCAGTATCTGAGCAGAGTAGTATCTGTTGTGTGATGGAAGGGAGGTGACCACCTCAGTGCTAGATGTGACAACTCAACTTCTCAGGTTCTCTTGGGACCCTCTCCACTTCTCTCCATACCCTCACTTCTTTATACCTTATGTTATAAATTTTTAAACACTGATTAGAGTACCTGTAAAAGTCTATAAATATATCATCCATTCTTTCTTTTAAAACACACTTTACTTTCCAGGATTCTGACATTAAGCAACAAATTCTAATTTTACACTCCATAAATTCTCCCTGATGGCATAATTTACCTATGCTTTTTAATAAAAATAATAATGGAAAAAGCCGGGCTTGGTGGCACACGCCTGTAATCCCTGCACTTTGTGAGGCTGAGACAGGAGAATCGCAAGTTCAAAGCCAGCCTCAGCAACAGGGAGGTAATAAACAACTCAGTGAGACCCTGTCTCTACATAAAACACAAAATAGGGCTGGGGATGTTGCTCAGTGGTCGAGTGCCCCTGAGTTCAATCCCCGGTAATAATAATCATCATCATCATCATCATCATCATCCTTATATAACTATATTAATTTTTTACAGTGTCACTGAACATTATGTCCTTTTTTAATGGGATTTGTAGTTTTTTCCTAATACTCTGAAGGATTATAGACACATACACAATGCTGCTTTAATTCCTGAAACTAAATCAAATGGTGAAGTTATACATAAACCACTTTATTCTTCTGGTAGTCAAAGAACATCGAGGATCTTGATTCTGGAAAATTCTTAGAGGTTTACTCAGAATAACACTCAACATTTGGGACAATTACAGGTGTAGTCATTGGGTGATAATATCTCTTAACACTCTCCTCGGGACCTTAGCTACATCCTTATTCTGGAGAATATAAATCAGAGGATTCAGTGTGGGAATATGATGCTGTAGAACACAGAACACACTTTGTCTTGCAGTGCAGTGCGCTGGGACCTGGGCCTCATATATAATTCCACCACTCATATATAATTCCACCACTAAACCAGAGCAAGACCACAATGAGGTAGGAGCTACAAGTGGTAAAGGCATTTCTCTACTCCCAGCTGAACGCATCTCAAAGACACTGTGCAGGATGAAGCCATAGGATGTAGAAACCAGCATGATGGGGACGGGGAGAAGCAGGATGCTGCTAATGTGTGCTAACCCTAACCCTGACTCTCAGCCCTATATTCACTTTCTCAGTCCCTGGGGAAACAGGAATTGGAGATGTGTGATGATAGAAATATGAGAAATTGTCTACATGGCCATAAGTACTTTTGATCTAAGAAAAAAAATTGTGAAGTAGAAATTTTTTCTACTTATATTTTTCCAATAGCTCAAATTATTGAAATATACTTTTTTTCAAAACAAGAGAACACTAAAATATGTTATAACAATTATCACCACTCTGAAATTTCAAAATACCTAGACATCATCCAAACTTTATGTCTCTTCTCACTAAGAAAGATATGTGTTTGTATATGTGTGTATATGTGTACATATTGTGTGTATTTGTGTCTGTATATATGGGGTTGAGTATGTTATGTCTATGAGTGTGTGTGTGTAAGTACATGATTTGTTGCATATTTTTATCAGTCTGGGTCTAAGAACAGAAGCTTAGCATCCAAAATATACAATACATATGTATATGAATGTATTGTATTATATTAGAGAAGAGAGAATCTTGGTTATACACAATTGTGAAAGCTGCTAAAACAGCCAATGTACAGCTGTCACAATTGTATCTAATTTTGGAAACCTAATGTCCATGGAGAACCAAAAAAGAATGGAGGGTGCATGTAAGAAGGGCAGATTTAAAATAAAAAATCTTAAACTAGATCAAAAGTTTAGAAATTAGGCAGGCACAGTGGCAACTATAATCTCAACTATAATCTGCAACTATAATCTCAGCACTTCCAGAGGCTGAGACAATAGGATTTCAATTTCAAGAACAGCCTCAGTAACTTAGCAAGTCCCTAAGGAACTTAGAGAGACCCTGCTTCGAGATAAAAAGAAAAAAAATAAGAATTGTAAAAGTGGCTCACTGCTGAAGCACTCTGGGTTCAATCACTGGCACTCGAGAAAAAAAAAATCTAGGCATTAGACCAGAAACAGTGCAAGTTTTTACATAACAGCTCCTTCCCTTGTACCATCTAAATTTCTGAGAAATCTTAACCAGAAACACTAAAAAAGATGGGAATTCTGGGAAACGCAATTCATCCGAGTCAACTTCACACATTACAAAGTCACTGAAATGCAGCTTTTGCCAGTTTGGTATACATAAGCATCTTAATTCAGGCTAATATCCAAATATGACAAAGTTACTCACCTAACAAAATATAATACATCTAGTATAAAGGCAAACACATGTTAACTCTTTCTCCAGGATAAAATTCAAAGTTCTTTATTTGGCCTATGGGAGACATTCATTCTTCTGATACATGTATGCCCTTTTGTATCCTGGAACTTCCAAATTATCTGGTTAATATATATGAAGATTATTTACATGTAAACAAAAAAGAAATACTCATTACTACCACCCACAGAAAAGATCATCTTATCCAAAGCAGCACTAATGCATTGTTTGGATATAAGCCCCTGTTTTCTCACTCAGTCCTAACATCTGACCAATAGATCCATGAATAAACCAGCCATGTCAGCAGGGGTAAAGATTACTCCTGGAAGCCGGGCGCAGTGGCTCACACTTGTAATCCCAGCACTTAGGGAGGCTGAGACAGGAGAATTGTGAGTTCAAAGCCAGCCTCAGTAATGGCGAGGCACTAAGTAACTCAGTGAGACCCTGTCTCTACATAAAACACAAAATAGGGCTGGGCATGTGGCTCAGGGGTCGAGTGCCCCTGAGTTCAATCCCCGGTACCAAAAAAAAAAAATTACTCCTGGATTCAGCAAAATGGACTTAAACACTCATCAAAGCCAATCTGCCTGAAGTCACTGCTGAATACCCAACTGCCAACAGCAAAGACCCACCTGAGTTCCCAATATGACACCATTCCCTGGGGTGATCAGCCAGCCATTGAATTACACCTTGATCACATTGGACAATTTTCGGCATGGAAGAGATAGCGCTTTTTTGTCTAAAATCAACACTCACTCTGGATGTGGATTTGGCTTCTTTGCCTGAAGTGCTGCTGCCAGAACTCCCATCCCTGTACTCACAGAATGCTTTATTCAACATAAGGTTTTCCATGCAGCATTGCTGTTGACCAAAGAGCCTGATACACAGAAAACCAACAGTGGAAATTGACCTGTGTTTATGAGATTCATTATGCTTAGCATAGGTCCTCCATCATCCTGAAACACTGTCCTCATAATAACTGAACTGATGCATGAAGAAGAAGGTCACTCTATGGGATGAAGTGATTGATTCTGACTAGCAAGGGGAAACTGGGTTGTTACTTCACAATAGGGATGAGGAAGAGCATGTGTGGAATCAGGACATTTTCTTAAGGTACATGTGTGGAATCAGGACATGTTCTAAGGTGCATGTGTGGAATCAGGACATTTTCTAAGCTGCCTCTTCAATACTCCCAGGTCTTGCAATACAGGGCCATGTGAAACTAAGCCCAAGTTAGATCACACTGATTAGGATTCAGATCTTTCAGAGATAAAGATTTGGATCATGGCACCAGAACAGAAACAAAGACCAGTGGTGGACAAAGGGAATATGGACTGCAAAATGCAAGAGGGTAGTTATAAACACCAAACGTGACCATGTGGACAAACCCCAAGAGCACAAACTGCCCGAGTTTGTACATTTCTTCCTAATGTTGATAGAAACATTATGTGTTAATGTTGTATAAAACAAACATGTTTTTTTCATTGCATCATCCTTAGATCAACTATAAGAGGTATAAATAATTGTTGACTTCAAATCTCAGTATTTAACTAGATAATAAAGAGGACTATGATTCAGATAGAAAGAGAATAAGTTTCATCCAAAGAAAAGATTTACACTTTACTGGGGAAAATGGTTGGTGTATTTTGTATCCTCTTCTTGGGAAAAGATAACTATATTTTCATTACGCATAGGGTGGTTATATAGGATTATGTAGAAGGATACTTTTATACTTTCATTTGAATAACAAGTATAGTTTGAACAACTGAGCCTGGGTGCTGTGTTGACATACAACAAAGGAACCATACCTCTGTCTTGGGTAGACTCATGAGTCTACTGATCATGAATAAAGCTGCCAAAACTGGATTTTTCACATTAATTAACCTAACTTGCCAATCTTCCCTGCATCCAGATCTCACATGAACACTAATCAGAATGGGAACTTGATCTTCATGGTAAAATTAGACTCAAAAAAAAATAGTAATAGTCTAAGTTGGGCCTCCAGGTATCCACCTTGTCCCTCCTTGTGCTTTACCTCCTGACAACTCCCTAGTCCTGCACATATTTCAGATTACTTACCTATGTTTTAAAGCAAAGAACATAGAACTGAATGCATTCTTCAAACTTTAGTTTGATCCGTAAGAAAGAGCCACAATTATTTCCTCTCTGCCCATTGATGCAGCCGAGGGCCTCATTTTGATGTCAGTGTGTCACACTGTTACTATATGCTCAGTGTCTATGGACGGAACGACCTCAGTGACGCTCCACCTGAGTGCTCCAACCCAGGTGATCCAGGAACATCTTTTACCTTGATTTTCATACAGTTCTCTCTTTACTCACTAGTTTCTAGCCATCTCCGTAAACCTCCATAGTACACATTCTTCATTGTCTGACTATGCTTTCTTCCTCCCTTAGGCAACACGCCTAATAATTTCCCATTCTTTTTTGCAGTCCTTAAATTATGATTTATTTTGCCTTGTCAGGAAGTATGCTCTTGAGCTGAACAAGTGCCACCATTGATTTAAAGGATAATCTCACAATACCCTGGTTTCTAAAGAAAGTTCTATGAACACCTCCAGCCCTAACACTATCATACCTGGAATTTCCTCTGCAGAGTTTTGTGGACAGAACAAGCACAGAAGTGAAATGGAGAGGGAAGAAAAGTTCTCCCAGCCACACGCTGGCTATTGGTCCTCCACCAGCACTTTCTGAAGTTCTCCTCAGACTCCTCCTCTAGCCCTGGGAGTTGCCATTTCCTAGCAGAATACCAGAGAGGACATTTATCCAGCACACTCACCATGGTTTGCACTAATTACCCTAGTGATTGAGCATCACAGAAACAACAGGACATGGGGTTCTCTGACACTCTCCAAATCTGTGCTCATATTTTAAACTCCATCAGCCCATAGCAGGACAGATTAAGTGACTGAAGGTATTTTGTCCCTACTAGTAGAGACCTGGTGTGGTGCATATGTTTTCTCTGGCCCAAAACATATAGTTGAACTGCCTTTCATTACCAGAATGATAGTCTAGGAAACTGGAATGGCCATTCATGGTACCTGAGTGAGATGCTAAACATAATACCTGCTTAATCCTCAGTGCTCTCAGAGTCCATCAAAATTCTGCTTTGGGTTTTCTGTGGTTTGGCATCACTAAGGTATCTGCTTCCTAACTTTACCCTCTTCCCTACTTTGTAATATACAAATCTACATTCATTATGCTGTTACTAAGCTACTTTGAGACTACAGAGATGTTTCCTCAACAGTAATCAATGTGGTTAGAAGAGACCAGACTTGGCCTGACATGAGTCAGTCATGAGGGAAGAGAAGCATAGAGATGAAAACATCCCCCTGGTCCTGAGGACCTATGACATCAGTGGAGGTGCACAGAATCCTGAATCCCTGATGGCATCAAGCATTCCCACCCAGAAGACACACCCTGAATCTCTGCTGGGCACTATTACCCAAGATACCAATTAATCTGTGCTGTATGCACTGAGGTTTGCATCCCCGAGTGCTGCACTTGATGTTTGTTTGAAGAGATGGGGGAAACTTGATAATTTGGAGAGGGTGGCTCTGAAGATAGCATGGGACTATTCTCTCTAGGGGTTAATTAACAATCAAAGAAAGTAGTCCTACAGTCCCTGACTTGTTTCATTCATTACAGAACCCAGATCTCTGTAGCTCCTTTCCATGCTACACTTTTGAGAAGACAGTCTGAGTACCTTTTTGTCCAGTGGCCACTTTTCTATCTCAAAGCAAAGTGTTCATAAAATATTGCTCAAACAAATGACTAAATCATATAAATTCCATAGCTACCTTAATTTAAAGCTAGTTATATTCTGGCTAAAGGAAGGTACCAGATATAAGTAATACTCTGTAGATTTTGAAAAAAAAAAGTGATAATACATTTCATCTACTTAAACAACAAACCATGACCTAGAGTCAAGGTAAGCTCAGTGAAGCAAGACATTTCAATATCTTAGTTGAAAAAAGAGAAACAAAGAATAGCTCAAATATACTCATGATGAGAGGAGGGCAGGGCATGAATGAAACACAGAAATAAGTGAAATGTAGGGAAATGCTCTTTTCTTTTTATTTGTCCATATGAAATCTCCTAATGTGTTGTTTCATGTACTCTATAAAACTGAAGTCCCAACAATACAGAGGGTAGGAATTACCTGCTATTGTTTCTATAATATGACACATGGGAAAAGACAGAAAAGCGGCCACTGGGCAAGAAGATACTCAGACTGTCTTCTCAAAAGTGTAGCATGGAAAGAGGCTACAGAGATCTGGGTCCTGTAATGAATAAAACAAGTCAGGGACTGTAGGAATACTTTCTCTGCATTGTTAATTAACCCCTAGAGAGAATATTTCCATGTTATCTTCAGAGCTACTCTCTCAAAATTATCAATTTCCCCAACCCCTGCAAACAACTTTAAGTGCAGCACTGTGGGAGGCTCCCCTCGGTGCATACAGCACAGATCAATTGGTATCTTGGGTAATGGTGCCCAGAAGAGATCCAGGGTGTGGCTCCTTGATGCCATCAGGGATTCAGGATTCTGTGTACCCCCACTAATGCCACAGGTCCTCAGGACCCAGAGGATGTTTCATCTCCCATGGAGCATGTTCCTCTTCCCTCGTGACTGGCTCATGTCAGGCCAGGTCTGGTTTCTTCTAACCACTTTGATTACTGTTGAGGAAAGAGCTCTGCAGTCTGAAAGGAGCTTAGTAATTGCACAATGTATACACGTTTGTATGTTACTAAGTAGGGAATGAGGTAAAGCTAGGAAGTGGGTGCCTTAGTGATCCCAAACCACAGAGACTCCAAAGCAGATTTTTGTTGGATTCTGGGAGCACTTAGGATTAAGCAGGTGTTATGTTTATCATCTCACTGAGGTAACATAAATAGCTGTTCCTGTTTCCCAGGCTCTCCATCTGGTAATGAAAGGCGGTTCAAATATATGTTGAGGGCCAGAGGAAACATTCATCACACCATGTCCCAAGGAGTAGAGGCCAAATACATTCAGTCACTTAATCTGTCCTACTATGGGCTGATGGGGCTTAAAATATGAGCACAGATTTGGAGAGTGTCAGAGAACCCCATGTCCTGTTGTTTCTCTGATTCTCAATCACTAGGGTAATTAGTGCAAACCATGGTGAGTGTGCTGGACAAATGTCCTCTGTGGCATTTTACTAGGAAATGGAAACTCCCAGGGCTAGAGGAGGAGTCTGAGGAGTGCTTCAGAAGGTGATGGTGGAGGACCACTGGCCAGCGTGTGGCTGGGAGGACTGTTCTTCCCTCTCCATTTCACTTCTGTGCTTGTTCTGTCCACAAAACTCTGCAGAGGAAATTCCAGGTAAGATAGTGTTGGGGCTGGAGGTGTTCATGGAAACTTTATTAGAATCTAGGACATCATGAAATTATCCTTTAAGTCAGTGGTGACATTTGGTCAGCTCATGACGATGGCTCCTGAGAAGGCAGAGAAAAACATAATGTTAAAGGTACAAGTAAGAAAGGTAAATTATTAGGAGTTTTGCCTAAGGGAGGAAGAGAGAATAGAGTCAAATTATGAAAAACTTATATTATGGAGGTTTTCAGAGATAGTTAGACACTAATGATGAAATAGAGAAGTATATGAATTATTAGGTAGAAGGATCTATGCAGATCATCTTGACTAGGTTGGAGTAATCAGGGCGAGCAGAGTTGGAATTGTTCTCTTAGTTCACAGAATCTGAGCATGAAGTACAGTGTGACATTGCTGCCATAAAAATCCTAGAGAGACTCCAGGGCAGAGAAAAATAAATGTGAACTCTTTTTTTTTTTTTTTTTTTTTTGGTACCGGAGATTGAACTCAGGGGCACTCGACCACTGAGCCACATCCCCAGCCCTATTTTGTGTTTTATGTAGAGACAGGGTCTCACTGAGTTGCTTAGAGCCTCCCTGTCGCTAAGGCTGGCTTTGAACTCACAATTCTCCTGTCTCAGCCTCCCTAAGTGCTGGGATTATAGGCTTTCACCACTGGGCCCGGATGTGAACTCTTTTTTATTGGAAAAATTAAAATTTGATCAGAATGCATTCAGTTCGGTGATTTTTGCTGTTATTTTTTAAAATTTTTTTAGTTGTAGATGGACACAATATCTTTATTTTATTTATTTATTTTTATGTGGTGCTGAGGATCGAACCCAGTGCCTCACGCATGCGAGGCAAGCACTCTAGCACTGAGCTACTGTTATTTTCTAAGTTTACTTCTAAGACTCACAGACTTATTTTTATTATTTGTGTTCACTCTTATGATTGTCATGATCAATTTTCTTTAATGGTGTTTGTTCTTCCCCGTTAATGTATATGAATGACAGAATATGTTAAAGCCTAGAGATATACTTAAGAAGTAAAACACAAGGAGAGACAGAAGGCTCTACTTAGAGTGTTATGACTTTTTTTAGTATAATTTCACCATGGAGATCAAGTTCTCCTTCTGATTAGTGTTTACGTGAGAACTGGATACAGGGAAGGGGGGCAAGTTTGGCTGATTCAATGTGAAAAACCCAGACTTGTCAGTTTTTCTCATAATCTGCTGACTCACAAGTCTGCCTGGGAGACAGGTACAGTTGCTTTGTTTTGTGTCAACAGTATACTCAAGAACATTTTAAAAAATTATACGCAATAGTCAAGTTAAAACAACATAAATTATCCTTTTACCTAATCACATATGACTATTGTATGTATAACTAAAACACGATCATCTTTTCCCAAAAGGAGGAGATATATACACGAACCCATTACCCATAAAAGGGCCAAATATCCCTTTATTTTTTGTATTTTGTGTGGAATTTATTCTATTCCTACTGATTCATACTCCTCCTTTTGTATCTACTTATTTAAATACTGAGATATATTAGATATTACTCATGCCTCTATTGCTTAATAAGAGGATGACAATGAAATAAACACTTGATTTACATAATATTAACACATAATATTCACATTACTATTAGGAAGAAATGCACAAACTATGGCAGTTTGTGTTCCTGGGAGTTGTCCACATGGTCATGTTTGGTATTATAACGATCCTATTTCACTTGCCAGTCTATATTCCCATGGTTCACAGCTGATCATTGCTTCTGGTCTGGTGGGGTGAGCCAGATCTTCATTTCTGAAGGATCTGAGCCCTCGTTGGTGTGATCTGACTTGGCCTTTAGTTTCCGATTGCCCTGCATCACAGGACTTGGGAGTATGGAGAGGCACCCTAGAAAATGTCTGATTCCACTCATACTCTTTCTCATCCCTATTGTTTAATGGCAACTCA